>OZ024908.1:72676541-72754041 GCA_964017125.1 Flabesymbios commensalis | reverse complement strand
CAATTTTTTTTCCAATTTGAAATAATCATATATGTCTTCGTTACCGGAAGCTCTTTCTCCTTTATTTTAATACATTTGTTATGGGTCTACGATCATTATAACTACACGTATTAAATTGTTTCAGTTCGGGGACCGACTTTAGAGGTCAGAATATGACGTATACACGAGAATAATAATTATATCAAATGAAAGTGCATAACGTCCTTATTGTAATAGATTATACAAACGTTTAATTAATGTTATTCAAACTATAGGTCATGTGATGCGGAATGTGTTTCTTGACGTGCTAAATTACGTATTAACCTCTGCATCGCTGAGCTGTAAAATCTGAATTTTCACCTAGGTAAAACTGTGTCCCGCTACCGTGACCCACAACTAGAAGAGGGTGAAAACTACTCACATTTGTTTAATTTGAGACCAAACATTTGCAAATCGAGATATCTAAACACACTTTTCCTTCCCGATAACAATGATTTAATCGGTTAATAAAATAAATTAAAAACGATTATAGTTGTTAAAGGACTTAAACATAGGTACGACTTATGGATAAGGATGATATATGTACATGGTAACATACACATCGTCGCCTCGGAGCTAAACGTTCCTATCTGCCACTCTAACGAGTGTCAGATAGGATCCTTTAGCTCCGAGGCGACGACATGACAACTTAGCTTTAACCCTAAGACTATAGTTGTTTCTAAACTGTGCATCGGCCGATTAAATATATGTTATTGGGAACGAAATATGTGTTTGAACATCAAGATTTGCAAATGTTTGGTGTCATTTTAAACAAAAAAGGGTTAAAGTGTAGTTGTTTTTAAACACTACATAAATCTTATGGCCATCTTCAACATAATTTTACCGATACAAACCTGCATGCTTCTATTTAGTGGAGTATTTCCATCGCTATCCACTGAATTCACATTAGCTCCGTATTTCAGTAGCATGAGAGCACAGTTTCTATGGCCGCAGGAAGCCGCCTTATGTAGCGCTGTTATAGACCCGCTGGAAGACGCCTGATCAGGTTTACAGCCTGCGTCCAGAAGCAGCTTAACTATAGTGGCACACCCTGCCGAAGAAGCCAGAACTAAGAAAGGTGTCCCTGCTCCAGTAGTGCCCCAAGGTTGTGCTCCTTTCTCCAGCAAAATTCTGGGGTGATAAAAAAAAATCACAAAATAATAATCGCTTTTAAACGGGTCATATCTTTCCTGCACAAGAGCGATATACCTTTTGGATTCAGAAAAATTACTTACGAGGGACTTAAATGGTATGTCATTACACAATAACCTACCAGGTTGATTGATGATTCATAGACATAAGAGATGTGTATCTGTTAAATTCTGTGAAACGCAGTGATGTCACCGGACACCGTTTTGAATGGGAACTCGGTGAAAACAGAGTTATATAAGCCCCCTCTCCCATAATTCATTGTATTAGCCAGCTCGGTGACAACAATGGAGGTCAAGGCTACTGAGTGTCACAGAATAACCTGTCTGCTTGATAAATGGGATTATGGAGACATACGATTTGTTCTGTCTTATCTGAGATACCGTATAATAATTAATATTGGAAACATAACTTAAATCCAAATAAATATAATAACGGAGAAATGATACTTATTATTTCTCCGGCCATATGACGCTATATATAATTATATATTTGAATACTAATGTATGGAAATAAAGATGACTGAAAATGTTGAATAGACAAGCAGTATTAGTGTTATTACATCGGGCACACAAATATGAATCTTTCCTAAAATGTATAGCGTTCGCATGATGTCACATAGCTTTACAAAACACATACGCTACGAATTAAAGGTAGACGATGCCAATTTCGTATCAACATCGCCTCACGACCATCGTATCAACAATTTGAGTCGCTGGTACTAGAGTTTTACGAATGATCACATTCGCATAGCGCACGTACCGAAAGATGCCCGTAATAACAGCTTAATGGATCATTGAGGCATGCTTAAGGTCACCGTGAAGGCATTATTGAGCTATATAATGTTCTATCCTGTAAAGGCCTGGTCACAATGACCCATACGAACAACAGACCAACAATTTCGATAGTATTTCTTTGGGCCTTCCCAATGCGGTCTCAAGAAAAAAATAATCCGTATCTTTGTCTTATACTCGTCTAAGAACTCTACGAACGCCGCAAGAAGCCCCCATGGTAGGGTGGACGCATGGTCGCTTTAGAAACAGCATGAAGAAATACGATGTCCGCAGTGTGACACGATGGTCGTAACATTGTACTAATGAGTCAAAAAATCAGCGCTTGTACGAGCGACTGACGACGGTACCAACGCATCCAGGTGTGGGTGAAGGGATGGTGAAGCGACGGTAGGATGTTGTTGATGCATAAGTTTCACAAGGACCTGATACATAATATGTTACATGGAATAGTGCTCATCATTGTGTATTACAGATGAGAAAGGGTGGAGATGGTCATGATGAATTGGTGGAGTTCATACAAAGCTATTTTACCCTTATTTTACCCTTTCCACACTGCTAGAATAATATTTTCAATATATTTCCATCAAACAATAGATTTCGGCGGGACATTTTGAGTTCACCTATGACATTATGTACTCTAAATCTACGGTCACCGTAAATGGCGTACCCCAGTAAGCACAGACGCTGAGACAATTATGGTGTAATTCTAGGCTGGCTTTATTGTACAAAATACTTATATCTACATGAACATATATTTATAGTACTGAAAACGTGGGGTCAACTGTATCTGTATAATACGTGGCAGTACGCAAGCAAAATTGTGCTATCGCGCCACGCTGGGGGGGGGGGGGGGAGTGGTTGGCGAGCGCAGCTCAGTTTATGATGATTGCAGCAGTTTGGCTTTGAATGCTACAGGTGAAGGTGCTCACTTCACTTCTACTTTTAAAATGTAAAATGCTCCAGTCCCGCACTGTTCTGTTATAGAATGAATCTACATGGGCAGATTATTTTGCTGGTAAAAGTTTGTATTTGTATGCAGAGTCTCGTACTTTGTGGTCACCAGTCTGTAGGATGTGAGTAGACAGGGCCACCACACTATTCACCGCCTTATACTGCATGTACAGTCTACTCATCTTGCGTCTGCTGACAAGAGAGTCCCACTTTAAGATGGTGATCAGATCTTTCGATCTCCCAGTCTGTCTGTATCTGCTCTTTTTTAGTGAGTATAACCCTTCACAAAATGGGCAGTAAGACATTGAATCTTCTGCAACTTATCGATGTCTAGTCTGGTATGTGGATCCCACACCCTTGATGCATACTCAAGGCTAGGTCTAACCAAATATGGTCTAACGAGGGTCATATAGGCCAGCTCCTCTCCGGGCAGCCTTTCTATCAGTTCTTACTGATGAAGCCCAATATAATGCTAGCCATCTGGCTTATTTACCCAATATTGGCCGAAAAAGACAAGTCCTCTGACAAAAGCACGCCAAGACATGACCATTAATCTGGTAAAAAAATATGGGTCCTTCCCTTTAAAGGTGGACATAACGTAGTATTTCTTGGCATTAAAATGTAGACTCCAGGTGTGTGCCCAGTATAGGATCTTGCAGGAAGAAAATTTCACGATAAAGCAAGGAATCGTCCCAAAGAGGCGGCAATGAGATTTCACTTGCTGTGACAAGTCATTTAGAAAAATAAGAAATAGAATAAGTCCAAAAAATGAGTCAACACTAATTTCAGGAAAACAAAATCCGTCCACTAATTAAGATTCTCTACGTCTCGGGCCTCTGTTCACCTTATACACAATCTTCTGTAATGACACTTGCTAATTGCAAACACTATTTGGTTATTTCGTATCCGATAAAACAATAGATACGTATTATCCATCATCCTTTTGATATTGTGTCTCCATATCCAGATTATAAATATAATAACACAAAGGGTGTTTGGAGGTGAATATGATGGTATAGCTACTGATGAAGCCTGTTAAATTTGCAGAAAATTTCTGACATAGCTTCATATTTAGGCCTATAATCCAGATATCCAGATATAACTCTTTATTTTATTGTCATGATATGTCCACGTCATTACAATGACGAATGTTATTTTATCATAAATTTAGTTTGATTATGAGCACACAACTAGCCTAATTATCCACATGTGTGTTGTTAAAAGTGTGGATATATTAAATACAGTATACTGTATTATTATTCTTGTTATAAGGACGACACTTTTATTCTAAGGCACAAAACATGCACATTGATCCGATGCTATATTGATGTTGGCCGCCGTCTTTGACGTCGTCAAACATCAAAACAACATTGGGCCAACATCACCAACCTGATGCACACTGCAGATTTGTCAGATTTTTGTAATATGGCACTCCTCAGTGCATTTACCAGCTCATTGGGGTGAAGAGGTGTCTCACATGACAGCAGCTGTTTTAACCGCTTCACGTCATTCTGTTCAACCGCCTCTGTAAACAAAACAATATGATATATACATCACAAGTGAATCCACATACACATATAATGCCATGGTGTTGTATAATATTACGCAGGAGTAGTAGTAGTCGTTTATTCACTCAGAAAGTGGGGGATGGTAAAAAGCCTCTCATGAGTCAATTCCATGACAACCGTCAGTGACATGTGCAAGTAGGCCTACTTAGTTTTTCTTTGTGTGTGAAATTATAAAATCATAACATCTGTATGATGTGGAGTATGAATGGAGAAGCCTTTACAGTGCTTCTGTGTGTATTATACAGTAAAAGATAAATTGGAAAAGAGCTTTAGTATACAATTTAAAAGCCATCCGTAAACATATATATCAATTTTGTAACATAACATGATACTAGCTCACGAGTGTTTATATACTTGGATAAGGTGGGTCGTTACGATACGGTTGTAGGCCCACCCACGTGCGCAACATTTTCAACATTCTAAGGAGTCGGGTCTGACAGAAGTATTTTTTTCAATCACATAATCTTAACCCTTCAAGTGCTTAACTGAAGTCATTTATAATTTGTTTTATTTATTCTGGCATAACTGTACAAATTGCTAAAGGCCCTGTCACACATACCATCACGCACGTCCAGCGCACAAAAATGAAGAATTTTGGGCAGTGCGCTGTGATTCGCTGGGCCTGCGTCAGAATTCGTTGATGATTTGACGAGAGTGCCGGATGAACGTTATTCATTTATTGTGTGCGTCTACCTCTGCGCACATCTTTTACATGCTCAAAAATGTGAGCGTTTTTCCACGTGTGAATGTAGACGCCAGAAGAACGTCAGACCAGCGCCAGTCTAGCACTAGGCACAAGTACAACACAAGCTGTAAATTCGTTGTGTTTTCATTGACCAAGATTTGTCCCAGTCACGCATAAACGACGCACAGTCCACGCATAAAAAAATGAAAAATAACAATTCGAGTCTGGATTATGAAAAACATCACAAGCTGGTAGCGAAAGCATAGCGTGTTTTCAACGCAAAGGGCGAATGAACAGCGCTTTGCTAACGCGTTGGACCGTGTTGGACGCATACAGTGCGCTTTAAACCCTAGAATGCTAATGTCGACGATTATAGTAGCTTTTATCAGATTGTTCTGTATATATGTAACCATTTTTAAAAGATAAAATGTGTCCTAAATTTATGATAACATTATATGTTCGGACGTAATCTCCACAAATTAATAACACATTCTGCACTTAAAGCCGTGTATCGTGTGTAACACCACCTCAAATGATTAAAATGAAAACGTCGTTCTTCAGAGCTCCAAGGGTTAAACTGCTGAAATAACATAGTCACTGACTGTTGCTCGAGCGCTGGGCGAACTGCCGGCGTGTGCCCAACGTTTGCTTCCAGCGCTCATTCAGCGCAGGCAAGGCGAGTTACCGTTTGCCCGCAACAGCCCGGCGCCCTCAACGGGCAGCCATGTGATACAAAGCAAATGTATTTGGCGTTGATATACCGTTGTTCTAGCGCGCCCTACGTGTTTCTGGCGGTCTTCTGGCGTGTACATTTATGCGTTCATATGCGTTCAATATTTTAAACATACCCTACTTCCTTTGACGATTACACTGCACACAAAAATATGCGTAGCGTTAGTGCAACGCCCTTCACGAACCAGTAACGAGTGCTGACGTACGACCGACGCACGACAGACGCTCTGGCAAAAAATAATCAATTTTCAGTGCGTGGGTCGTGCTTCCACTATGTGTGACTGAGCCTTACGGTCAGAAAAAAACTAAAAAATGCCGGCACTGAGCGCGGATATAGCGCCCATCCGACGTGTTCCTAACGCCTGTCCGGCGAACATACAACGTATATGGGGCGTGCTAAATGCTTTCTGACCTACTCATGCCTCGCGCTGGCGATGCGTGGTGGATTCGCATGTCGCCCTCCTAACGTGCAACGCGGTGGAGAAACGCTGTGTATTCGCTGATTTACACACCTGATTTATTTATAACACGCTGTATATTTGTCTTAAACTCGCTGTCTCTTCTCATACCCTGACAAAATTCATGGACGCAAAACGACGCACTGCTCTATTTTTTTCACTCAAGGCGTGGGCGTTGCGTCGTGTATGTGTGACTGGGGTATAACAAAGGTTTTATGATCTATTATGGTAGATATAGGTCCCAACTAGTATTTCTGAAAAGTTGCAAGCAAACCTTGTGTTAAATTTGCAGAAAATTAGTGAAACTGTTTTGCAATATAGCGACCGTTACGGAAAATTGCATTTTTCAAGTTGTTCTCCACTTTGCAAATTCTAGGTATCTTCACTTATGTTTGTTGACACCGGAATCGATTGCAGCTCGATTTAGTGATTTTTCAAAAGAAAATCTTTTGAGTGGTTTTTATTTTATGAAATATATGAGTAGGCTATATTATGTATTCTCGTATTCATAATTCGTGTTGGCTCGGATTCTCAATGCTCTCATATTTTATGGGTAACTTGTGTGATGTTGTGAGCACTTACAATAGTGGGCTAAAAATTGCGTTAAAATACAGTTCAGATTTGCTGTGCGAAGGCACAATATTAGGCTATGTTATTTATGAAGAAAAACTGTACAAAAAAGAATGTACAGAGCTGTATACCATAATAAGTCTTGAAACCTATGTTAGCAATTTGTCCAGATTATTTTGCAAGAATGACTACACTACGAGGCAAATGGCGGTCAGGGCCGGCCTTGAACCAAAGACACATTCGGCTTGAAGTCATCCACTTACACACACCCAGGCTCTCCATAACGTACGTACTCCCTGATAACCTGTGACGTGGTACCCGGCCAGCATGCAGTAACCCATAACACTCGAACAGGAAAGCACACGTGTATTTAACAAGAGGGCCCGCTATCCCGATGACCACGCATAGTGAACTAAACAGATTTTGGGTTAGTGTCATTCCACCCAAACATCACTGCATCATTTTATAGACTCATCTTTAGATAATATTAACCACGGTGGGTTTACTGGTGTTTGTCTGTGTGACCTAGCAAAGTGTTTTGATACAATAGATCATGAATTGCTTCTATATAAACTCGGTAAATATGGATTGCCTGAAATAGAATTACTATGGTTTTCAAATTACTTTTCTGATAGATCACCAATAGTAAACATAATGGTCGATTATCATCCCTTAAGCTACTTACCACAAGGATCGGTCCTGGGACCTTTGTTATTACTATTATTTAATAATTACTTTTCTTCATGTCTCTCAAATGCAAAATGTAATATATTCGCTGATGACACTATGGTGTATGTTAATGGTACGTACATAGCCGAAGTTGAGACATTAGTACAAAACAATTGTTCATGAATCTGTGAAATGGTTTAGAATGAACATATTGACGGGATAAAAATCCCTCGTGTACGTAGCGCAAAATATCTCGGAGTTGCAATTGATATGTGCCGACCGTATCAATGAGCTATCCAGCGAGGTTGTATATCCTCAAGGCTGTATATGTTACGTTAACAATTTCAGCTGAATTTACAATGCTATATTCCAATCTTGCATAGATTATTGTACCATTTACAAAAGCTGCCAAAACGAGCTGCAGGCATGGAAATAATCACTTAGAAGAAATTACAAAAATCAAGACCTGTTTAAAATGTAGAATCACAATGCAATTAGGGATATGAAAGTATTTAAAGCAGCTCCTTGGAATAACATCAATTTTCGTTTTTAGCTTTGTAATGAAGTAGTCTATCCCCCATTTTTTTAAATATTTTTTTATCAACTTTTTTATGAATCCTCTCAAAACCCAAACAAACATTTGTATACCTAAACACTTGCTAAAAGACGGTTGAATGTTCCCACAGCATTGGGCCACATGTTGATGCCGTCGGCCAAGCGTTGGGAAGACAATCAGTGTTGCAGGTGTGTCCATCCATGTCCTGACTATAAACACCAATTAGCGGCAATTGCTTTGATCTGATCGTCCAAGACGTGGGAATATGTGGTGTAAAGTGCTGTATATTGCTGACTTGTTTTGTTTACATGGCAATATACGACCTGGAAATATAACTAATACACTCTTTTTTTCGGTGCTTTAAAATTGTTTTTTGACTTTTTTGTATTTTTAGTTAAGATCAGTAGGCTATATAGCCTCATATGAATTAAATTGTCAAAAAATGACAAAATTGGAAATGTCTCATCCCAAGGGGTCCCTTTAACTTACATTAGACACAAATAATATTAAAAATGATCTGAATGCCTGTCACAGCTCATCACATAATAATATAGTTTTGAAATTACTTATCATATTTTTTAAATTTAAAACTAAGATGTTCGATATTCAGGTGACCATTTCAGAAATAAAGCAATTAATCAATAATTAAATCACTAATAGTGCCCAACTCTTCCGAGGACCGAGCTCAGAAACGCGACAATCCGTATCAGAATTTCATGTATCCAAGTCGAGGAATAGTCGTCAACAGTGTAAGAAATTAAAAAGAAAGGCATCTGCAAGGCTATTACATTGCGTTCCCTGATGTCAAGTGGTTTGACAAGAAAAAAATGAGTAGGGGAGGGTGGGGTTAAAATTCACAAAAAGGAGAAACGTGTTTATATATATTTCATGTTTTCATTCAGAACCAGTTTGACAATGGCAAATCATAGGCACAACATATTTTAGCTAATGTCTAGTAAATTCCTTTGAAACGAAAATTAACAAAACGTCTAAAAAACGTTGTTTGTCCTTGTTGGTGAGCTTGTGACATCTAACACCAGTATGGGGTTTAAGGTCACAGCACTGGGGCAAAAAAGTCACAGTACATGAAGATTGTCACAAGGAATAAGGCAACTGGGGTAAAAAGTCACATTGGTGACATCGACAAAAAAGTGAACAGGACGTAGTACGCCTATTTTGTCAAATTACAGGTTAGCGTCCTTGCTGTTTTGTCTTTTACAAACATTTATTGTGCATTACATCCTACTTTATTGTCAAGTATGGACTGAAACATATTTTTTCTGGAATACATGTTTTCACATCATACTGCTATTCGGTTATCTTCATGCTACCTTGGAATCACTTGGCAGCTTGCAGATGACATCTTCTAATGAGTGTCTGTACCGATATTTCGCCTCAGGGTAAATGAGGACAACGATATCTACCATTGGGGTTAAAAGTCACAGCCTGTGACTTTTAGTCCTGTGGCTGTGACTTTTAACCCCATGGTGTGCAAGTTCATGTTTAAAATTTCAGAATACTATTGGGTTTGCATATAAATCAGATACTAACTAATGTTGTCAAAGTATTTTTACCAACTCTGAAATACCGTTTCAACAGATGGCAAAATAGCACTTCGTTACATTTCTTTATGTTCTTATAAAACACCGGGAATGCTATGTATAGATGAGGAAATGATTAGTAAGGTTATCAGTGACGTCATATAATGGTATTTACTCATAGAGAAAAAGTAACAGGCAAGTTACTTTTAGACCCTGTGACTTTTAGCCCCACCCTCCCCTAGTGGTACACACCAAGAACATATGCTTATCAGGGGAGTCGTCAGCCTCAAGGCTAGTGCATGTGGATATCGGATGGTTCAGCAAAAGTTCAGGAAAAGTAGATTGTGATGAACACCAAATTTGAAATCACTACATGACAATTATTATATATCCTCAGTTAGGAACAACTAATAAAATAGCCATTGAATTTAGTCCAGACATTTTGTAAGCTATCCACATTCATAGTACATAATCTAGAAGTGAAGGGGTGTGCAGGGGGACTTATCCCAGAAGAATGGGGCTGGGAGATTAATGAAATGTTACGTAAAAAAACATCTCCACCTCACAACAAATCACAGGAGATCATCCGATGCAATTGCAAAGAAGGTTGCAGCATTGGCAGATTTAAGGTTTTAATTTAAGAAGCATAGATTACAATGCTCCTACATGTATGCACGTGTAGAATGTAAAGGTGTATGTTATCTGAACTCCCATATCAACAACAATAAATACGCTGAGTCAGAAGAAAAAGCGATTATTCTAATAGCCTAAGGGTGATTTAAATGACATGCTTATATAAGACTGTATGTTACTGTTTCATGTGATAATTAATCAGAAATCAATTATTCAATTCGGTAACTTCTTTAGCGTCCAAAACCTCGGAGATACGAGCTCATAGGCGCATAATCCAAATCGAAATCAGCTCGATGTCGAGAGTCAAAGCTTAAGTCGTCAACTGGGCGTCGGATCTCCGAGAAGTTAGGGGGGGGGGGTCGAATCGAAAAGAAAAAATTCTCAGCATTTTTTAAATAAGGTGACAGTACTCGCAGTTCTCAAATTAACCGGCAGTGAATTCCAGGTGAAGGGAGCTGCAACTGCAAAAGCCCTAATGACCCCCATTTTGTTCGATAACGTGGAACAGATAACATATTTATGTTGGAGGAGCTAAGCAGTCTTGAATTTTAAAGTGGGACTAGATAGTTAAAGTTTAAAACGTATGCGGTATTTTACTGGTCGTCAATGAAAACAATTTAAGAGAGGCTTAGATCTGCTAAAACCAGACGCTTTACAGACTACATGTCCCAGACAATCATGTACCCGCTGCAATCTTTCAATTAGTACAGAAGCAGAAACCAAAAAAGAGCCATATTTAAGGAGTTACCTAAACCGGCGGTACAACATTTGTCCACATGTCTAGAATTGTTCCCAGATTTCTCTAGATACAGAATCTGGTTGATGACATTGCCGGAAAAGGGGGCGGGCTGAGAATTTTACACTATTGTACACCCACCCGATTTTTAGAAAAAATAATCGCTAAAATATGATTTTCGCGTCATTCTCACTCTATTATAATGTTGGGCCATTTAAATGAAATATTGTTGGTTTTAGCTTTTTCTATTGATCAGGTCATATATCTGTGGAGATAAAATAGTAAAAAATAATATAATTTTGCACTAGCATCCCACCTCTAAGAGCTATTTTGGAAGGTATTTTAAATATGTTGCAAAATGCAATTTTTCAAAATTTTTAATCATTTTTATTTTTTTGCATCTAGTTTATGACAACAGGTTCGTTTCTGCACGAAAGTCTCCATGAGCGGTACCATTTGGTTCAGATATATACCTTAAGGCAGAATTAGGTTACCAATGCTTGATTCGTCGAGTAATTGATCATTGTAGCCAATTTTAAAATGGCCGCCGTAAAATCCATGTTTTTTCCCGAAATGTATTATTTAACATGGTTTTCTTAAATTTCGCATCACAAGCATCTTACATTTTATTGTTCGTTTAAGTATTAACAAACGCTGGAATGTAATATTTAAGACTCAATCCAAGTGGCTGCCGGAAATGATCAAGAAAATGTTCAAAATTTCACATTTTCTTGCAAATATTTTAGAAGCACATATTTTAGTGTAAGAATACGCCCACGATCGGTGTCATTTGGTTCGGAGACAACCTTTTAGTGAAAATCATATGATTAGTGCTTGATTTGTAGAGTAATTATTCACTATGGCCGATTTTTAAATGGCCACCGTGAAATCAATGCTTAATCTTCAAATGCATAATTCAACATGGTTTGCTTAATGTTTATCTCAGAAACACGTTTTTTTGTGTCTATTCTTATACTTTAATGCTGAATGAATCCACTGAATATATCTATGTATACTTCTAGTGCTAGAATATGTTATTTAAGAACCAATCGAAGATGGGCGCCGTAAAAATGGCAAATAATATTTTCGAAACTTTTGAAAATAGTTCTTGAGCACACGTTCTGTTCTGTACGAAAACCTCAGTGAGCGGTATTATTTGGTTCAGATGCATATATTAAATCAAAATCGGGTGATTAATTCTTGATTGGTCAAGTAATTAATCATTATGGCCGATTTCAAAATGGCCGCCGTCAAATAAATGCATTATTGAACATCGTACACCTTATAATCACATCATAAACACGGTTTTGATGTAATATCTTAAAGAGACACAATCAGGATAAAATCATCAAAAAATCGGTAATTTTCTTTCGGCTTCTTAATATGGCAATATGATGTAAACATGTACATAGACTAGAACTCCCATTTTTAAAAAAAAAATTGTGCTGCGCATTTAACAGTTAAGCGAGATATGGAGACAAAATTTCCGCAAGAAATCGGGAATTTCGATCTGGTGCTAAAAATATACTACAGTAACAAAGATCACTTTTGTAGTGGCTTACATAATTTTCAAGGTGGCTGTTATCACTTCTTCACTGGCCAATATCAATTTTGTAGTTTCTGAGATAACTTTTAAAATCGCTGTGATCACTTCTTCAGTGGTCAAGATCACTTTTGTAGTGGTTCATATAAGTTTTAAAGTGGCTGTGATCACTTATTCAGTGGCCAAGATCACTTTGTAGTGGCTGACATAATTTGCAAAGTGGCTGTTATCACTTCTTCACTGGCCAAGATCACCTTTGTAGTGGCTAACATAACTTTAAAGTGGCTGTGATCACTTTTTCGGTGGTCATGATCACTTTTGTAGTGGCTGAGATAACTTTTAAAATTGTTCTAATCACGTTTTTGGTGGCCAAGATCACTTTGTATTGGCTAAGATAACTTTTAAAGTGGTTCCAATCACTTTTTTAGTGGGCAACATCCCTTGTGTAGTGGCTGCCATAACTTTTAAAGTGGCTGTGATCACTTCTTCAGTGGTCAAGATCACTTTTGTAGTGGCTGACATAACTTTTAGAATGGTTGTTATGACTTCTTCAGTGGTCAAGATCACTTTTGTAGTGGTTTAAATAATTTTTAAAGTGGCTGTGATCACTTCTTCAGTGGCAAAGATGACTCTGTAATGGCTTAGATAACTTTTAAAATCGTTCTGATCACTTCTTCAGTGGTTAAGATCACTTTTGTAGTGGCTGACATAACGTTTAAAGTGGCTATGATCACTTCTTCAGTGGTCGTGATAACTTGTGTAGTGGCTGAGATAACTTTTAAAGTGGATGTGGTCACTTATTTAGTCGTCAAGATCACTTTTGTAGTGGCTTAGATCATTTTCAATGTGTGTGTGATCGCTTCTTTAGTGGCCAAGATTACTTTTGCAGTGGGTGAGATAACTTTTAAAGTTGAGGTGATCACCTCTGCAGTGTCCAAGATTACTTTTGTAGTGGCTGAGATAACTCTTAAAGTGATTGTAATTACTTCTTCAGTGGTCAAGATCACTTTTGTAGTGATTTAGATAATTTTTAAAGTGGCTGTGATCATTTCTTCAGTCGCCAAGCTCACTTTGTAATGGCTTAGATAACTTTTTCAGTGGCTGACAACAGTTTGTTAGCCAAGATCACCTTTGCAGTGGCTGTGATCTCTTACACAAAACATTTTTTTTATAATGATTATTACGTAGTACATGTTTCAATAATTAAAGGGAACTGAATGTTCATTTTTAGGAGACAAGGCTTTAGGTCACAGGGGGCCAAAACTGAAAAAACGCATATTTTCTTGTCATTTTCACTGGTGCCATCTTAGATTCTATCTTAAAGTACTTAACATTACGTTCAGTGGATTCACTGAAAATTAAAATGCTAAATTATATACCAAGACCGTGTTTGTGAGATAACTATTATATTATGCACAATATGTTCAATAAAGCATTTTAGGAGTATTCATTGATTTCATGGCGGTCATTTTGTTATCGCCCAGAAGTATTAATCACTTAACAAATCAATCAATAATAACCTCATCTTGACTCATAGAACGTCTCGGAAATAAATAATACCGCTCATGGAGGTTTTCACACAGATAGAGAATAGAGCGTGTGCTCATAAATTATTTGTAAAATGGTGTGACATTTTGTCAATGTTGCGGCAGCCGTCTTGAATTTCTTAGTAAATTTCTTTTTTTCCCCATGTTATTATATTTTTAATGGATATGGTGAGGATTAAAAAGTGAGATTAGACACTTAAATCGTGTCTGTGAGATAACTAGGTGTAACAAACATGTTCAATAATGCATTTTACAATAATTACCGGTAATTGATTTCACAGCGACTATTTCGAGATAAATAATTATTGATTATTCATTAATCAAGCAATAATCACCTGATTTTTGTTCATAGGTACGTGTCTCTCAATGAAATGACACCGCTCAGGGAGGTTATCGTACACCATTAGAGCCTGTGGTCATAAACCATTTGCAAAAACGTGAAATTTTGAGCATTTTATTCACCATTTTCTGGCGGCAATCTTGGATTGATGGTAAATATCACATTACAGCATTTGTAAATACTTAAACGAGCTTTACAGTTTAAGCTTAGATACCAAAACTGTGAGTGTGATGTAAAATTTAAGAAAACCATGTTTGTTAATACATTTCAGAAGAAATCATGGATTTTACGGCGGCCATTTTGAAATTGATCATAATGATCTATTACTCGAAAAATCAAGCATTGGTAACCTAATTCTGACTTAAGAGATGTATCTGAACCAAATGGTACTGCTCATAGAGACTTTCGTACAGAAACGAACATGTTGTCATAAACTATATGCAAAAATATGGAAAAAATTGACAATTTTGAAAAATTGACATTTTGCGACAGATCTACAATATCCGAAATAACTCTTCGAGGTGGTATGCTACTGCAAAATTATATAATTTTTAAATATTTTATCTCCACAGATATATGAACTGATGGATAGAAAAAACTAAATACAACAATATTTGATTTAACTGGCCCAAAATTGTGATAGAGTGAGAATTACGCGAAAATCATATTTAGGCATTTTCTCTAAAAAGTGGGTAGGTGTACAAAAATGTCTAATTCTCAGCCCGCCCCCAATTCCGGCAATGTCATCAACTAGATTCTGTATTTAGAGATCCCTGAGAACAATTCTAGACATGTGGACAAATGTTGTACCGCCGGTTTAGGTACCTCGAAACTTTGGTCCCTCTGCTGCTGTACTAAATGTACAATAGGGAATTCCAATAGTCAAGATGACTAGTAACTAGAGCACATGCAACAAATTTTGTAGCTTCTGGGCTAAAATACTTCCTAAAGATGTGAGTTCAATAAGATATATTGACTTCACTAGCTAATTTTACGCGCATTTATTTGACTAGCGCAAAAGTATGTACATGGATAGCCCAAAAAAGGTTTATGTCTACATATACAAAATGTTTTTTTTTTTAAATATATAATTACTTTTTTTTATAGCTGTGCAAAGTTTATGATGTGACTTCGAAATAAAAGAATCATTCTAAACGGAAGGTTTTGTCTTTTTTTTCAAGATCGGTGGGTGGGAGGAGGGGAATCCTAAAAAAAATAATTATGTTGAAAAACTGTTTTTTTGTGTGTGTAAAACATCATAATTTAAAAACAGACGGATAACTAAGTTCCCCTTTCCATAATGGAAAAATATGTGATACTACCCACCTGGGAGAGACCCATGTATACCATTGTGTTGTATATACATGTACATCGTTGAACAAGCCTGTTAAAAAAAAATATGTTGCAATTTGTTCGCGGTTATCCTGAAAATAGCCAGAGAATGACAGGACTATAAGGCTAGAACGACACAATTGATACCAGGGAAAACTGTGCCACAAAGCTAGCCATAAACGACATATCACATGTGACTATATGACTACTTATGATTTTTTTTGATTTTTTAGCCTGATAGCTTGAAGGTCACACAAAAAGGTTTTCAATATAACTGATAGCTAAAATGATATTATTAACACCAGAAATGAACTTAGCGCCACAAAGACATACCAGATGTAACTGTGTGGCCACTAGTAAACAAACTGTATTTCTCCCTTATTTCTACCTTTCAGGCGGTGTTTGGAGGTCACAGTAGCATACAATTTTAATTTAATGTCCAGAAAAGGGTTCAGCGCCAAAAAATTAGTCCGGAATGACATATTACATTTGATTATCGGGTTCTTAGTTAAAAAAATTGTTTTTTTTCAAAATCGCCGCTGGCGGCCATCTTGGATTTTTGCCATTTGCGGCAAAACCCGACACATGGGGACATTTAGGAGAGCATTATATGTCTATTAAAAATAGTCATGCCAAATCTCAGCTCTGACACCCATATTTCTAGATTATCGGTCCTGACTAGTCGATAGTCGATTCTCAATAAATGTAAAATGATACCAGAAAATATGAAAAATTACATATTTTTTGAACCTCAAAAAATATATTCCCAATCAATCTACTCGAGTTATTCTAGGGATACAAATGAGACGTTTTGCAATGGAAACAATTCTGTTGCAATTATTTTGAGGTGCATTGATAAAATGTCTGGATTAACAGGATATTGGTTACACTACAATCCAAAAGAAATACCCCGGAATAATATTGTAAAGACAGCTTTACATAGATACCAAATTATGTACTCGTAAGATTACCACCACTATAAGTTTATATAAGTTGCTATCCAGTACGGGATCACACTAAAATAGCTACTTTTGATCATCCCACTTTTTTACACTATGGTTGCCATTTATAATATTGGTCCGGAGAAAATCACCCACACACAAAAAAATCCCCTTTGATCATATCTGGAATATGTTATGTAGCTCAAGACGAAAATCTTTGATACAATATCACGAACGGCGACCTTCTTCGATTCGGCCATCATTAAAGATGTTAAAGAAAACATTAGAAATGTCAACCCCTAATCTGCCAGGTTGCATGGCAACAGATGTTACACTATGTGGAGTAAGACCAATCCCTAGTGGCTGAAATAACTGAAACCGCCAGCCTCGTATACAGCTATACAGATAGGAAGATAGATAGGTGAGAATTTGAAACAGACAGCACCACCTGAATAGACATTGTGTAATAAAAAGCAGACAGTCATATCCAGAGGTGTGTTGTCTGAAGGTTCACTAATTACAATTTTTCGATGAGCATAAACATTTGACTTGAATGAGTGAGTGAGTGAGTGAGTGAGTGAGTGAGTGAGTGAGTGAGTGAGTGAGTGAGTGAGTGAGTGAGTGAGTAAGTGAGTGAGTGAGTGAGTGAGTGAGTGAGTGAGTGAGTAAACAAACGAGCGAAGGAAGGAAGGAAAAAACAAACGAACGAACGAGCAAATGAACGAACAAACGAACGAACGAACGAACGAACGAACGAACGAACGAACGAACGAACGAACGAACGAACGAACGAACGAACGAACGAACGAACGAACGAACGAACGAACGAACGAGCGAACGTCGAACGAACGAACTAATGAATGACTTGAACATTCTTATCTAGTATGTATAGGTCATTTTTTGCGTATACAAACTATAAAACATACAACCTGAATACAAGAGAGAGAGCGCACAGTCGAGCTCGGGCGTTACAGACAGGCAGCGTTAACTCCTTATACATGTTGCAAGACAGTTTGTACGCTTGCCTGACCATTACGCAGTCATACTGTGAAGTTATTTTGCGAAAGAGAGAGACTAACTGACTGACTAACTGACCGACTGTCTGACTGACTAGATGACTGACTTATTGCTTTGGAAGTCACTATAGATGGTTGGAATATGATCAGATGATGAGTGCCTTAGACGGCCGTGGGGATCTCCTGGAATGTTAATGGCTAAAGGGTGGGATTATAGACTAGTGCTAGGATTATCAGGTATGCCCAGCAAACACGAGCCGCTAAAACAATGTAGTTTTAAATTTGGACCGACGTCGCAGACGGTGGTCCGGCATTAAAACAACATTGATACAACACCTAGTGTTTTCAGGTATGGTTATACAGACATCTGGGAAGGACAGGAATCCAAGTCATACGGCGCAGAGCAGTTTTAAAAATATAGCCATTGATGGTAACCATGGTAATGCACACCACAAATCGTTAGTCATTATAAAGTAGAACAGTAATTCCTTATGTCCGAAAATGATTGAAATATGCTACACAAATTGTATCTTTAATATAGACTTATATCGACTTTTATATGTTGATCATTTTAAATATTTGATTTGTGAATTAAAGCTGGAAATTGCGTTAGCAATTCAGCAGTTCAACAGGACATTATTTGATGAACATATCATAGCGGTTCGTTTCATCTCATGAATATTACTTTGTTTGTATATTCTTTACACCACAAAATGTCTCCAGATTCAGACCAAACATTGCCAAGCATTGTCAATATGGTCACAGCAAACGTTTATGTTGGGGTTTTCTAGTGGGGTTGTATGAAGAGGAAGATACAACCTCTTAACGCCTTCGGGCGCATTGCTAGCGGTTTACTCTGGTTTCTCTGCCCAACAGCGGAGCTAATGTAGCTTTCGCATCAGTGATCAGTCACTGATGTGAACATGGTAAAGCATTGAACTACCGACAATACAGTTTTGACACAATAAGGTCTATGACGTTGGATAAATAGCTACCCTCAAACTATATAGCAAAACCGATTCCTAGGGGTAAATCACATGAGCATGCCCAGAATCCCTTATGGAGAGCGTAAAGGAAAACACTCTAAATAACCATGCTCTATTATATCACTCTCACATGTTTCATCGACAGATTGCGATTGCACTGTTTTTAATGTATAACAAAGTCAATGAATGACTTCCAAACAGTGACGTTGAGCTACAATTCTACTACCGCATGTTAATGCCAAGATTAAAAAATTGATGTTCACATATCATAATTGAGGAGGTCAGAAAACAGTGAAGAATATGGAGGTTTGAAATGTGTGTGTGTTTATTTGGTGCGGACAATGAGGCATCAATTTAGGAGTCAGTAAGATAAACCTCGTCTGAAGAATGTGTGTGGAATGTTCGGTGATATGAGGTACACGATACACCACTTCGCACACCTTCACAGCTTCTATTTCTGACTATTTAAGCCTTCAGCGAACAATCCTACAATTCTATCAAAGCGGAAGTTAGTGGTGTGAGTTGTCTTGCGTAAAATTAATAACAGGATGTTGGTGCTACATCATAATAATGACCCACAAACAATAAAAGCAACTGCTCGGTGACAGACTGTTGTGTTGTTATCGAAATAGATGGTATACTTGGGCAAAAAAAGCTCGGGGCATAACATGCATCGCACTATTCTACAAGTGAACTACGGTTTCGCAAGGTCGCTTGCTATAGGCAACATATTTTTGGCGTATAGTTGTGTCCATGTTATTCATTTTTGATAGGGAGCAACAACAAATTAAGGTGTATCCAAACAAAATGAATAGAACTCACGGCTCTACAACATTGGTATCTGATTAATCTCACCGCCATACTCGCGAGGTTATTCTGACCCTTTTAGACTACGTGAACAACAAATATTGAAACAATCCATTCATTAATTTATTCCATTATTAATTCAAACAATCATTAATTCATTTGTTACTCGCTTGCTCGTTCTCTCGCGCGTTGGCTTGTTCGTTCGTTCGCTCGTTGTTTATTTATTATTTGTCTTGGGAAGATTATATTGACAGGCCTAATTTCATCCACAAAGATATAGGTTAAAGTACCAATATTTAGATGTACATGTATTTGCTATATAGGCATTGACGTTTTTAGTGATATTATTTTTTACCTAATTTAAACGTGTTTTTTTCTATATGTTTTTACGTTTTTAATCTCTGAAGGAAGTTTGGGGCCTATACTTGTAAAAAAAAACCAGATGATTGAATAGATTAGCAATTGCCAATTTATCATCGTTCTTGAATATTTAGGTATTCTTATTCGGAAAAGTTGCTGAAAGTTTTTTTCATCTATGTTTGGCGAAGCATAATAATATTATCTGGCCCCGATGGCTCATTCGTACCGACTGGGGCTTGTAACCTGGGGGTATCAGTTTCGAATCCCGATAATATTTTGTCATCGTGGTTGTGCATATACAGTGCTCCCAACTGGTCAAAGGAGTGTACAGTGCTGCCTATGGTATTGTGCACTATAAAGAACCCTTGAAGTCATTTGAAATAAGAGTAGGGCTTAGTCCCGGCTTCGGGCTTCCTTCTGTCGCGATATTGCCATGATAGGGCAGAAAGCGATGTAAAGCAATATTCATATAATATTAGCTGGTTTTCAAAATAATATTGCACTTTTGCAAATTGGCGTTTGTCTCCGAATGGGTAAATTGCGTGCTGACAGGTGTGGTGACGTTTTTGCATTATCTGTCTCGCGATTTGATAGATTTCATATTTGATTTGTTTTCAATCTGATAGTTTTATTTATTCATGAATTATATAATAATTTGAGGCATACTAATGAGTAGCTGATCAAGTGATGCAGATATTTTTGAAACCATAACTTTTTTTTTTTTATTATTTAGAGACTCAATTTCAATTAAAAGAGTTGTGTTTTTTTCTGGATACTCTCTCATAGATCTGTAATATCTTCTAATGGTAGCATCTGATTGCTAAATTTATAATTGTGTTCGTGCAGATTACACGGCATGGTTTGCAATTGGACATATTTTGAGTTCAAGTTTTGATCTTATTTCTCTTACAGCACGTTTGTAAAACTCGCTACAGTCTTCTGGGTGGGTCTTATACGAGATTTGAGATATATATATATATATATATATATATATATATATATATATATATATATATATATATATGGACATACGTCGAACAGAAGACGTTGGCGTGAATTGTGGGTCTTATACGAAATTTAAGATTATATATATATCGACAAGTATTATGTATTACATATTGAAACTGGATATACTCACATCGAACATAAAACGTTGAGCCAACTTTGTTTTACGGTTTGACCACCTTCTACGACGCTGTCCTAATATTAACCAATCATTGGTTCGTTAATTCTGCTGCGCAAACCCGAAATGCAGTATCTGCTTACTTTACAAATTAGCAGATACTGCCTCTTTGGCTTTGAACAGCAGAATTATACAAATATGTCTCACCTAGGCGCTGTTCCATTAACCATCGTCTTCCCTGCAGAGTACGGGATGCTCTAAACTTATGCATCCTATGAGACTCAAAAAGGAGGGAAACTAGCCCACAGTATATAGGTAAACCAGTGAACACGTAGCAGATAAAACGTTATCAATGAAAAATATAACGTATCTCAAGCAACACCAGTTGGTTTTCCGGGTTCACATGCAAGACGTCATCGTGCTCTATCCAGTGCTTACTAAATGGAACGTGTGATATTTGTTTTGCAGGTTAAATCACATGAGAATTCCAGTCGTACGTCTAAGATGATTAACAGATAGACTCATACAGTATTCACATTTGTGTGTCAGCATGCTTGCATGTTCCAATATTTCGGTTTCTCACACCATTAGATTGAATATCATACGATTTTTGCTTAGAAAACAATTAAGCTGATTTATTCTTCATCCAAACCATTTACAATCAATCGTTCACTTAATGTTTCAAACTGTTCAATGCACAGTGTACCAACTACCAACTGTTGATCACAATAACTCCACTCATAGATGTGTGGTAAAATATTTGAGTCGTACGGCCAAGAAACCGAAACCTGACATCCATTATGCTTACACTTTCCGATGAGTATGACACGTGACGGCTTGGCATTTCACCTTGTATAAATAGAAACTGTTTAAGTGTTATTAATTCGCGTGTTTTTATCATCCGGGATGCTGTATCCAAGGAATGTAAGCGCTATATAATTTTCTGGCATAGCAACGCATTCAGGTCGGGTACGGCGGATGTGTACACGTGCCCTGATAGCGATCACGTGACTGCGAGGAAGTGAACAACAGCAGCAACCCCCCCCCCCCCCCTAGCGAATATATAGGTAGCTTTCGGCTGTGGATGCCATTCCTGGAAGTGCCGCTAGTCTTTTAATAGCCGGGAAGTTTCGGCTGTCTACTTGCCGTCTGGCTATACGCTGAATTATCACATTACACTTCTGTATCCCAAAGCAACAGCAAGATGTTATGCCATCGTGGTAAATAATAGCATAGACAAGACCATCCTGCTGCGATAGGCTGAATGTTATATTTAAGTTGTGGCCACTAGGTTACAGTGGCTAACATCACGTGGAAGCGAATAGGTAATTCTCTAGATTGAGGTATAAGCCGTGGAATCATGTCATGTGAATGAATATATAGTACAGCAGCAAAGGGACCAAATTTTCCAGGTACCTAAACCGGCGGTACAACATTTGTCCACATGTCTAGAATTGTTCTCAGGGATCTCTATATACATTATCTGGCTGATGACATTGCCGGAAATGGGGGCGGGCTGAGAGTTTGACACTTTTGTACACCTACCCAATTTTTACAGAAAATATTCGCTTAAATATGATTTTCGCGTCATTCTCACTCTGTCAAAATGTTGGGCCAGTTAAATCAAATATTGTTGTATTCAGGTTTTTCTATCCATCAGATCATATATATGTGGAGATAAAATAGTAAAAAACATATAAATTTGCACTAGCATCCCACCTCGAAGACCTATTTTGAATATTGTAGATATGTCGCAAAATGCTTTTTTTTTAAATTGTCAATTTTTCCCATTTTTTGCATATAGTTTATGACAACAGGTTCTTTTCTGCACGGAAGTCTCAATGAGCGGTACCATTTGGTTCAGATACATCCCTTGAGTCAGAAATAGGTTACAAATGCTTAATTTTACGAGTATTTGATCATTATGGTCAATTTCAAAATGGCCGCCGTAAAATCCATGATTTCTCCTTATATGTATTATCAAACATGGCTTTCTTAGATTTCACATCACTATCGCACTTTTGGTATCTAATCTTACATTTTAATGCTCGCTTACGTATTCACAAATGCTGTAATGTGATATTTACCACTGAATCCAAGATGGCCGACAGAAAATGGTGAAGAAAATGCTCAAAATCTCCCTTTTTTTGCAAATAGTTAATGAGCACAGGCTCTAATGGTGTACGATATTCTCCATGAGCGGTATCATTTCATTGAGAGACACGTACACATGAACAAAAATCAGGTGATTATTGCTTGATGTGTTGAATAATTATTAATTATAGCCTAGTTCAAAATAGTCGCTGTGAAATCAATTACCGGTAATTTACGCAAAATGCATTATTGAACATGTGTGTTATACAGTTATCTCACAGACACGATTTAAGTGTTTAATCTTACTTTTTAATCCTCACCATGTCTATTAAAAGTATATTAACATGGGAAAAAATAGAAATTTACTAAGAAATTCAAGATGGCCGCCACAACATTATCAAAAAGATCAGGTTATTAATGCTTGATTTGTTAAGTAATTAATATTTAATTACTCAATAACTGATTACAAATGGCCGCCATGAAATCAATGAATACTTCTAAAATGCTTCATTGAACATGTTGTGCATAATAGTCATCTCACAAACACGGTCTTGGTATTTAATTTTGCATTTTAATTTTCCGTGAATCCACTGAAAGTAATGTTAAGTACTTTAAGATAAAATCTAAGATGACAGCAGTGAAAATGACAAGAAAATATGCGTTTGTTCAGCTTTGGCCCCGTTGACCTAAAGCCTTGTCTCCTAAGACAATGAACATTCAGTTCCCTTTAATTACGTAATACGTAATACTCATTATAGAAACACTGTTTTGGTGCTTACTCCAGAGATCACAGCCATCGTGAAAGTTATCTCAGCCACTACAAGGGTGATCTTGGCCACTAACAAAATGGTGTCAGCCAGTGACAAAGTTATCTGAGCCACTACAAAGTGATCATGGCCACTGAAGAAATTATCATCAATATATCAATAGCCACTTTTAAAAATATCTAAACCACTACAAAAGTGATCTTAATCACAGAAGAAGTAATTACAACCACTTAAAATGTGATCTTGGCCATGGCCACTGCAGAAGTGATCACATCAACTTTAAAAGTTATCTCAGCCACTACAAAAGTGATCTTGGACACTGCAGAAGTGATCACATGAACTTTGAAAATGATCTCAGCCACTGCAAAAGGTGATCTTGGCCACTCAAAAACTGGTGTCAGCCACTGAAAAGGTTATCTAAGCCATTACAAAGTGAATTTGGCCACAGAAGAAGTGATCACAGTCATTTTAAAAATTATCTAAACCACTACAAATTTGATCTGGACCACCGAGGAAGTAATTAAAACCACTTAAAAAGTTATCTCAGCCATTACAAAAGTGATCTTGGATACTGCAGAAGTGATCACATCAATTTTAAAAGTTATCTCAGCTACTACAAAAGTGATCTTGGTCACTAACAAAGCTATAACACACACTTTAAAATGATCTAGGCCACTGCGAAGGTGATCTTGACGACTAAATAAGTGATCACATCCACTTTAAAAGTTATCTCAGCTACTACACAAGTTATCATGACTACTGAAAAAGTGATCATAGCCACTTTACAAGTTATGTCAGCCACTACAAAGTTGATTTTTGGTCACTAACAAACTGGTGTCAGAGACTGAAAAAGTTATCTGAGCCATTACAGCGTGATCTTGGCCACCGAAGAAGTGATCACAGCCACTTTAAAAGTTATCTAAACCACTACAAAAGTGATCTTGACCATTGAAGTACTGATTACAACCATTCTAAAAGTTATCTCAGCCATGACAAAAGTGATTTTGACCACCCAAGAAGTGATTACAACAATTTAAAAAGTTATCTCAGCCACTACAAAAATGATCTTGACCACTGAAGAAGTGATCAGAGCGACTTTAAAAGTGAGCTGAGTCACTGCAAAGGTGATCTTGGCCGATGAAGAAGTTATAACAGCCACTTTGCAAATTATGTCAGCCACTACAAAGTGATCTTGGCCACTTAATAAGTGATTAGAACCACTTTAAAAGTTATCTTAGCCAATACAAAGTAATCTTGGCCGCCGAAGATGTAATTAGAACAATTTTAAGTTATCTCAGCCACTACAAATGTGTTCTTGACCACTGAAGAAGTGATCACAGCCACTTTAAAAATTATGTAAGGCCACTACAAAGGTGATCTTGGTCAGTGAAGAAGTGATAGCAGCCACTTTAAATAAAAATTATCTAATCCACTACTACTGTACAAAAGTGATCTTGACCACTGATGAAGTGATTACAACCATTCTAAAAGTTATCTCAGCCACTACAAAATTGATCTTTGCCACCGAAGAAGTGATTAGAACCACTTTAAAAGTTATCTCAGCCACTACAAAAGTGATCTTGGCCACAGAAGAAGTGATCACAGCCATGTTAAAAGTTATCTCAGCAACTACAAAAGTGATGTTGGTCAGTGAAGAAGTGATAACAGCCACCTTGAAAATTATGTAGGCCACTACAAAAGTGATTCTTTGTTACTGTAGTATATTTTCAGCACCAGATCGAAATTCCCAATTTCAGATATGCAAGTCCAAAAAGAGAAATACGGGAATTGCGTCTCTATATCTCGCTTTACTAGTAAATGCGCAGCACAAATATCAAAAAAACTTTTGCAGTTCCAGTCTATGGACATGTTTACATCATATCGTCATATAAGGAGCCAACAGAAAATTACCAATTTTTTTATGGTTTTAGACTGATTGTGTCGCTTTAAGATATTACATCAAAACCGTGTTTATGATATGACTTTTAGTTAAACGATGTTTAAAAATGCATTTATTTAACGGCTGCCATTTTGAAATCGGCCATAATGAATAATTAATTGACAAATCAAGAATTAATTACCTGATTTTGACCTAATATATGCCTCTGAACCAAATAATACTGCTCACTGAGTTTTTCGTACAGAACAGAATGTGTGCTCGTGAACTATTTTCAAAAGTTTCAAAAATATTATTTTGCATTTTTACGGCGGCCATCTTGGATTGGTTCTTAAATCACATAATTCTAGCACTTTAAATATACATAGATAATTATATTCAGTGGATTCAATCAGAATTAAAATATAAGAATAGACATGAAAACCGTGTTTCTGAGATGAAACTTAAGCAAACCATGTTGAATATGCATTTAAAGATTAAGCATTGATTTCACGGTGGCCATTTTAAAATCGGCCATATTGATTAATTACTCTACAAATCAAGCACTAATCATATGATTTTCACACAAGGATTGTCTCTGAACCAAATGACATCGATCGTGGGGCTTTTCTTACATGATCAAACATGTGCTTCTTTGCAAGAAATTGTGAAATTTTGAACTTTTTCTTGATCATTTCTGGCAGCCATCTTGGATTGAGTCTTAAATATCACATTCCAGCATTTGTAAGTACTTGAGCGAACAATAAAATGTAATATTAGACACTCAAACCGTGCTGGTGATGCGAAATTTAAAAAAACCATGTTCAATAATACATTTCGGGAAAAAACATGGATTTTACAGCGGCCATTTTGAAATTGGCCATAATGATCAATTATTTGACGAATCAAGCATTGGTAACCTAATTCTGATTTAAAGAATGTATCTGAACCAAATAGTACCGCTGTTGGAGACTTTTGCGCAACAACGAACATGTTATCATAAACTATATGCAAAAAAATGAAAAAAAATGAAAATTTTGAAAAATTGCATTTTGCGACATATTTACAATATCCAAAAAAGCTCTTAGAAGTAAGATGCTAGTGCAAAATTATATTATTTTTTACTATTTTATCTCCACAGAAAATATATGACCTGATAAAAAAAGTAAATCCAACAATATTTCATATAAAGGTCACAACATTATAATAGAGTGAGAATGACGCGAAAATCATATGTTAGCGAATATTTTATCTAAAAATCGGGTAGGTGCACAAAAGTGTCAAATTCTCAGCCCGCCCCCATTTCCGGCAATGTCATCAACCAGATTCTGTATCTAGAGACCCCTGGGTACAACTGTAGACATGTGGACAAATGTTGTACCGCCGGTTTAGGTAACTCCTTAAATATAGCTCTTTTATGGTGTCTGCTGCTGTACTAATAAACTGCCCGATTGAATAAGTATGTTGTAAGGAGCAAGCGGTAAACAGGAACATTATGACGTCCCCGCATGAAATAAAACCGTTCTTACAGAACTAGCATTACAAAATGAGCATATTGAATACTGTAGATCTGATTTTGGGACTTTTTGCGAAGTTTATAGAATTGGCGAATTTTCATTTTCCTTTACTACCGCTGTTGTAATGATAATTTTCGCTAGATTCTTGAATTCGCGAATTTGTCCTCCCCGTTAAATTCGCGAAAATTAAAACTTCGCGAATATTACCAGATCTACAGTATATCAGGAATCAGTGGACCGATTGTTTTTATCTCGACAATTTTTGGACAACTGTCAGATTTGTTATCTAAGAGTTTATGTATGATTATCTTTTATGCTACAAAATGCTACCTTGTTCTACTATGCTACGGTCCCACGAGGCTTTTTAAGCATTCCAAAGCTCTTGCGATGCTTAAATTTGAAGATCACAAGGGCAGCGCCACCATGCACCAGTATTTCGGCGAATGATCGGCGACGTACGCGAGTCATCGCAATGCTTCGCCAAGGCATCGGTACATCGAGAAATTTGCGGAGGCCCTCGGGTAGTGGTTAGCACTGCTGCATTTCACGCCAGAGTACGGAGTTCGGCGGTTTGAAGGAACAAAAACTCAGTATTGTGAGGAGCCTCCGTGACCGTGAGGTAGCGTGCCCGGCCTCAGACCGCCAGGGCTCAAATTTCAAGTCTTGTGTCTGCTGGGCAGTGTCATCTCATTCATCTCACCATCTAGGCAAATAGTATTAGACCTGTAATCAGACTGAAGGGTGGCCTTTTCCATTATTCAAGATGGCGTCAAAATGTTAAAATCGCTATATCTCGGCTTGTAATCAACATAACTTTATGATTTAAATGTCTATTGCCGTAAGGATTACAATGAAACAGGTTTCGAGTCACTAAATAATCAAGCCTTTTTTATTTGTAATTTAAGGTATACTGATGAGGGAAATAGCAAGATTTTGATATGTGTGACATTTTCAATATTATTTCAATCATTAACATAACAGAAAATTCCATTATTTAAGATGGCGTCAAATTTTTAAAACCGCTATATCTTGGTTTGTAGTCAACATAACTTTCTGATATAAATGTCTACATGTACATTTATTGCCGTAAGGATTACAATGAAACAGGCTCAGAGTCACTAAATAATCGAGCCTATTAATTATTTGTAATTTAGGGTATACTGATAAGGGAAATAGCAAGATTTTGATATGTGTGACTTTTTAAATATTATTTCAATCATTAACATAACAGAAAATAAATGCGTTGAAAAACAAATGTTGCTGGGGATTTCCCATTAGAGCGGCCGAAGAGAAGACTTGAGGACGTTGTAGACTATTAACAAATATGCCATTTGCCATTCCCAAGATTTACCTGAGAAAGGTCTAATGAACATTAAGCTCGCACTTCTACTAAGCATGCTGAACCCTGAGAAACTATTTGTTATTGAAAAGATCCAGTGTACACTGAATTTATTAACGTGATAAATCGCTATGATTGAGTCGCAGATAAGTCGTTTTTTCAGATACCTGCAATGACAAATCCATCTCATGTCGTCATAGTAACGCAACACTATCACCATGGTTGAGCGGTGGAGGTAACTGGAGTTACCATTAGCAAAAAATGGCTGACACGGCTACCGATTCGTTTACATTTTCATCTATTTTGTTTAATTTAACGTTCTCCTTTGCTCCATAGGTTTGTAGGTGGATTAATATTATTTACATGGACAAAATGGACATCATGTTAACCTGAAATTGTCGATAATTTTCTCGTAATCGTTAAACAAAATTTGTTCAATGATAATGGTAACTGCCAAGCGTGTTGCAGGTAACTGTAATATTCAATGTTATCATGCTACTCGTAACTGACAGATTATGTTGCTGGTAACTGATACTTTATTTATTGGAATTTTTTCAACGGTGCTTTAACGAGACTCACATTTCGGACAACTGTAAAAAAGTTATTCAAAGGGAAGTGAATTAATTTTCTCGTGGATATAAAGCTGAAGGACCAAATTTTGTTGAGAAAAAAATAAGTCCTGCTGATTGCAAAATCAATTTTGTTGTTCCATCAGACCTGATTTTAGCTGAACACTCGGCAGTATAGTAGAGATCGTGTATAGACGATCTCTGATATATACACGATTAGTCAACAGTTGTAATAAGCCTACACGACGCTCTATTAAGACCCATCATGTACCATTAGCCTAGGAGCCCTATTGAATTTTGACAAAGTGTTGACGTAAAACGTAAAAAGCGAAAATGACCCCCGTTTTAACCAAGGTCAAATATTAAATTGATATTATTTTCGAAAGAATATAAGCTGGTTCATGATTTTGGTATCTACCATATGGTTTTCAGGTATACCCAACACAATGGTGTGGCCAGAAATTATTCTGGTCATTGGTTAGTAAAATCCAAGATGGCCTCCTTTTCTGCAAGGTCAAGCTATATAAATTACCATCATTTTCGACAGAAAGGACAGAAAAGCATAATTTTGATGTCTACGATAGGGTTTTCGGGTATGGCCGACATAGTGTGTGGTTGGAAAGTACATTACATTATGGGTAAAATCCAGGATGGAAACCAAAAATTAATATAATTGTCCACAGAAGGGAAGCAGATTCGTGATTTTGGTAACAACCATGTAGGATTTTCATATATACGCCCCTGTGATGGGCAAACATAATTTTAGACAGTCTATATACCAAGATAATAATAATAATAATAATAAGTTCTTCTATAGCGCACATACAGTGCTCTGTGCGCTTGATGGCGGTCATTAGACAAAGAAATGGCCACCAGAAGGCCATGACAGTGAAGTGGTATTATTACCAAAAGATTAAGATATGTGTTCTCCTGTCACGGCCATATACTCAATTCGGCTTCCTACTCCTCCTCCTCTGTTGCCGATTTTGTTTGTCTGATGGCCGCCATTTTGGTTTCTGGAATCTGAAGTGTCTAAAATTGTTTCTGGATAATGCCAACAGGTTATGTGCATAAGAAAATCCTATGGTAGACACTAAAGTCATGAATCATGAATCGTTTGACTTTGTCAAATGGCGGACGTCTTTAAAGGTATGATCAACTGTCAAAATTCGCAGGACAAGGTTCCCCGAGAATGCAATAGTGCCTGTGATTAAGCCAAGGCCCTATTCCATAATAATAATAAATATGCGTTTCATACCCAAAGCCTCATTAGGAGCAAGTTCTCAAATCAAAGCAAGTTTATATATACTTGAGCGACATCTATGAGTTAATAATTCAAAGCCCTTTGCCCTTACCAATATTTGGTCGTTGGCTTGCAAACAAACTGACTGTATTACTAGGGTGATGTAGAAACGGCTTGATCCCAAGCTTGTATTGACACCCAGTAAACACAAAACATTCGTATGACTTTATGCAATGTTGGACCAACGTCGAAGACGTTTGGCCGACGTTGTATAAATGTTATACAAATATCTTGTGTTTGCTGGGCAGGAGGACTTTCTCTTAAACATTTTACATTTATCCAATGTTGTTTCATTGTTGGGCCAGCGTCGCAGACGTTGGCCTAACATTAAAACAGCATTAGATCAATGGCTCGTTTGAGTAGTATCTTGTAATCAGTTCAGTGGCTATATTATTGCCGTCAATTTGTACTCAATAGTGTTGACCTACACTTGACCATCCCAGGCATGCGCGTTTTGCAGTTGTATGATTCTTTAATTTTATCCACAATACAATGTTGAACTAATATCTGGTTGCACAACTAGATCTGGCATACCTGGGAAACCGACGGCATACATCGAAATCGTGAAGATCTTGCTATTTTATCGAAAATATATCAATTTATTGTTTTGATCTTGACCAAATGGCGGCCATCTTGGATTTTACTCGCAATGCAATAACTACTAAAGTATGTTCTGGCTACACCCCTATGTCAGACATGCTTTGAAACCTTTTGGTACACAGCAAAATTATGATTTTGCTTCTATTTTAAACAAAATGATACCAATTGACTGTTCCACCTTCCACAAATAGCTGCCATCTTGGATTTTAATAACAATCCAATGTTTAAAGTACGTTCTGACTACATCACTATATCAGGCATAACTATATAAAACCCTTATGCTACACACCAAAATCAAGAATCTGTATCTATTCTGTCAAAAATATTATCATTTTATTGTTTCATCTTGTACAAATGGCGCCCATATACCTTGGATTTCTGCTTTTAAGTGACGCTTAATAGTTCACTATTAAGTTAATTTATGAGAGCGACAGGGAAAAAAAATATCGAGCTGTATGGCGTACGATATTGCAGCTCTAATTACTAGAGTCCGAAGTAGCCGCAAGCTGGGTAGACTGAGGGGGTTTCACATGCTCCGCTTTCACCAATGAAATACCATGTTACTATCATGTGTCCACCCACTCGCTCTCTAAGCCAATCAGATGACGTGTGACTTTAGCGCACGTTGCCTTTAGAAATTCTTTGTTCAGTTGCGAGAATTTTCTTCCAGGGTTGACATGCTTATTTTGAAAACGAATTGAAAATTGTATTCGCAATCAAAACACAGATCCGGTTGAGATCTGTTGAATTAAAGACACTATGTATAGTCAAGTAAGTTAGATGATATAGGCATTGTGTGTTTGCCGTTTGAATCTAGTTCCCTTGAGGCGAGGTGTGTACAGTAGGCCTACAGTGTAGACCTAACAAGCCTTGAACTTGGTATCAATGTTGGTAAACATTGTGATTGTCATTGCCCTGTAACTGTTAGGCTGTGGTGTAATCAGGATAGCCTGACGAAAAAGTTTAAAGGTTGAGACTGTTATTGTTGTTTGATCTGCCCGATAGGCCTATAGATAGTAGTCTATATTAATTCTGGGTTAGTTTTGAGGTAAAATAAGTTGATCAGACAAGCCTGACACAGTTACACAGTGAGTGACGGTAAAAACTCTCATCACTCAGCAGGTAGGCTAGAAACGTTTAGACCGAATTAGGGCTAGGCCTAGAATCTAGCTTAGTAGCTATCAATATTAGTCTATTGTTCATGCAGTCATAGTCTGATAGTTACTCTGATTTAAATTTAGGATCAACTTAACTGTGATCTAGACACTAGGCCTATAATTTAGAATACGCTAGCCTATTAAGTCTATTATAACTACAAATCATTCTATATTGATCTATACAGGATTAGTACACATATAGGCTAGTCCTAGGGCTATTTATATAACTTACCCACAAATACAATCCACTACCTTTGATTATGTTCAGATTTTAGGCCTACTGTACAGTGGACCTATTTGACTTAAAGTAGATTATTAGGCTAGATAACACAGATTGGACTGAAAAATGACTAAGGTTATGGTATTGGGTGATAGTTATATAAACAGACTGCAGGATTCACGGATAAGGGCTGCCCAAATTTAAAATTGGCAACCTCTGACATTCGTGTTAGATTTGCAGGGAAATCTGGGGGAAATGTTAGTTCGATGTAGCGAGAACTAATACCGCAGGCCTGTGTTTATAAACCTGCGATTATTTTCATGCACATAGGGGCTAATGATTTGACCAGCAGATGGTGTTCACCTCAATGCATCTGGACTTAAAAATTTGCAAATAGTGTGAGAACTGCTATTACTCATTCTAGAGGGATTTTGCGAAGGATGTAAATAAATTCTGACATGGTTACTCCAGCTATTATGTTAAGCACTAGGCCTAACTAGTGATTTCAAAAGAGAAATTCATAGGTGATTGTGTTTTATAAAAAAAAAAAAAATATATATATATATATATATATATATAAATATACTGATACATATAACAAGCTAAGAGAAGTTTGCTAGTGTGAGATAAATGTTTGGTGATGTGGTGGTACGCCGAAATATCGGCGAGATTATGCCGAGATAATTAATATTTCTCATTGGGTGACGAGATAAATTTTCATTTTTCACTCCAAGTGACATGGTAATGGTCCGCCGTATGGCGAAGTAATTTTTTTAATTTTAATGAATTAAATTAAATTAAATTAAAAAAATTACTTCGCCATACGGCGGACCATTACCATGTCACTTGGAGTGAAAAATTAAAATTTATCTCGTCACCCAATGAGAAATAGTAATTATCTCGCCGATAATCCGGCGTACCATCACATCACCAAACATTTATTGGTACGCCGGGTGGCGAAGTAATTGATGCTTCTCGTTTAGGTGACGAGTAAAAAATTTAATTTTCTCGCCGGGTGGCGAGGTTATGGTCCGCCGTATGGCGAGGTAATTTTTTCAATTTGATCGCCGGGTGGCAAAATATTGGTCCGCCGGGTGGCGAGGTAATATATGCTTCTCGTTAGGGGATGAGATAAAATGATAATTTTTCCCGCCGGGTGGCGAGATAATAGTCCGCCGTATGGCGAGGTAATTTTTTCAATTTTTATCGCCGGGTGGCGAAATATTGTTCCGCCGGGTGGTGAGGTAATCAATGCTTCTCGTTAGGTGACGAGATAAAATTATAATTGGTCCGCCATATGGCGAGGTAATTTTTTCAATTTTATCGCCGGGTGGCGAAATATTGGTCTGCCAGTGGGCGAGGTAATTAATGTTGGGTTACAAGATAAAAAAAAATATAAAAAATAAAAAAAAGTTTATATATATATATATATAAGAAGTGCTGTAACACTGATCTGAAATGTCAGAACAGGGTTATTTAATTTATTATTGAAATACTTTGGTTCTTCAAATACTGTTTTCAGGTATGCCAGCTAAGCGGAAAAAGGCCGGTACACCTGCAGACCTCAGTCAATCTAAAAGGCGAGCTATTCTCACTCCTGCGGACCCAGATGACAGCAGAGTCGCATCACCTGCTACAGTTGACGCTGCTCCAAGACCCAGTATGGTTGAGGTGCCAGATGAGCCGGTGATCCCTGAGAGTGAACATCTCGCACAAATTGATGTGCAACACTCAGAAGGGTATGACGACGCAACCATTTCACTGCCGATGGACATTGCTCAGGCGCTTCAAAACAGTCGGGGCAATGTTGCGAGGCTCTCCAAAGGAAACTCTGCTCCAGACAGCAGCTCAATGAGCAACACTGCGGTAGCATCAACAAATGTGCCGGAGGCGTCTACGAGCTGCCCACCGACACAGGCCGACAACTTGGTCGGTGCACTTGAGATTTTGTTAGGTGACAACTAGGGTCAGTGCTAATCCCACCCGCCCCAACCCTTACCTAATTTGTCATCTTCAACTCCGTTAGGCTTTTCGGTCCCTGAAAAAATTAAGGAAAAAATTTGGGGAAATCAATTCATTGATCTTGGGTTGCTTATCGCTAATCACCAAGTGGCAGAGAAATTCAATATTTCGATCACTAACGAACAAAATTCAAATCCGGCATTGTCGCTGGTGCCAAATCTGCGCCCAAAACAAATTAAAAATATTGAAGAATGGACATCTGCATTCATTGTTTTCGTTGCCATATATAGTTCACATCATCCACTGGAGGCACCACGCCTCATGAAATATATGGAGACCGTACGTGATCTCAGTAAGGGGGATGGGCCTTAAAAAATTATGATGAGAATTTCAGGATGATGAAGCAGAATGATCCTAGTTGGCCATGGGATGTAATGCATTCTGAATATTGGATGAGGGCCACTCTCACAACTGGGCAAAATGTAAATAACAGCAATAATCAGTCCTTTCGGGAACCCCAAACTCGGCAGCCTTATTCAGAGAACTTATGCTTTCGATTCCAGCGCCGAGGGTTTTGCCCATTTAAACAAAATTGCAAATTTGCACACCGTTGCTCCTCATGTGGCGATACCAGGCACCACCACACCGCATGTCGGAAGCAATCACATATGCCAGGGACAGCAAACAGGGGTGGCGCATATCAGTTCGGGAGCAGGGGTCACAGGGGGAGAGGTAACTCATTCAGTAGAGGAGGTTTTGCCAGTTCCTCTCAAAATAAATAAATTGAAGTTAATATTACAAGGTTATAATGTGAAAAAGTTGAATTTTTTTATATCAGGTTTCAGACACGGGTTCTATTTAGGTTACCAGGGTCCAAGGGAATCATGTTTCGTTAAAAATTCTGATTCAACCAAAGATAATTGGGAAGTAGTGAATACACAATTAAAGAAAAAAATGAAGATAGGTAGGATTGCAGGGCCTTTCAATATGCCACCGTTTGAAAAATTTAGGGTCAGTCCTCTAGCTGTAATTCCAAAATCAACACCAGGTGAATATAGGCTTATAAATAATCTATCAGCACCTCTGGGCAATTCTGTTAATTCTTTCATACCACCAGAACTTACATCAGTTAAATATCAAAAGCTTGAAGATGCCATAAACATCATAAAACAATTAGGCAGAGGTACCCTGATGAGCAAATTGGACATCAAAGATGCGTTCAGACTTATTCCTATAAACCCAAAAGATTATGAATGATTCAAAGTTTTATTTTGACAAAACACTTCCGATGGGTTGCAGCACCAGTTGTGCTATCTTTGAGGCATTTAGTTCAGCCATTCACTGGAGTTTAATGCACAAAATTAAAGATGGACATATTGTTCACATTATTGATGACTTTCTGATGCTCGGTGAAACAGGATCGAATGATTGCAAAAACGCTTTGTAGTCACTTGTAGATTTATGTTCTGAATCGGGGGTCCCTATACAAGAGGAAAAAACGGTTCACCCAACAACTTGTATCGTTTTTATGGGAATTACTTTAGATTCAGAACTGATGGAGGCCAGGCTACCACATGAAAAAATCATAAAAATTAAGGAAAAAATAAATGAAATGATCAACTGTAAGAAAACAACCTTAAGGCAACTTCAGTCCCTGATTGGCTTGTTAAATTTTGCTTGTTGTGTAGTACCTCCAGGTCGCGCTTTTTTAAAGCGCATAATTGATTTAACTAGAGGTCTCAAATACCCACACCATAGGCGATGGGTTACCAAGGGGGCCAAAGAAGATCTATTGGCATGGTTAAAATTCACAGTATCCTTTAATGGGAAGTCAGTGATCTCTGATAATAGGTGGCTCAATTCTGAGGAGATACATTTATTCACAGATGCTAGTGGGATTGGTTTTGGATTAATTTTAGGAAATGAATGGGCATGTGCAGGATGGCCGGTAAAATGGCAATCAAAAAATATTGCCATCAGAGAACTCTTTCCTCGTTCTAGCCTTGAAATTATGGGGGAGTGCGATAGAAAATAAATGTATAGTTTTTCATACTGACAATGAAGCTGTAGTTCACATAATTAATAACCAAACTTGTAAAGATGAAGAGATCATGCAATTAGTGAGGGAAATGGTAGTAACATTGATGCAGCGTAATATCCTTTTCCGTGCTGTGTTCATGAGACAATTTTTTCCTAATGTTCCAATATTTCCAGTTTCAAGCTATCAATTGTCGTTGTTTATTACACATATGTTTGAAAGCGGTTTGGCCCCCTCGTCTATTGTTACTTATACAGCAGGTATAACAACTTGTCACAAACTAGTCAATTTAACAGACCCTGGTAATTCATTTCTAGTTAAAATATTGCTGACTGCAGCCATAAAAACTAAAACAACTAAGGATTGTAGACTGCCAATAACCAAGCAAATTTTAAGTACCATGTTAGGACACTTGTCACAGGTCATTGATAAATCATATGATAACATAATGTACAGGGCTATGTTTCTGCTTGCTTTTTATGCTTTCTTAAGGATTGGGGAGATCACAATATCTTCGGTCTCGGCTGATGCTTCAAAATTAGTGCAAATTGGGGACATCACCATGCTAGGTGACAGTAAGGGGAATTATAAAGCCATGAAGTTATGTATTAGAAATTGGAAATCACAAATACCTGGCGTTCCTTTCACTTTGACAATTTTAGCACAGCCATCTGGAGCCTGCCCTGTCTTAGCAATAAAGAATTATCTCAGAATACGGTGAACATACGGGGGGGGGGGGCGTTGTTTACAAAACAAAATAAATTAGCAATCACAAGAGCACAATTTTCCCAAACCTTAAGACAAGTGATTAAAAAATCAGGTTTTGACGATAGCAGAATTAAGGGACATAGCTTCAGAATAGGAGCAGCTACTACCGCTGCTTCATTTGGGTTCACTGAAGATCAAATCCAGCGTATGGGAAGGTGGAGGTCTGATGCAGTCAAAAAGTATATTCGTATTACAATTTCATTTACAATAAAATAATAATTTACCCTATAATTTAGTGATGGATGGGGGGCCCATAATTATCATACTCCAATGGCACTGATTCCTGGTATTGGCAAGAAAGACTGACAGATGCTGCAGAATTCTATCTGATGCATAGTTCCCTCAAGTGTAAAGTAAGCAGCAGGCTAGTCAAGAAAAAATAATTATATTTTAGGTTTTTCCTGATTTGGATGGTGGGCTATTCGTGCAGAATTCAATCTGATCGTTGCTCTCACAATCTAAGTCAAAAAATTATAAATTAAGAGGCGGGATCCGATGTGCAGAATTCTATCTGATCATCGGACCTGTTTATTTTAGGTAAATCTTGAAGCCTGTTGCTAACTTCTATAGTTGACTCTAAACATACCGGCACTACTCCACAAGTGTCATTCCCGTTGCATTCAGTTTCCTTCCTCACACCAGAGGTTATGGCACAACTGGCTAATCATGACGTCGACTAAGATGAAAGCTGGATAATGGCCAAAAGAGCAAAAAAAATAATGTAATTGTGTTTTTTTTTCAATTTTTATTTTTGGAATGCATTGCCAGTGGCATGAGCTGAGAGTGAGGAATTCGTGCAGAATTCAATCTGATCGTTGATCTTGCTCTCAGAAATTAATTCACGAAACGGATAGACCAGGGGAAAACTTGGTTAAATGTGCAGAATTCTATCTGGTCATTTAACTAGGTTAAAACTGCTGTCCTGATGAGTGACACACGAGACATTCTCTGTAGTAGAGGTTCGGATATCATTTAACTTAGTGCTTATAAATAAACTTATAAGTGTGAGACTAAAGAGACATTTGTGCTTCATAGTTTAGATCTTGGCATCAGGTTGATGCAGGTTTGTGTTGACTGTCAAATAATGCACATAATATATGAGACAATAAACTGATTGCAGACTAGCAGACACAGAACAAACTGGAAAAGACATGTGAATGTGATGATTGGCATTGACATTGGCATTTCAATGATGCCAATATAGTACAAACTGCATATTGTTCAGAAATCTTGAGGTGCAGAATCCTATTTGATTCTAAAATAGAAATGTTCATCATGTCATACAAACAATAACGCGCTACTTTTATGGTTAACCTTATGTGACAATATGTTAGAATGATTATTGTATCATACTAATCTCATTTAATTAACATGATTTTAAAAATGGTGATGGTGGATATGGACGTACCCTAGTGCTATTTTTTTTTGGGGGGGGGCGGTGCCCCAAAAAGTGACACCGACATGACGCAGGTCCCCCAATTAACAAATAAGCTAAAGAAAATTATTCGGTTGTCATAGCAACCAGCTGGGATATAGATTATGCAATGTCACCCCACGTGCGGTAACATTGCATACTTTTATCCATAGTTTGTTTATTGTGCAATGTTGCCCCACATGCGGTAACATTGCATAAGTTAAGATGCAAAAACATTGCATATTATTGCATAATGTAAGAATGTTTGTGGTCTTGCAATTTTATCTTCAAGTTTAATAATTAAAATGTCGCCAGCCGACCATATCCACCAAACCATGTGTGTTTGTTTTTATTTGTGTGTTATTATTGTTGCGAACATAAGTAGAAATAATGTTGGGCTCCTAGGCTAACTTTAATCAGGATATGCCACTGAGCCTTAAAAAATGGGGCTTTTATCCGCCCGATAACGATAAGTCTAAAATTTGATGCTAAGCTACTTGACTATAAGTACCTAAATAATTTATACTAAATTTAGTATTCTTTAAAAATCAAAAGAGACATCTCCGAAATGTTTTTTGTATTAAACATATATAACGACCCGGTGTTTAAAAGTAAGCCCTATTATATTAATGCTGACCCAGTGTTGGTTCACCGCCTACGCCTATGAGTACAGACATAGATACGGTATGCATCCAGTCTACTCTTACATACTAGGCCCTCATAATATATTACAGCGTCCCTTACTGTGATACTGTATACGGTACCAATTAAAATAAAAGTCAGGGCGCATCATTATCAACTTCACGATCATGTAAACTATTACTAAATTTGTTTTAGAATAGACATTTTATAATAGAATTTTCTCTGCTAATAGGAAGCGACAGTTACCACCCAATGAAACCGACAGTTACCACCCACTGAAGTTGCAGTTACCAGTAACAGCTGGAATTGACACATGACAGTTACCATTCTCATTGAACAAATTTAGTTTACCGATTATGAGTAAATTAGCGACAATTTGAAGTTAACATAATGTGCATTTTGTTCAGTTAAATAATAATAATTCACCTACAAATCGATGGTGCAAAGGAGAACGTGGAACTACACAAAATAGATGAAAATGTAAACGAATCGGTAGCCGTGTCAGCCATTTTTTGCTAATGGTAACTCCAGTTACCTCCACCGCTTAACCACAGTGACTATACAATAAAATACTAACTTATACTATCAATACTATCTATATTGTTGGAAAAATATACTGCAGCTGATCAATTTCCCGCTACCTGCACAGAGAAAAACCGATATAATAATAAGCTGTTTTGCCCCTGTCACCTAGCTACCTGAAATCTCACACAAAAATGTTTTGGAACCACAAATGTGTGTTTGGATTGATAAAACACCAATAATCGTGAAGCTGCGAAAATGAAATATTCCGTCAAAATGATCAGTTTATTGTCAAGACTCTCATACATTTACAGCTGTATTTCCGAGTCAGTCACCCTAGCTTGTGTTTCAAAACACAGTATCTATGAATAACATGGGCCCACTCATTACAGCAGTGTCAAAAAGGTTGTGTTACAAGATCGGAGTTCTATCTCAAAATTAGGAATCAACTAGTTCGAAAATTGGCAGCCGTCTTGGATTAAAACCTTAGATGTCTTTAAAATGTAACAATAACAGTTTTAATGAATTTGGCGTCATTTATTTAGTCTAAAACATAACAAAATCGGATTTCTATTTAAAAAAATAGGAAATTTTCAGATTCAGAATGGGCCACTAGCGGCCATCTTGCCAATTCCATTGGACAATCTTTTCCAGCAAGCCGTGTCTACTTGTCCCCCAAAATGGACTTTGAAGGGTACTAATTGCACTAACGTAAACACGATGTCCACCTGGGGCTACTTTACATATATAACGATTATACGTCATACTTGGATCGCCATTATCATGTGCGTAGGAGTATTAAAAATTAATTATCTTTTTTTTTATAGGTTTTCAATGCTGTCCAACACTAATTTTAAATAAGATAAGATTTATCTATAATCCCATGGAAATATACATTGAAAAAAACATTAGCTAACAATAGCTATGTACCGCAACTTGTGATAAAACATGAGAAACAATAGTACAGTTAAAACAGTCAGTTTGGCTGACTAGGTTGAATAAAAAACCGGGAGCTGTCTTGTGTGCAATGACATAGCTATATTACAAGGAGATGAAAACAGCACGTATATACTAATTAGTAGCCTCCTAGTTAAAATAGATACAGCTTGAATTGTTATCATCAACCCTAACTCTTTGTCCTATCGACTATGGATGTTCAGCCTGGTACTTTGATCTCCAAAAACCCCAAAATTGTACAAAACAAAGCAATACGGTTTGCTCCTCATTTATCCCCTCGCACACATGTAGACATCACATATTTTCTAAAAATGCAGTGGCTTGCACTCCCAGTGGATGTCACAGTAGCACAATTAAATCTCGGTATCATGCACAAGATTGTCCATAGCGGAGCTCTGTGTTCTTATCGTACCCAGAGTTTTTGGTATGGTAAGTTCGGTGGATGATATTGAGACGAGACATAGAACGCTGCCTATCTCGCTTACATCCAAGGGAAAAAAACGGATAACAGACTTTGACATTAAATGGTATAAAACATGGAACCCACTGCATTCACAAATACAAATCAATAAATGAATATATTTTTCATATTTTAAACAAGCTGTCATCTTATAAACAAACAAAGCATTTACAACCAGTCTATTCATTATATCAAAATGGTATGATTGTGAAGTGTGTGTTGTAGTCAAGGATTTTTTTCAAATTTAATCAGTTATTTTATATAAACTTTTCACTTACAACATAGTTTTTCATGTAAAATCTTACCAGTGGCTATCCGGTTTAAATGTTAGGGGTCACTATAAAATTAAGAGTCACCAGACCCTTTATAGTGTTTTTCCCTCATGACCAGTATGGTGATTATCATGTATTTGTAAATCAAATCAAGTCAAGAGCAATATTTGTGTTTTTTAAACTCTGCAAGCCTGAACAATAGGTGCTTAACAATGGGAAACAAAATCGCTGTTCTTAACTTTTATGTAGCTTATTCCAAATGTTATATGTATTAGCAACCTTAATTGCCAGATACAAGGTACGGTAAAAAACAAATACCAAGAGTAAATGTATATTCATTTTCCTTAATAAAAATGTGCTCGACATTAGCGCTAATTTCAGCTAATGGATGTGAATAAAGCGTCCAGAATCAGTGATGTTTCCCCGTGAACATGTAGGATTACAGTCAGCTGTAGTGCTGCTGAGGTTCATCTCACAATCATCAACTGCTGTTGTGTATTGTTCAGACTTAGAATAATGTGAATTTATCCAGCTCCAGAGATTGTCTGACAGTGTTACACGGCGAATGCCTACTTTAATCCGAGTAAAATCATGGTTAGAATTCAGTAAGCCATGCCCTGTGCACCCAGGAACAAATAGCCCTATTTTATCACTCGATGCCTGTATTTGCACAATCCTTTTTAGCATAGCATTTGAAAATGCTTCTAATTCGTCTCGCTTTTGTTTTTGGATCTCTATACAATGAACAGCCGCATAAATAACATCCCATCTATTGATGACAAAGTAAGTAGGTACTGTGACGTCATTCCACCACCTGTGATATATTAAACGTGACACGTTGGGATTGGTCCAGAAGATTGATTGCGTATAATGAGTTTTATTCACTTCATCATTACATCCATTTATGTTAAGAAGTTCAAGAAAGTAGGTATATCCAGAGTCAACGAGACAATATAGCTCAACAAGGGGCAATAATTCTCGTAAATACTTCCTATGATGAATGACGCCATAAGTTCCGGCACTATCTCCAGCTAATATCACTCGAGTCGCACGGGATAGTTGATGGACTTTCACCATGTGTTTGTGTAACGCAATGACCGTGTGACTTCCGTGGAAAATCAATCTTCCTTCCTGTGAGGTCTGTGTCCCGTTTCCCTGGTATATGTCACTTGTACAGTAGTGTAGCACTACTTTATTCCAGTTGTAGAAATGTGGATTGCTCTGTGGATCTGGTGATAGGATGCCCTCTCCGTGTGCTCTCTTCCCTGGTAATCCTCTACTGGAGCATTTAGCAGGGGCTGCAGTGCATCTACAACGCAAAGCAGATACTTCACATGCAATCAATTATACGTGAAAAATAATAAAAAAAAGAATAATATGCATCTACAAATACGGCCATTGCTTGTTTATTTCAATCCACACATAATAATGATGTAATGTACAAACATATATACTTCAGCACACCACTTGAAATTAGCAACCCCCACAATACGATACGTTCAGCTATTGCCGGTTTATCGCTGGTCCAACGTCGTAGTCTCGTGGGCGAGCGTTAAAGCTGTGACCATACCACAGCAAAACAATCATTCTGATGGATTATGATGTTTTCGCATACCCATGATACCCAGTAATAGTCTGAGTTTGTAATGTATGTGGATTCTAAAAATTATTCTATGATTTTACACTCAATTTCGTTTGAATAACACATTTCAGAAAGCAGAGTTCCTTGAAACAATCAACCAAAATATGACGTTGAATCAGAGGAAACTATATCAGATCACAGAGTATTTGTAGAAAATATGAACGGAAATATGGAAAATTAGCCCATTGCTTAGAAGGCCTGAGAGATATGTCATAAACAAAAGCTGTGGAAACAATTTGCAAGTATATCACCATCTGGCTCTCTTCCTCATCTGGTACATAGGAAAATGTCTCACATTTTCTCAAAATACACCATTTAAATGATTATCATTCTAAATAGTTTCCGACATTAAGCAACGCAAGAAGCACCAAGCTTGCACCACAGCCGATGTGCTAATTATTAACTTTGACACATTAAAGTCATGGTGTTGTATCATCGGCATTTCTTAGGTATATTGAATGTCGATGGCAATTCAAGTTCAACCATAGCCCAGTCGTCATTTTTATAGCGATACCTCCAATATGGTTCAAGCACACACATAGGCCTACTTGCATGGTGAAAAAAAAGATAGAGACATAGATTGTTTTCTGAAGAAATCTGCTACCAGGCACATAATTATGGTACTGAACTGGTGTTTAACTAAAGACGACAGTAGAGGAACAAATGATGAATGACAATGGCACACATGCATTGAACAATTACTCCAGTATTCCACATAAACTCTCTTGCATTAAAAGTATCGTAGATGGTGGTATCAGTTTTTTCTTCACCTTGGATCATATACTGTAAATGATGCTAGTTCATCCTCCTTCCCGTTCACATATGACATACCTTTCTGACCCAGCTGGTAGCAAAATTATGTATATATGAGAATAACTGGGTCATAGTAAATGCTTCCTCAACCATGTCATTTGAAACACAAGAACAGGAAAACAGTGAAAGTTTCGGGAGCTGAATTTTAATCAAGTTAGCTGTTGTAATAGATCACACACAAAAAAAAATTGCGGAGATTAAGGAACTTGTGGAGATATAAGGAACTTGGTACTAATGTACTGCTTGAGCAGATTTGGAGTATACACCAAAAAACAATCCCAGCAAACATTTCCCTATCACTGCTCCTTAAATATACAACAGTTTTTGAAAGATGCAAGTCCCTGTATAACGATAGTGTGAATCTTTTTGGAAAACTATGTTGCCATGCAATAGAAGATACAGTTTTGACAGATTTATTTTTGTCTGAAATACAGTCCATCACTTTCAGTAAATGTACAGACCCACTTTGAGATGCATCTTGATGATATTACTAGAATACGATCATATGAGCTTCCAAGAGGCGGGAGCCGAGGGATCAACTAAATGATCAGGCAGTTGGAATAAGTTTCTCCATAGCTCGGAGAACTAAAAAGTCCATTTATACTGTTCTTTCATTGAAATACTCGATCAATTAATGATAATACCCCATATCATTCCTTGCATATACCATTCAATGTTATCTGCAATATTTATCATTTTGTTTACCAATTTTAGTGTTAACTGCGTTTTTCTAAATATCGTTTTTTGTATTTTATAGGTTTTTCGGTCCTTATTTGGTTTGTTTATTGGTATAAGTTTTTGAAATTGGGAAATTGTTTTATATCTATATATACGGAAGCAACAACATGTTAGCCAATTTACATACACATTGCGTTTGTTTCCACTTAGCCGTTAGCATAGTTAAAGGGACCTGCCCAGGCTAAAATCATCAAAAAATCGGTGATTTTATTTTGGCTTCTTATTATGACCTTATGATGTAAACATGTCCATAGACTAGAACTGTAAAAGTTTTTAATTTTTCTGCTGCGCATTCACAAGTGAGGCTAGATATAGAGACGAAATTCCCGTATTTTTTATTTTTGCCATGCATGGTTGTCCATAATTAGAAATCAGGAATTTCGTCTCTATATCTAGCCTAACTGGTGAATGCGCAGCATGAAAAAAAAATACAGTTCTAGTCTACGGACATGTTTACATCATATGGTCATATTAACCCTTTAAGCCCGCACGATGCTTTAAAGCATCATTTCACATCCCTGAAAACAGACTGAATTTTTCCTAAACCAAGGTTTTTAGAACGGAAATTTCCACGAAACTTTTTTACCAATACATGGTAATTTTCTTTATTTTTTCACCCACTTTAGGTCATCTTCACGCACTACAAGTCGAGAATTGCGACAGCAATTCGCGGCTTGTAGTGGATGAAAATGACAATGATAAATTCAGGCTTCAAAGGGTTAAGAAGCTAAAATAAAATCACCGATTTTTTTATGATTTTATCCTGGTCATGTCCCTTTAATATTTAGATGTTTTTCGGCAGACAATGTTTAATTATTTTCAGATGTTATTTGTACAGGGCCTACTTACTTGAATGATACATATGTAAATATCAAGATATGTATGAATTTAACAAAAGATATAAAATATGCTTCGGATTTATGGGTTACGCTCTGTCTAATTTCTATAAAAATGACTAATCGTATTGTTATTTAATAAGTAACTTGGTTCACGCTCGATCAAATTATACAGTTATGTTGTTGTTGTTTAGATGGGTGTAAATTGCTCATATTTATTTAACCAATGAGACCAAACATTTGCAAATATTGACGTTTAAGCACACATTTCTTTCCCAATAACAATGCTAAAGGTTGGTCGGATATGAAAACAGCTTAAAAACGACTATGGTCGTACTTTACATGGTTAAGAGTAGTTATAATATTTTCAAAATAATTAGTGCTTTTACAAAACATATCATGACAGCGTCGCTTGGTTTGATTTCAAATGTAGCTGTCATGTAAGATTTCCAATAATTTGTGCTTATATGTATATATATATATATACTTGTAAATGTTTGACAAAATAATGAGAAATGATTAGTATTTCGCCAATAAAATAGTTACGTCTCGGTCAACACGATACCTTGACCGGTTGCTTCTTTAATGTTGTAATCAGTCGTCTATGGAGCTGGCCCAACATGACCTCAAGAGCACAGGGCTCGAATTTCCTATCCTATTTCTGGAGGGTAGTGTCATCAAATTTATCTCACCAAGCTCAGGAGGCTTTACTGGCCCAGATTGGCCTGTGAGTGCTAAAGCCCTATTCATTATAGTGTTGGGTGCTTAAGTGACGGTGCTTAAATGGCGGAAATTATATGTTTATGTGACGTGAAATGTACATGGAAGCACAAATCAGTATAATAAACGAATACCATATAGTCTGAGAACCTGTCACAGAAAATTTCACCCCATGTTAAAAATTGATGTTAGCAATGTATGTACCTTTGATGAATGTTGTGACTGAGGTCTATGAGTTGTAAATGTACATACATTGCTAACATCATTTTTTAACATGCAAGCTGGAATACAAGTGTCACTAATTACCAACAGCTAGCAGCTCTTCCTAAAACGTGATTTTGGTGTTTAATAAGTATTATAAAGCACTTTATTTCTACACGTTGTAAACAAACTATTAGCATAACAACTAACAATTACTGGGCATATATACTGCCTATCCCACTTACTGGGCATATATACTGCCTATCCCACTTACTGGGCATATATACTGCCTAACCCACTTCCAAGCATGCTAAATTATGATACACACTAATACTCTTGATACTTTTATGCAATTTTCATCAATTTTATATTATATGTGAATTTTATTGTACAGATTGTTAGTGTATTCTTTTGCATGCAAATAAACAAACACAATAGCTGGATGTTTAATTCGCCAAATTTAATATAAATAAATAATATTAGCTTATACTGCTCCAATATAATATAACTTGTACATGTGTTAATAATCAATAAAATACCTTAATTGATCTAAATGGAAAGGCATTATTTTCCAATGCGATATATTATCAAAGCTGTGGACAGACCTACGACGTAGCTATTGTGTTCAAATATGCTGTCACACAGAATACGGTGATATATAAAACACTCCAGACTGTACATAGTCAAAATTGTTATATATATATATAGCTATGCCCATTTTAACACTATACAGAATATAATCAATTTTATACTGTCCCATTATATAAAAAGCTGAAATCAACATTATGAATTTTTTTGAAATTGGTGTGTAAGTGTGAAATGATACTTCTCATGTTACTATAAATGCACATTTGTGTAAATATAATGTGACGAAAACTGTGACGTTCAACACAGAAACGCCCTATTTACACAACTGTTACTAACAATTGGTGAGAAGTAGAATATATCATATGAAAATAACTAAGTTTAAACATGTTTAAAACAAGAAAACTTAGACTGTTTAATATGTAGAGTAGCGCAAATAAACATATATTTTTTTTCAATGTGTGTACCTTTCAGATGACATTTTTGCTTTTATAAATTGTTATTTGTTGATACCCAAACAGTGTATTGCCTTGTATGGTGGAAAATTTGTATTTTCATAATAAAAATAATTATATTCGAAAGACAGGGGAATATTTCACAGAATGTTCAAGAGTAATTATGTCCTCATTACAGGAACAAATTTTGATCAATAATCGTGATAATTTTGCTTTCACTACTTTTAGTATTCAGTAAAATTGTGTTTAATAAAATATTACTGGATATATTTAGCAAGCTGATTGTAAAACGGCCACCTATAATAGATAATGTATTCAACTGGCAGTCAGTGATACCGAAATATCTGGCCAAAAAGAAAGGATGTTAGAATGTTTTATATGTGAATTTAAAAATTTGAATTCACCGGAAGGATTCACTGGATAGTTTACACGCAAGATGGATAGGGTTCAAAATAATCTCATACCTCTATCGTGGTTAGAAATACGCAAGAATGCTAACTTTTAAACTTTTCAGTACTGCAGACTGACATGCCTTCAATTTTGTAATGTAGTATATATATAAATTTTAGTAATCAGGTAATTGTGTTATATTCCGACGATATTGTGTAGTGATACGGTTGTTCTGCTTTAAAACATTTGAAGCAAATACTTACATATTGTAAAAGTGGTATCTTCTAGTCAATATGATAAAAATTAAACTTATTGTGTTCAGGAGAGGAGTGATTGCCAAACAGAATGTTGTAAGTATGGGTAATGGGGTTTTAGTGAAAAATAATAATATAAATTGTTACTAGGTCTAAATATTTAGATATCGTTTTCTTTTCAACTTTGGAGTTATATATAACAACCGAGCCATTATGTATAGCAGAGATAATAAAGTTTTGCACAATTATTATAATTATAAATATAGGTTTGGTATGCTACCAATAAACGTTTCCTAAACACTATTTGATAAAATAGTACAGCAAAATATTACCATAAGGATCAGAGATATGGGGTCATACAGATTGTGAAGCTATCGGATGTGTTGATTAATATTTAGTGAAGGTTTGCTGTGAGTTAGAAGTACAACATTACATGTTATACTTGATGATTTAGGATGCGATCCCCTTGTCATACATTTCCAAAAAAGGTGTGCCATATTCCGGTTAAATTGTTAAATCTTCTTGATTATAGAATGGGGGACAAAGGTTTGTTATAAGATGTTGAAAAATTTGGTTGAAAATGGAAGGAAAACCTGAGAAAATGATGTAAAACTGTTAGAAATGTTCGGGTTTGTGGATGGGAGATTATTCTTAAGACTATTTATCTTGAAGTAACTGTTATTTTATTTCAGAATAAAACCATAAATTGGCACATTGGAAACAAGACGATTATTTTAGCAGTAATTTGTTAGTATATTACTATTTAAAATCTTAATGAAAATATATGTATTTGTTACCTTCAAACCGGCTCGTTTCAAATGTTCAAATCATAACTTAGCGATAGAAAAAGCTAGCAATGTGTTATGCATTTAGAAAATAAAAAATATAATGTAAGTATTGTAACATTTAGGGTAATATGACAATGCTGATATAACTTACCTACAGCTACATGACCACAGAGTCTTACCTACTATAATTACCTCAATTGTATGTTTGGACATTGTAGAACATAACGAAATTAAATACCATACATGATATGTTTTGGAACCAAACATATTATTTGAATACGCAAAACACAAGTAATGTATCATAATGGTGTAGTTGCCAAAATGAACATTTTCGTCACATTAAGGATTTATTTTCCAAGGCCCTCAAATATTTTTAGCATCTTTTTTTCTATGTTTTATGTTTTTACAATGTTTTTATAAACCGGATTCAAAATGGCCGCCTGTGATCTGATAACCCGTAGATGATACTAAAGCATAAAAAATATTGTAGTGAGTTTGTCGTCATTGATTTACTCGAATAGGAATGTTATCAAGGAATGGAATTTTTATTTTATATTCAAGAATAAGATGAAACATGGCCCGCCATCTTGGGTTTGACCCTAAGATGACCTTGAAACATATACAAAACTTTTAACCAGATCATGACTGCTCAATCTGCCTGGCTAACTGGATAACATATATTAAGCGTTTGTTGGTGGGTATGCGTTCGACGGGGGGTATGCTACGGCTGTATGGAGGAATTGGCACTCATACGGGATCTGACAACACCTTCCCGAGATGATATTTTCTGAGTTTTACGGGTTTTTGATTATTTATTAGTGTACTACTTTGCTTTGACAAGGTTTATGTATAGTAGAATCGATGGAGTGGGTGGGGGTGTTCACTTATAACGGATCTGACAAAATTTTCCCGACCTGATTTTTTGCTAATTTTACGTTAGTTATGTTGCATCGATGTACTACTTTGTTGAGACTAAATTTTGTCCATGGGTCAGATGGGGTGAAATCTACCCGCTGGGGGTGTTTTTTTGCCGGGGGGGGGGGGGGGTCTAGATCCGATCTCCCAGACGCAGCTGACAAATATTTTTTGAATCACTTCGATGAACTAATTAGCATCAGCGGGTAATTTTTTATGGACTTGATGAGATGAAATTTTCTATTAATGCATTCATTCACATACGTTTCAAACTGACCTTTTCTTGCACTGCTCAAAACTGTGGCACCGCCCTCCTCCTTCAATAAATATAATCACCGATTTCTGTGCTAGTCCTCCTACGATATCGTGATAAAATACAACGGGGCTTCCGTCCACACACAGAGCTTCGGGGTGGTCGTACAAATCTAACACTTCCAGAACCATTTCCTTTGGAGGTGACTTTACATCAGTCACAATGCTTAATGAAATATAACTCACACTTAACACCACTAAGAAGCTAGCCAGAATACATGCTTTGTGACGTCTGATTATCACAATGAACGCCATGTTGGTACTCGTCTGCGTGTCATCTGCTCACACAAGAAAAATGTGTGACAGTATCATCATATTAACAGAGTAGCCTAATTTAATACCATGCCGTTTTCCTAATTTGTCTTTCAATGTCAATACTGGTAATACAACACTTATCTATGGCAAGCAGTCTTGGCCACCAGTGTTCATATACATATAACAGTGAAGCATGCGTGTTCACCACTGAGACGCCCAGTGTTCGCTGGGATCCACCATTCAGCATATGCTGGTTGTTATCAGGACTGATATAAATAATTACACAAGGAAGTCACTCATCTATGACGACGTCGATGAAAAACCGCGTATAATAACTGCGACGCCTCGATGTGGCGCCCCTCCTCCGTGCCCGTTTAGGTCCACATCAAAAAATGATTTTATTGTCCATGTTAACATATAATTATGTGCGTATGAGTATACTCGATCGTTTAGCAGTGTTCATGCGATGCGCCACCGTTGGTATATGGAGAGCATAACGCCACATTCATTCACCCATTAATGTATTCATCCATGCATACAGCCATTGCATACATCGAAGTAATTAATTACATTCATTAACTCTTTGCATTCTTTCATTACATTTATCCACCTATTCATTCATTCATCATTTTCATTCTTTCATCCATTTATTCATTCCTTATTTTTAACACATCTGCTAACTTGAAAATGCATCCGAATCAGCGTTGAAATGTTGTTAAAATGAAATGAATCGGGCTTTAGGCCACCTTTGTGCACATATAGGCTAAACTGGGCCAGGAGAGCCTCCTGAGGATGGTGAGATGATTGAGATGACACTGTCCTCCAGACACAGGATTCGAAATTCGAGCCCTGGCGGTCTGAGGCCGAGCACGCTACCTCTCGGTCACGGAGGCTCCCCACAATACTAACTTTCACACGTGGATAGGGAATAAACAATTTTGTTTCTTTCAAACCGCCGAGACCGGGAACCGAACCCCGGACTCTGGCGTGAAAGGCAGCGGTGCTAACCACTACCCTAGGGCCCCCGCCCTGAAATGTTGTTAAATTTAAGTAGATATAATTTCACCACTGTGTATAGACGTAATTGTTGCATATAGGGATGTAGGGAAGGGTGGGAAACGAGTTTATATATATTTCATGTGTTTAATTAGAACCAGTTTGGCATTGGCAAAGCATAGGTACATACCTTAGCTTATGTCATGTAAATTCCTATGAAACGAACATTAAACAAAACTTCTAAAAATACGTTGTTTGTCCTTGTTGGTGAGCTTGTGACATTCAACCCCAGTAGGCCTACGAGGTTTAATGTCACAACACTGGGGGCAATAATTCACAGTTTATGAAGGTACAGTGGGGCTAGATGTCACAAGGAATAAAGCAACTGGGATACAATGTCACCTTATTGACATCGACAAAAAAACGAGCAGGACGTAGTAAGCCTATTTTGTCAAATTACAGGTCAGCTGTTTTGTCCTTTACAACCATTTATTGTGAATTACATCCTACTTTTTTGTCATACATGGACGGAAACATTTTTTTAGAATATATGTATTCACGTCATACTGTTTTTCTGTTATCTTCATTCTACCCTGGAATCGCCTTGGCAGCTTGCAGATGACATTTTCTGATGGGTGTATGTACAGATATTTCGCCTCGGGGTAAATGAAGACAAATATGTATACCATTTGGGCTAAAAGTCACAGCCTGTGAGATTTAGCACCATGGTGTGCAGCTTAGTTTTTGTTTAAAATTTCAGAATACCATCGGGTTAGCATATAAAGCCTTATGCATGCCAATAAATACAGTATATGTACAGGTTAAACTTCAACACAACCTTGAGATACTAACCTAAAATGTTGACAAAGTATTTTTATTAACTCTGAAATCCAGTTTCAACAGATGGCAAAATAACACTTCGTTACATTTCTGTTTTTATGTCTTTATATGATTTTTAAAAACTGTACTGTGCCAAACTCAAGAGTTTCATAACATATATTAAGATTATCATTGGCTTTAGATACATTGTGAAACCATGTATAGTTGAAATTATATTAGATGCTATTGTCACACTCAATTATTTTCTCCTGGCTAGTAGTGTGCTAGTAGTCAATCCAATGAAACAAGTTTTAAAGACACAAAGTCCCTAAAAGTCTTGAAATGACCCGTGACTTTCAAGGAAATGTGTAACCTTAACCTTCAATCGAAAAACTAGTACATTGTAGGACTGCATACTGCAAAACATAGGTATAAAAGCCATTTAGTGGAGACTCCATTCCGGTAAATTAAAGTACATGCGAACATCATGAGTAGAATTTGAAGACAGCATCATTCTTGTTGGAAATGTTCCGTAGATTTCAGAAATCACTGTCCCCAAACTGAAATATTATCCACTCATAGTCAAAGTAACCATTTTCAAAATGACCGCGAGAGGTTACCGTAACAAACCCTCTATTATTACCAATGTATGGATGCATAATTCATTGCCGGCATTATTTTAGCTCGCTTAAATTGTTCAAATTCGAAATGGCTGACAAAATGACTGCCAAATCGTGTTTCAATCATAAATTGCGTATTAGTTCGGTGGATTTAAGTAATATTTTGGGAGAATCGTTTAAATTGTGATAAAAGCACCAAATTAGACACAAAATTACTAATCTATGGATACACAATTCATTGTTGGCATTATTTTTGCTCCTATAAATTGGGGAACAACCTTGTAGCTGTAATTTATGGGCTTTGTTCAGGGCATTTTCAACCATCTTATTCTTTTTTCCAACCCCAATACATATGGGATAATGTACATAATAAACTTGTTTTACATCACTATATAGTACTATTGTCTGCAATTTGATTTTGGAGAGGATGCCTCAAAAGCAGATGAAAAGTTGCATACCGCGTCTGATGCTAACAAGATGGGACCAAACACAAACCTGGTCAAACTTTTCATTTAAATTTACCTTATCACTCCAAATTCCCTTGGGTAATGATAAAAAAAAACTTTTGACACTCTTCACACTCCAACACCCTTTTCACATTCTCCGATATTGATAATTAAACACAGACATGGACAAAATGTACAGTTAAATCACTACAAATGACCTTGGTTAGTGACATTTAATAACCTCTGGTGACATATTCCACCACCGCCAGCATCTCAATATCAATTTGTCAGACTCCCAGATAGATAACCTTTCCAAAGATACCAGAAACGAACTTAAAGTTAAATCACCCTTATCTCTTGAAATGACATCGCATGGTGACTTTGAAAAACCTCTGGTGAGCTCTTCCACCAGTACAGGTATCCCAGCTCTCATACTTTCAGATAGATAACCTTACCAAACACACACATGGTCAACTGTTTTAGTGAAATTACTTATACCTCTCAGCGTGATTTGAAAGTTATGATCAAAGCACGATTTATCAGCAATTTTGGCGGTCATTTTGAATTTGGACAATTTATATGAGCAATAAAGTAAAAATTCTGCCGGCAATGAATTCTGCACCAATAGATTAGTAATATTATATAACGTTTGAATGTATTTTCAGGCCGACTATTCTGATTTGAATTATATACAAGTAACGTTGTGGCGGCCATTTTGAAAATGGCTAATTGGACGGTGATCTGACTATATTACAGCTTGGAGACAGTGATTTTCGCATTCTACGGGAAATTTACTATAAGAATGATGATGTCTACATATTCTACTTAATAACTCATGATGTCCGCCTGGATCTTTTTGTAGGTTTTGTTTCAGAAATGGAGTCTCGACTAATTGCCAGAAAACATATGTTGGCTGGTACTGTGCTCTGAATATACCTGTGTTGATGATCAATTCTCTTATATTGCAAGGTTTTTCGATTTTTGCACATTACATATGGTGGCTGGATAGCAAGGTATAACATATTTTCACTTTTTGAAGGGAGCCATATCAAATATACATCTCATCTCATATACATAATAGTTGTATGATATGAAACTTTCTTTTTTGCGTGTTTAGTGGCTTAAGCATCCATAATTTATTATTCATGGCAGTGCTAGTTTCTAAATGATACATCAAGTATGGTTTTTCCAAGTACACTACCATCACTCATAAAGTTTCATCCCTAGATGACCAATGGCCGACGATGCTTATCTTCTCAGATGAAAGCAGATTCAATTTGTCTTACAACAATGGGCGTGGTAGAGTTTGGGGGACACATGGTGAGAGGTTTATCCCAGAGTGCCTGTCTCAAGCTAAACACAACCCGATTGATCATGGTGTGGGGTTCATCGGTCTTTATGTACGAGGATAGTGTAGATAAGTGTTAAACTGCGCAACTAGTCGAGGCCTACTTCAGCGGGACTGAAATGACTTATGGCCTTGACCCAGTGAATGACCTTCACCCTGAATCACAAAACTTATAGCACCAGTGAATTCGTCATGCCGAAAAACCTAGGTATAGAGCTATTATTTATGATAATATAATAACTTCTCAGTGAGATATGATGAATTGCAACATAATGGCGACGGTCATCTTGAATATGCAAATTAGACCTATCTGTAGGCCATAATTTTTTTAAACTTTTTTGGTAGCACTACGGACACAACATATTTGGTCTCATTAAAAAATCGCTTTCTCCCAACTTTTGACTTGGTAAAATGCCCACACTAGAAGAGTAGCCATTTTATATGTAACCATGAATGACGATTTTTGGCGTTTAGCGGTTGATACACAAATGAGGTCATTCTGAGATAAAGCTACCGTTTTGACACGGCCCACTAGACATTTTTGTGATCTACAGATGCATACCTTTCAGAAAAATACATTGACAATTAGTCCCTTGAGAGGTTACCGAAAAGTGGTCTGGCTCATGGACTACATTATCATAGACAGATAGAGTACTCGATCAGGCCAGGCCCCTGCGGTAGCTCTCGCGTGAGATTGGCCATGGGAAGATGCAAACTTTGAGCTCAATAAAGTTGGTTATTGGACATTCAAAACATTGGACATTCAAAACGTAAAGTTGGTTACTTATTGGATATTCGAAACATTGGACATTGTTATTGTTTCAAAATTTGTAATATGATATTTATATATATACATTTGCTATTAATTTAACATTCGCCATGAAGTTGGTTAGGTTACTTATTGGATATTCGAAACATTCAATATACACAACTTAACATTCAGATATTTCTTAGATAAGCACATACGGCCATTTGCCTTGATGCAGGGCATAGTCAAAAGACAGTATCTACTTACGTGTATCTGTGTATCTATGTAATCGTGGCAGATACAAAACCAAAACGCAGTATCTGAATCTGGACATTCGCTATTTGACATTCGCCGTAAAGTTGGTTAATCATCGGATATTCGAAACATTGGACATTCAACATTTGATATTCAGATATTGATGAAATAAGCACATAAAGCCTTTTGCTTTTATGCTATGCACACTCAAAAGACGGTATCTACTTACTTGTATCTGCTATAAAAATCCAAAAACGCAGCATCTGAATGTAAATCTCGACTGTTTTTTTATCTTGGACATTCGCTTTTTAACATTCGATGTGAAGTTGGATACTTATTTGATATTCGAGACATTCAACATTCGGGATTTGACATTTAAATAGTGTTAAAATAAGCATATACTGCCTTTTGCCTAATGCATGCTATGCATAGTCAAAAGACAGTTGGCTACTTATTGGGTATTCGAAACATTGGACATTCGAAATCTGATATTCAGATACTAACTTTTGCATTTATGTCATGCATTGTCAAAAGACAGTATCTACTTAGTTGTAGCATCTATATGTAACACAAAAAATACAAAACCAAAACGCAGTATTTGAATGTGAATTCGGACTGTTTTTTCATATTAGACATCTGCTATTTTACATTCGCCTGTGAAGTTGGTTACTTATTTAATATTCGAAACATTCAACATTGAAAAAATGATATTCAAATATTGGTGAAATAAGTACTTACGGTTTTTTTCCTTGATGCCATGCAGTTAAAAGACGGTATCTATTGAGGTCTGAGATATTTTTGCTCTTGGTATAAATACCGATTAATGTGTGCAAATGTCTACGTCGTCACTGACAAGTGTTTAATAAGCGTAGTATAGTACGTAACGTGTTTGACCATGTGTGTTTGACCAGGCGTATTATAAAGTTAAAACACAAGACTACATGAAGATATATTGTTTATTCCCACATTTTAAGTGTTTTAGAGGTTGTACTTAGTTTATTTAGGGTTCTAGTTATTTTAATTATATGCTTATTAAATAAGACGTAGCTCTCAATATTGTATTTTATGTGCAACAGAAAAGATGTCAACTTGTATAGGGCCTATAACAATGCTTTCCAGAGTTTCTTTTTTTCTCCCATGTAGAATAACAAATAACAAGTATACATATCATATCATTTTCATGTGGTTTCCAGAACTAACGATATGCTAGCCGTGTTGTTGCTCTGCATTATTTAGTGGCTTAAACCTATACATTTGCGTAAAAAAATTGAATTCAATGTTAAAAAGTTGTTCAAATGTTCCACATATCATTTTTATGCAAATTAGTGACGCCATTACAGGATAATGTACATTTCGCCATATCTCTGCTAATAGTGCACATAGCTCAACAATTAAGGTGTCTAACCCCATGTTTTAGAGTCTAAGATCTAAGATCAACTCAACTAATATAAAAATAATAATAGTTAAGAGATCAGGTATGTACGAGGTATGTGATAGTATGCACATCAGTGTCATCATTAGCGAATAAAAACTGATAATTACACACGTTATCTATCTAGACCTATTTTATTTCTGAACGTTCAAAAGCACAATCACACCATAACAGAGTAAAACTATATTATGTCCTAGTACACGATATGTTGTAGAATGTATGTTAGCATATCCTAGCACAGACTAAAACTATGATGTGTCCCAGCACATGTCATGTATAGAATGTATGCTAGAATGTATGTCAGCATGTCCTATCAAGGCCTAACACTATGATGTGTCCCAACACTTGTAAAAGCTATCCTAAAATGTATATTAGCATGTTCTAGCACAGAATAACACTATAATGTGTCCCAGTAAATGACATGTTGTAGAATGTAGGCTAGAATATATATTAGCTTGTTTTACCACATAAAAACACTACGGTGTGTTCCAGTAGCCTACATGATATGTAGTGTGCATGCTAGAATGTATATTAGCATGTTCTAGCACAGAATAACACTATGATGTGTCCCAGTACATGACATGTTGTAGAATGTATCCTACAACGTATATCAGCATATCCTAGGACATAAAAACACACTGTGATGTGTCCTAGTACATGATATGTACATTGTATGCTAGAGCACGCTGTTTTTGCAACAGCACAGCTTAGAACTGGACAACACGATTAGGAAGGGTCCAGTCCAAACGTTGCCCCATCACTCATCATACCTAGGGAGCAAAACCACAATTTTTCAAGAAAACAGACATGGCCTGCTGTAAAAGGTTGACCGATGGAAATCATCTCTACATATATTCAGAAACACAACCTAGGTGGACAACCTTGCAAACTTTTTGCAGGAAATGCACAAAAAGCAAAAATCCAAGATGACCGCCATTCATATCTGATACGTATAACTTTTTAACTGTTTCTTAGAATTTCATGTGTGAAATATGGTTTCTAAGAGTATTCTGAGTGCCAAGTCAATTTCTGGCACTATTTCATTGATTGTGGGCATATTTATGTAGTTGACTATAACTGACTAGCTGCTGAAAAAAATGAAAAGTAAGATTATTCTTATGATAAGCATACTATCTAAAACTAAATGTTTGATAGCAAAATTAATTAATGTGGTCGTAGGCTACTTTTGTGTACTTACAGGCTAAACTGGATCAGGAACACCTTCTGAGGAAGGGATGGCGCGATGAATCCAAAGTTTTGAAATAGCGTAGGCCTACATGTAACAAGAACAGTTTGGCTTGTTGCACAAAGTTGCTGAACATACCCTTTTACAACCATTTGATATGTGTTGTGATCTGCCCTAGAACAAATATCGAGCAGATAGAATTGAAAGCAGAACAATCTACAAAAGATCACCCATATACGGTACTGTTTTCATGCGTCAATGTCTGGTTTTGCAATGTGACGTTTTGTCCAGCAGTGGCGAATGCTACTTTACATATTTTAACGAATTTATCTTCCGTTGGTGGAGGTTTAAGTAAAGTCAACTTAAGCCTTCCTGTTTAGTAATATGTAAACTCGAGTTTGTGACAGCATCTGATACGAATCTTATTTTTTCATATCCACCTTCTTGCTACAAAGCCTTTTTTAGCTGTAAAAAAAATAAAAAAGGGAAATGGGTGGTATCACATCAACTTGAAATATGAATACATTGTAAGATGCAATTTCATGGAGCCCAATGAGATGTAATTTCATAGATCGGCAGGTGATTGATAATAACTATTTCAATATTCTCACACAAGTGCAAAACTACATGGATATCTCCCTCTTTCTTAGCGGACGGTGATTCTTCTTTACTATTACATTTCCATGATTGCATCTATCCTCAAGGCACATTCTCTTTGCTATAATAGCATAACCTCTGTTTATCCTGGCACCATGTCTCACTTTAAAATAATACAGACATGTACACTAAACTAGACAAAACAAAACACATATTTATTATTTATTATTATTACACAACGTATAGAGGGCCATGTAAATATATATAACATAATGCATTTTGTATTGATTGAAATATATTGTCTGTATGAAACGATCACTGACAATTGGCACTCCCTGACTCCACAATTGCTGCAGTATTGTAATATTATCCTGGCAAGTCAGAACTGTCTGATATATTTTTTTGCATAATCTCTCTACAAGAGTAGATTTAACAACTGACGTCCGCATCGTATGTACCATCGCCATTGAAGTTAGCACTTGGTGAAGGGGTTATTTCCTATGCATCCATGTTTAAAATGACAATATTCACAGCATCCCCACCAGCAGAAATTGGTGTCATCCACAGCAATGCCATAACTACCTCACCTTTGTTCCAGTTGCATGTATGGATCTTAGTGATCAGATAATTATGATGTTTTCAACTTCATAGCCTTAAAGTAATTCGTTTGATTGTATCTATCACTGCATCGATGCCATCAATAGTTTTATTATCTAAATATACCAATTATTGCAATACATTAAGTACTTCAAATAAAAGATGTATAAGTAAACAAAATAGCTGATGGCGAGATGGTGGTTGGTGATTGGGCATGGAGGTTACTGAGAGTTCCCTTCACTCGCCCTATAAGGGGCTATAAAAGACTAAGGCATCCGAGGGCAATTTACTCGCGTGTGTCACTGAGCATGACCTTGGCCTATTACTCAGCTCCGCTACCTTTGATTCGAATAATTTGACGTGTAGAGGCTAGCTCTCAATATTCACCACCTCAATGACGCCCTGATACACATTCACAAGAGACATATGCTTCTGTTGTATCAGACTCTCGTCATCCACAGTGTATGTATCCTGCTCCTTTTCCCCAAAACAGACTGCTAATGAGAGACAAAATGAGTGCATGGCCTGTCCAGCCACTTCAAATGATAGCATCTCAACAGAACAACATAGTGTCGGTCCAAACTCTGTTAGCAGCAGCATTGCAACAGGCAGGCATGACACAGACAATATGGTGAATATCACAGACATTAATACCACTGTGCATTATGATCATTTAATTTGTAATATAACTCCTGATATTTCTGATCAATCAAATTCTGGTCACCCCCTTCAAATAGAACAAGATATTTCTATCGTCCATCATAATGTGAACAGACTATACAATAAATTATATGAAATTAAATTATATCTTAAAATGCACTATTCTGTTACTATCTACTGCTGTAGTGAAACATTTTTAAACGATAATATATCTGATCACCAAATTACTATTGAAGGATACAATATCTTTAGAAGAGACAGAAATTCTAAGGAAGGAGGTGGCCTAATAATATATTTAAGAAATGATATAGAATGTAGTCGCCGTAAAGACCTAGAGCATGATATTGTTGAAGCCGTCTGGCTAGAAATTCCTTTGAAACATAAAAAGATTTTATTAGCTGTTACTTACAGACCACCAAATGAGCATACTGTTTCTTATAATACCTGGTTAAATTATATGGATGAAGCCATCAGTAGCGCATATGTTGAAGACAAAAGTATAATAATCCTAGGAGATTTCAACATTGATTTATTGGGTAAACACCCACACCAAGAATCTTGGTTGTCAGTCATAGACAATTACGAGCTTCTCAACTTATCACAAATCATACCCGAGTCACTCCAACTAAAAAATCACTACTTGACCATATTTATGTATCAGAAAACATTTTAGTAAAATATTCTGGTGTCCTTCCGTGGGCACTGAGTGATCACTTTCCAGTTTATGTAGTTATTTCAAAATCGAAACTGACTGATAATAGAGGCGCAAAACATATGGAAATATCCTATCGAAAAATCTAACAATTAAATGAAGAATTATTTTGTAACGATATTGTAGCAGCAATGCTTGTTGACTTTCCTAAAAAAAATTGTGAAATAGAAAATGATGTAGATAGTGTTGTAAATCTCTGGACAAAATATTTCAATGAAATAAACAACAGGCATTGTCCCACAATAACGAAGCGTATTAAAAGGCAAACACAACCAAAGTGGATCACCGCTGAAATACTTGATTTAATGCGTAGGAGGGATTTTGAGTAAAAAGTAAATAATCATAATGAATACAAAAAGTTTCGCAAGAAATGTAAATTATTAATTAAACAGAGTAAGACTACATTTTATAAAGAAACAATAGATAAATGTAAGAATGAACCGAGAGAATTAGTAAAATGCTTCAATGAATTAGGAGTTAAAAATGTTAATCGTGAGCGAATAAGTAAAATAAAGCACAATGAAGTCGTTACTGAAAATATAGCAGATATTGTTAATTTATTCAACTATAATTTTGTAAATATCGGAGACAAATATTCTACTATTCTTTCACAAACAAATCATACATTTTGTCCAATTAAACCCGAGCAATTTATTGGAAAGAGAGTTCCTCCAAATAACAGTCTTGAAATTCCTTTAATTAGTCACCAGTCAGATCATAATTACATTAAAGATATGAAAAGAAACAAATCAACAGGTGATGATGATATAAGTGCAAGATTTATCAAATTAGCAGGTCCTTATATAACGGATTATAAAGTGAAGATTTGTAATTGTAGCATTAAAACTGGGCGCTTTCCAGACACTTGGAAAGTGGCAAGAGTTACCCACATCCACAAAAAAGATTCTAGAGATGATATTTCTAATTACCGTCCCATATCAATTTTACCGATAGCCTCAAAAATATTAGAAAAACATGTATCAATTCATTTGTATGAATATATGACATCCTACAATTTGCTTCACCAAAAACAATCGGGTTTTAGAGCCAATCATTCATGCGAGACTGCACTTACTCTCATGGTAGAGACGTGGCTCTCAGCATTAAATAGAGGCAATGAGATCGGCTTATTGGTAGTAGATTTATGCAAAGCATTTGATCTAGTAGATCATAATATCTTGATTAAAAAACTAAAACTTTACAAATGTAGCTCCGTAGCGTTAAACTGGTTTGAATCTTACCTTAGAAATAGAAAACAGTTTGTAGTCATAAATGGTACAAAATCAAACCCAATAAATATAAAATCAGGGGTACCCCAAGGATCGATCCTGGGCCCACTACTTTTTATTATTTTCATCAACGATATATCTCTAGAAAAATACTTAAGTGACATCAACCTATTCGCAGATGATGCAGTTGAGAGTGTTGAACACAAAACCAAAGATAAAATAATTAAAAAACTACAAGAATGTGCAGTCAGTTTGGATAGATGGTGTCTTCAAAACAAAATGGAACTTAGCATTGAAAAAACTAAAACCTCATTTATATCTAATAGAGTGAAATCTGTTCAGATAAATACTAATTGCAATTCAGTAAATGTAAAAATAGGTAATACTATAATTGATGAAGTAAACAGTACAAAACTACTAGGGGTTAATGTAGACAATACTCTCTCCTGGACTATGCAGGTCGCTCAGGTCAAAAAGTGTACCTCCTACCGTTTATTCCTGTTCAGAACGATTAGAAAATACTTGCCATTAGAAACCAGGATTAAATATTATGATTATTATGTTAAACCACTCATTGAATATTGTAGCTCAGTTTGGGGTATCTGCTCGAAAGAAAATCAGACTAAAATCATTAAAATCCAAAAGAAAGCAGCAAGATTAATATTAGAAGCACCTCCCCTAACCCCAAGTAAAGAAATGTTTCAACAGCTAAAATGGTTACCGTTTAATGAAATAGTAAAATTTAAGCAGGTTAGTCTTGTCTATAAAGCAGTTAATGGTAATGCGCCTCAATATATACAGACTATGTTTACTAATATTAAAGACCATTCGAATTATTCACTTAGATCTTCAGCCAATAAAAAATTATTCGTTCCTAGAACACATCATAAATCCTTATCATACACAGGCGTAATTATATGGAATGCCTTACCAGAAAACATACAATCTTCAAAAACATTTACCAAATTCAAGAACTTGTACATTAAAAAAACTTTAGAAGAAAATAAATATAGATAATATTAAGTAATTCGCCGATACAATGTAGCATATATTGTTCAACTACTATGTTATTCAATTTTGTATATATATTATCATTATTGCTTGTACATAGCTTACACTGCTCTGCAGAGACAAAAGGCAGTATATGCTTACTTGTATAGTAAGCAGATGCTGCTTTTTGCCTTTGCACGGCAGTACATATACATGTTTTAAAGACTCTTTTCTGATTATGCTGTATATATATTATTACTTTATTCATTATTACTTATGTATTATGTATTTTGTATTTTTGAATGTTTGAGGGCCCCAAGGAAGATGGGCAAATGCTCATTGGGTTTACCCTCTTTAAATAAAGATTTTATTATTATTATTATAATCCCCAGAGTAACAATAGTAGGCGGGTAATTTCCATTCATCCCAAGCTTTGATCTAATCAAATCTACCCGCTTTTACCAGACTGCTAATATGCTAATGTTGCTAAGTCTCCTATATACCCATTTTGTGCCTAGTCCTTTGTTTAGTGTTGTGCAATCAAATCAGCTCCTTTCTTTTGCACCTACATTGAATATTAGCAATTACTATAGCCACAATAGTTTAAAATATATTATTGTTATTGTTTTGTTAGATAGAGGGTAGGTAGCCTACTGTACCTCCACATGTGTTTTTCTAAATTGAACCACTTGGAACAATAAATACAAAATATTATGGGAGTAGCCAACGCAGCAGCAAGTTCAGTAACATAACACAATCTTACGCTCCACAATGAGGACTGCCATATTTGTTCTGTCCAGCCTAGACGCGGCCTATTTACCACTCTATACAGCAGGAGCTGGAATTACTGTTTCTCGGTGTCGCCGTTTGCAACGAAGCGTTTGGACTCATATGGCTGCCTGGTAGCTGGTCCAGCTAGAATGACCTTTTCTGAGCTGCAACGCCTCAACATCTACTGCGTTTTGATAGATCCAAGATGATAACCGTCAGTCGTGATCACCGTGTGATGTAATAGCTGTAGGCATATCTCACCACAAGTCAGGGGGGGAGGTTGGTAACGGTATGTAGCGGTGCCATGCCATCCTGTATGAACCAAGTATCCACTCCCTGGGGTATAGCAGATTTTCAAGGCTGGCGTGCTCCAGAATTTAGGGCCAAGTAAAGGAAAGTGATTGTGTTGATCTTGAAAAAAAAACATTTGGTAACCCAACGGAGGTACAACCATGAAACAGTAATTCGTGAACCCCTCACAAGTCCATTGGTTCATTTAGACTTTACGAAGAGCGGGAATGTCTGGTACTGGATGACTTGAGATGATAGTTTTACATTTAATTAGTCACCAGTCAGATCATAATTACATTAAAGATATGAAAAGAAACAAATCAACAGGTGATGATGATATAAGTGCAAGATTTATCAAATTAGCAGGTCCTTATATAACGGATTATAAAGTGAAGATTTGTAATTGTAGCATTAAAACTGGGCGCTTTCCAGACACTTGGAAAGTGGCAAGAGTTACCCCCATCCATAAAAAAGATTCTAGAGATGATATTTCTAATTACCGTCCCATATCAATTTTACCGATAGCCTCAAAAATATTAGAAAAACATGTATCAATTCATTTGTATGAATATATGACATCCTACAATTTGCTTCACCAAAAACAATCGGGTTTTAGAGCCAATCATTCATGCGAGACTGCACTTACTCTCATGGTAGAGACGTGGCTCTCAGCATTAAATAGAGGCAATGAGATCGGCTTATTGGTAGTAGATTTATGCAAAGCATTTGATCTAGTAGATCATAATATCTTGATTAAAAAACTAAAACTTTACAAATGTAGCTCCGTAGCGTTAAACTGGTTTGAATCTTACCTTAGAAATAGAAAACAGTTTGTAGTCATAAATGGTACAAAATCAAACCCAATAAATATAAAATCAGGGGTACCCCAAGGATCGATCCTGGGCCCACTACTTTTTATTATTTTCATCAACGATATATCTCTAGAAAAATACTTAAGTGACATCAACCTATTCGCAGATGATGCAGTTGAGAGTGTTGAACACAAAACCAAAGATAAAATAATTAAAAAACTACAAGAATGTGCAGTCAGTTTGGATAGATGGTGTCTTCAAAACAAAATGGAACTTAGCATTGAAAAAACTAAAACCTCATTTATATCTAATAGAGTGAAATCTGTTCAGATAAATACTAATTGCAATTCAGTAAATGTAAAAATAGGTAATACTATAATTGATGAAGTAAACAGTACAAAACTACTAGGGGTTAATGTAGACAATACTCTCTCCTGGACTATGCAGGTCGCTCAGGTCAAAAAGTGTACCTCCTACCGTTTATTCCTGTTCAGAACGATTAGAAAATACTTGCCATTAGAAACCAGGATTAAATATTATGATTATTATGCTAAACCACTCATTGAATATTGTAGCTCAGTTTGGGGTATCTGCTCGAAAGAAAATCAGACTAAAATCATTAAAATCCAAAAGAAAGCAGCAAGATTAATATTAGAAGCACCTCCCCTAACCCCAAGTAAAGAAATGTTTCAACAGCTAAAATGGTTACCGTTTAATGAAATAGTAAAATTTAAGCAGGTTAGTCTTGTCTATAAAGCAGTTAATGGTAATGCGCCTCAATATATACAGACTATGTTTACTAATATTAAAGACCATTCGAATTATTCACTTAGATCTTCAGCCAATAAAAAATTATTCGTTCCTAGAACACATCATAAATCCTTATCATACACAGGCGTAATTATATGGAATGCCTTACCAGAAAACATACAATCTTCAAAAACATTTACCAAATTCAAGAACTTGTACATTAAAAAAACTTTAGAAGAAAATAAATATAGATAATATTAAGTAATTCGCCGATACAATGTAGCATATATTGTTCAACTACTATGTTATTCAATTTTGTATATATATTATCATTATTGCTTGTACATAGCTTACACTGCTCTGCAGAGACAAAAGGCAGTATATGCTTACTTGTATAGTAAGCAGATGCTGCTTTTTGCCTTTGCACGGCAGTACATATACATGTTTTAAAGACTCTTTTCTGATTATGCTGTATATATATTATTACTTTATTCATTATTACTTATGTATTATGTATTTTGTATTTTTGAATGTTTGAGGGCCCCAAGGAAGATGGGCAAATGCTCATTGGGTTTACCCTCTTTAAATAAAGATTTTATTATTATTATTATAATCCCCAGAGTAACAATAGTAGGCGGGTAATTTCCATTCATCCCAAGCTTTGATCTAATCAAATCTACCCGCTTTTACCAGACTGCTAATATGCTAATGTTGCTAAGTCTCCTATATACCCATTTTGTGCCTAGTCCTTTGTTTAGTGTTGTGCAATCAAATCAGCTCCTTTCTTTTGCACCTACATTGAATATTAGCAATTACTATAGCCACAATAGTTTAAAATATATTATTGTTATTGTTTTGTTAGATAGAGGGTAGGTAGCCTACTGTACCTCCACATGTGTTTTTCTAAATTGAACCACTTGGAACAATAAATACAAAATATTATGGGAGTAGCCAACGCAGCAGCAAGTTCAGTAACATAACACAATCTTACGCTCCACAATGAGGACTGCCATATTTGTTCTGTCCAGCCTAGACGCGGCCTATTTACCACTCTATACAGCAGGAGCTGGAATTACTGTTTCTTGGTGTCGCCGTTTGCAACGAAGCGTTTGGACTCATATGGCTGCCTGGTAGCTGGTCCAGCTAGAATGACCTTTTCTGAGCTGCAACGCCTCAACATCTACTGCGTTTTGATAGATCCAAGATGATAACCGTCAGTCGTGATCACCGTGTGATGTAATAGCTGTAGGCATATCTCACCACAAGTCAGGGGGGAGGTTGGTAACGGTATGTAGCGGTGCCATGCCATCCTGTATGAACCAAGTATCCACTCCCTGGTGTATAGCAGATTTTCAAGGCTGGCGTGCTCCAGAATTTAGGGCCAAGTAAAGGAAAGTGATTGTGTTGATCTTGAAAAAAAAACATTTGGTAACCCAACGGAGGTACAACCATGAAACAGTAATTCGTGAACCCCTCACAAGTCCATTGGTTCATTTAGACTTTACGAAGAGCGGGAATGTCTGGTACTGGATGACTTGAGATGATAGTTTTACATTTAATTAGTCACCAGTCAGATCATAATTACATTAAAGATATGAAAAGAAACAAATCAACAGGTGATGATGATATAAGTGCAAGATTTATCAAATTAGCAGGTCCTTATATAACGGATTATAAAGTGAAGATTTGTAATTGTAGCATTAAAACTGGGCGCTTTCCAGACACTTGGAAAGTGGCAAGAGTTACCCCCATCCATAAAAAAGATTCTAGAGATGATATTTCTAATTACCGTCCCATATCAATTTTACCGATAGCCTCAAAAATATTAGAAAAACATGTATCAATTCATTTGTATGAATATATGACATCCTACAATTTGCTTCACCAAAAACAATCGGGTTTTAGAGCCAATCATTCATGCGAGACTGCACTTACTCTCATGGTAGAGACGTGGCTCTCAGCATTAAATAGAGGCAATGAGATCGGCTTATTGGTAGTAGATTTATGCAAAGCATTTGATCTAGTAGATCATAATATCTTGATTAAAAAACTAAAACTTTACAAATGTAGCTCCGTAGCGTTAAACTGGTTTGAATCTTACCTTAGAAATAGAAAACAGTTTGTAGTCATAAATGGTACAAAATCAAACCCAATAAATATAAAATCAGGGGTACCCCAAGGATCGATCCTGGGCCCACTACTTTTTATTATTTTCATCAACGATATATCTCTAGAAAAATACTTAAGTGACATCAACCTATTCGCAGATGATGCAGTTGAGAGTGTTGAACACAAAACCAAAGATAAAATAATTAAAAAACTACAAGAATGTGCAGTCAGTTTGGATAGATGGTGTCTTCAAAACAAAATGGAACTTAGCTTAACCTCATTTATATCTAATAGAGAGAAATCTGTTCAGATAAATACTAATTGCAATTCAGCAAATGTAAAAATAGGTAATACTATAATTGATGAAGTAAACAGTACAAAACTACTAGGGGTTAATGTAGACAATACTCTCTCCTGGACTATGCAGGTCGCTCAGGTCAAAAAGTGTACCTCCTACCGTTTATTCCTGTTCAGAACGATTAGAAAATACTTGCCATTAGAAACCAGGATTAAATATTATGATTGTTATGTTAAACCACTCATTGAATATTGTAGCTCAGTTTGGGGTATCTGCTCGAAAGAAAATCAGACTAAAATCTTTAAAATCCAAAAGAAAGCAGCAAGATTAATATTAGAAGCACCTCCCCTAACCCCAAGTAAAGAAATGTTTCAACAGCTAAAATGGTTACCGTTTAATGAAATAGTAAAATTTAAGCAGGTTAGTCTTGTCTATAAAGCAGTTAATGGTAATGCGCCTCAATATATACAGACTATGTTTACTAATATTAAAGACCATTCGAATTATTCACTTAGATCTTCAGCCAATAAAAAATTATTCGTTCCTAGAACACATCATAAATCCTTATCATACACAGGCGTAATTATATGGAATGCCTTACCAGAAAACATACAATCTTCAAAAACATTTACCAAATTCAAGAACTTGTACATTAAAAAAACTTTAGAAGAAAATAAATATAGATAATATTAAGTAATTCGCCGAAACAATGTAGCATATATTGTTCAACTACTATGTTATTCAATTTTGTATATATATTATCATTATTGCTTGTACATAGCTTACACTGCTCTGCAGAGACAAAAGGCAGTATATGCTTACTTGTATAGTAAGCAGATGCTGCTTTTTGCCTTTGCACGGCAGTACATATACATGTTTTAAAGACTCTTTTCTGCTTATGCTGTATATATACTATTACTTTATTCATTATTACTTATGTATTATGTATTTTGTATTTTTGAATGTTTGAGGGCCCCAAGGAAGATGGGCAAATGCTCATTGGGTTTACCCTCTTTAAATAAAGATTTTATTATTATTATTATAATCCCCAGAGTAACAATAGTAGGCGGGTAATTTCCATTCATCCCAAGCTTTGATCTAATCAAATCTACCCGCTTTTACCAGACTGCTAATATGCTAATGTTGCTAAGTCTCCTATATACCCATTTTGTGCCTAGTCCTTTGTTTAGTGTTGTGCAATCAAATCAGCTCCTTTCTTTTGCACCTACATTGAATATTAGCAATTACTATAGCCACAATAGTTTAAAATATATTATTTTTATTGTTTTGTTTCCGAATACGCTGCAAGTTAGGCCTATTCAAAGTTGAATTTGCCCTTGAGCCTTTACAAGAACAACCTAAGTATGTCCAAAATCAATGAAATGTTGCCACAAATGGACTTGGCATGCGAAAACCATTAAAAACGATGTGTGGCACATTATATTTGAGCAAACAGTTCAACAGTTATATAAACAAGACATTTGTGGCGGCCATTTTTGATTTTCGCTTTTTGCGAATTTCCTGCAAAATATTTGCAAGGTTGTCCAACCAAGTTGGGTTCGTGGGTAGGCCTATATGTAGAGATGATTTCCACCGGCCAACCTTTCACAGCACGCCATGTCCCTCAAACCCTTCTGGCTCCCTGGGGTATCACTTTCATTGACACTGTCAAACTCATAATTCGCATCGTGTTCTTCATGACAGGTCAGTCTTCGTCCACCCCTGCTTCCCGATCGCCAGCATCCAGGAGATCAACCAGCGAGGCTAGCAGGATATGACCGCATGGTTCCAGGACTTCCAGGTCAGTCTTCATCATCCTTGTTGCTCCTTGTACAGGTTGGTCAGTTCATCTGTGCAAAGCAACCCGATGGTTCACATGACGGATGTGTGGCTCCAAAGCAGATTGGTACGGGTAAGGTGAGACAGACTTGGAAATGAGCTTCTTATTCTCTCCTACCATCTTGTGTGGCAACTTGACATGGACAGCGCTCACATAAGATTTACTAATGTGTTCATACACCAGATATGTAAACTACTCCAGCTGTTTCATCAGACAAGGCTTGACGTCCCAGTCGTCACCAATTTGTCTGAATGCTTTGTGGAACCTGGGATTCTTTTCCAGCTTTTTAGGTGGCCTCACTTTTCCCTTGCCTTTGAAGGAGCTGGTGCAATCCTCTCCACTGAAGACACAGTAGCCGAAGAGAGTGACACAGTAGCCTTCTCCGAGAGAGTCAGATCAGATCATTTATCAACATGATTGAATAGGCATGATGCAGTAGAATCACAAATGATGTCTGTGCATAGGGGTTCTGACCACAGCATCTTTATATCCTAGGGCAGCGGCATGACGAAGGTAGGCTACAGTACCACACTCGTATTAGTCTATTTCTGGTTGTTGTAGATAGAGGGTAGGTAGCCTACTGTACCTCCACATGTGTTTTTCTAAATTGAAACACTTGGAACAATAAATACAAAATATTATGGGAGTAGCCAACGCAGCAGCAAGTTCAGTAACATAACACAATCTTACGCTCCACAATGAGGACTGCCATATTTGTTCTGTCCAGCCTAGACGCGGCCTATTTACCACTCCATACAGCAGGAGCTGGAATTACTGTTTCTTGGTGTCGCCGTTTGCAACGAAGCATTTGGACTCATATGGCTGCCTGGTAGCTGGTCCAGCTAGAATGACCTTTTCTGAGCTGCTACGCCTCAACATCTACTGCGTTTTGATAGATCCAAGATGATAACCGTCAGTCGTGATCACCGTGTGATGTAATAGCTGTAGGCATATCTCACCACAAGTCAGGGGGAGGTTGGTAACGGTATGTAGCGGTGCCATGCCATCGTGTATGAACCAAGCATCCACTCCTTGGGGTATAGCAGATTTCCAAGGCTGGCGTGTTCCAGAATTTAGGGCCAAGTGAAGGAAAGTGATTGTGTTGATCTTGAAAAAAAAACATTTGGTGACCCAACGCATGGAGGTACAACCACGAAACAGTACTTCGTGAACCCCTCACAAGTCCATTGGTTCATTTAGACTTTACGAAGAGCGGGAATGTCTGGTACTGGATGACTTGAGATGATAGTTTTACATAGTAACACGGGTTGACACAGCTTACCATTTGAAAAACAATGAATATAGAGCGAGGCCCTACTTATTTGTAACGTTAGTTTCAAGGGTGTAGGCCTAAGCGTGTGCAAGAGCATCAGCAACAATGATAACCGAACTGTGCAGAAGCCAGATTGAAAAAAACAGCATTTGTGCTAAACAGCACAAATGTTGTTTTTTCAATCTGGCTGGGAATTTGTTGAATTTTACATGATTTTTTATTAGGTTAATCTGTAGCCGATTCGGCAGTTTCTCAGCTCGACAGTTCTGATTAATCATAGCCATTCTGTTCTGCGACATAGAGCAAGCGCAATGCAAATAGGAAGAGGACCTCATGCTGTTGGACAACATGCTCTCCAGTAAGAAGACAGGTGCCTTCTAATGCGCAGGTCGCACACAGGCATGATTCGCGCTATTTGACCCTTCAGCTCTTAGAATTATGGTTAGCGAATGCTGCGAGAAAAGATCTCAAGCGTGATGAATAGTGTTTTGACTCGTCAGCAAAGAGGTCTTTGTTTTTCACCAGTCGATGAGGTCGATCTAGACACGTTCTTTTAGCTTGTGATTCAATTTGCTGCCATGTATTGTCTTTGTTTTTCCAAGACGAGAACAGTTCAGGTAGTTCAGTTTTGCAGTCATTATTTTTTACCTTTTTCTTACAGAAGAAGCACTCTGGTAGGAATGTCCAGCGGAAGACATTCTACGAGGGGAATGATGTTGTTGTGAGATTGATGCTTCTGGTTCTGTTTCATCTCCCTCAATTTGGTAGCAAAGCGTTGATGACACGTTATCATGGTTATAGGGACTCATGTGGTTGGTGGAGACGGCTATCCCAGATGGATAAGTATGCTGGGGAGTTTCTTTTGCATTATAGACCGAGACAGAAGATTTCATCACATAAGGTCCATGAAATTTGATCCTTTGACGATAATTAGGTCATCAACGTGATGCAAAAAAGATTTGTCATCTGCGTCACGGAGATCGGATCTGGACCCCCTCCCCCCAGCGGGTTGATTTCAACGCCATCTAGCCCATGGACAGAACTTTGTCACGACAAAGTAGTATATCAATACATATTAAAAAACGTAAAACTGACGAAATTTAGATCGGAAAGGCTCGGTCAGATCCCTTGTAAGTGAGCACTCCCCCCACTCACTCTAGCAGTTTTAATATGCCCCATCTGACCCATAGACCAAACTTTGTCAATGCAAAGTAGTACACAATGAATTATGAAAACTTCCATTAAACTGACAAAATATCAGGTCGGGAAGGTTTTGTCAAATCGATTGTTAGTGTCCACCCCACCCCTCGAGTGGGGAGAATATTATACTCTAGTAACTAATATGGACAATATCATTTTTTTCGTGATCAACACCACAGTCTAGTTAAACACTATGCTTTATATGAAAATTGAGTGTACTGGGATGTGATCGACATGATCGATTTATAACATTAGGTGTATATCGATAAATAATATTATCCGAGGACAATATGAGCTGTGACACAATCCATGATCCGCGTAATACTTCTAACTGATAGGTTTAGAATTGTACAAAAATGTACGTCACTGAGTGTTGTATTTCTGAGTTGTGTGTTCAATTTGTAACAGAGTGAATGCATCCAGCTGAATGACAGATGTACAATGATATATCTCTTATCTAAGCCCATTTTTTGGATATTATTATAACGATACACTGTTGTCCCACAATGTACAATATGTCCGATGCAATGTGCAACCTTTCGCCACCACAGCAGTATTGTCAATAATGTCTCAACATCCGAAAACAAGTGGTATTTAATTTTTCTATGATATTATCTGATTTCACACGTAGTTGATGGTTGGAGAAGGGTGTTACTTAAAGTATGAATTCTCACAGAATAAAAAGTGACAAAAAAGGCTGCGATAAATCCTGGCAATTGTAAAAGACACTATCCATTTGTTAGCGAACTTGACCCAACACATCTCTATAACATAGGGACAGGCAAGGCCGCATCGGACAACACCGAGAAGTTCCTTCTCATTATTTATGTGAAATCAACCAGCTTCAAATTAGAAAAGAGCTTAGAATAAAATTCCTATTTGAGTGCATTGATGATCCAAGCCGATTTGAGATGAGATTAACTTGACAAAATCTGCTCACATTTGCATCCGAAGCAGGTAAACACATACTTTAAAAATCAGATAGTAAAGTGGTGATCTATTTGGAAATATCCTGTATTAAAAAAATGGTTGTGATCGTTTGCACTGGTTGGACGGTGAGACCTCATCAGCATTGTCAGATGATAATTATAATGAGGTCGATCACCCCCAGGAAAGTCACACATAAGGTAATAACGACTCGTATGATTAATAAACGTTATTTTGCAATAAAAGTTTGTTTATAAATAATAAAATCAATAGGTTAATAAAACCTCGTGTATATATAATTACATTTATTTCTTTTTTTTTAAACAGAAGACAATGACTCAGAATGTGAAGATGATGATGATGATGGCGAAAGCAGTGACGACAACTTCTAGCAAGCATATTATTTAGATCATCATGTCATATTAAAATCATCACCCAATCAATATAATTGTGTTAATTTTCTTTCTGATACTTTTTCATTTAATTATAATTATTATCAACTGTTGCTCTATTTAAACAAATAATAGACAGTTTGATATCGTTTACCCGAACAAATACTTTACTCCGCATATTTGTGCACTATAGTCTACTGGTGGCCATCCGTTCCAATGAGTAATATTATACTAAGGCCGTCGTAGGCACCTATACAAAAAAAATATGATTTATTCTTGTACTGCTTTATTTTGACAAGTTTGTTACATGGGTCAAATGGGGATAATGAAATCGCTAGAAGTAAAAAGGTGGTGGTCACTTTTAGGGATCTAACTGAGCCTTTCCGACACAAATTTTGACAGTTTTACGCTTTTTACAATGTATTGATGTACTACTTTATTGTGATAAAGTTTGGTCTATGGGCCAGATAGGGTGAAATCAACCGCTTGAAAGGTTATGTTGGGGGGGGGGGGGTGTGGGGTTCAGATCCGACTTCCGTGGGGCAGCTGACAAATCGTTTTTGCATCACATCGATGACCTAATTAGCGTCAGATGGTTAAGTTTCATGTGCCTGATGGGGTGAAATCGTCTGTCGCAGGTTCCCAGACTATTACTGAAAGGTGTGAATCTACCATGATGGCATAATCAAGGATGCATGCACACCGAGTATGTTCGGGGGCTCTAGGATCTACGCTCTTGTCACGTTTTCTTTTAGACATGTTGGTCTAATATCTATACTACCACCATCACTACATGCTAATGTAGAATAATTATCTACCATAACCAGTAGTGGTAGTAGAGGTGGTAGATAGGCCTACAACCTATATTACAGCGTGTATTTCTACCACCTATACCGTGAAAATGGAACGCAAAGCTGAAATGAAAACATAGATGCAAAATATGTGCAGTTATATTGCTTACAAACATACAAAGGATATAATTATCAGATCACTCTGATATTGTTTTATTATGTTCTTTGCCCATCAAGACATAGGTCTGGAAACTTGTTATGTGCAGTTATCTTTAATATTGGCTGAGCTGTGGCAAAAAATAGAGTGTTCGTTAATGGCAGCAATATTTACAATAGCATGTATTAGACACATTTTATCACTTCAAGAATAGTTTTATTATGCACTTGGACTCTCAAAAAAATATATTAGACACCTTAAATGTTGAGATATCTGCAGTCTGGGCCGAGATATGACACGGATATATGCCCTGATATATGGCGAAACTGAAAACTTTTCGCTAATGCCGACAATACTTAGCACCCTAGCATCTTTTAGACACGTGTGATCACTTCACAAATAGTTTTATAATGATCTTAGACCCTCAAAACATCGGGTTAGACACCTTAATTGTTGAGTTATGTGCACTATTAGCTGCGATATGGCAAAATATACATTTTCCAGTAATGGCGACACTAATTTGCATACAAATGGTATGTCGGATTTTTTGACAACTTTTTAACATAGCAAATCGTTCTCTATGAATTTTTTTCCAATCTAGAAACATCAAGTGGAAATTGATTTTCGGGGGTGCACGATACCCCCTTCTTTCTGCACAACCACGTGCCCATTACGTGGTAAACCGTTTACCTTCCACAGTCAGTGCTAGAAAATAGCTACCCGGTATGACTGGGCCGCCTAACTCATTTACTGCGCGAGGCCCAGTCACACTGACCGCCATTTCGTTTCCACAGCCAGCTGTGTAAAAACGACACTCGCGTTGCCCACCAAAAAACTTGGATGCCATGAAATTGAGGCGAATATTTCGAATGCCTACGAAAACTAGGCCATTTTCAACAGGCGTAAACTTTTGATCGTTTTAGAACTATTAGGCCTACATTTAAAAATGGAGGTCACTGTGTCAGAGCCTTGCGATGTCATCAGGGTAGAAAATAGCACGCTGTTTAGACATACTCAACCTGATCGGTCCAGCCTGGCACGCGACCCGGACCAGATTTACTCGGCTGTGACACAGTGCCTGGTGTAATACAGCATGGTATTATAGCGTCATGGTATGCCTGCAAAGACTGGTTGTGTTCGTTACAAATAGTGTCACAACAGTGTGCTTCTACTGCAATACAGACAGCTGTAAATTCAGATGTTGTTTATATAATACTAACCGGTTCTCAGTGGCCTTGGCCCAGTCACAACTTTGAGCGCGCATATGGAGCTGTATTCGGGTCAAATTCGACGCAAACTCTCGTTCTGATTTAATGACATACGTTTTAATTGACGCATTTGTAATGTTGGCATTGCTGCTTATCTCATCTTAACCGACACACTTGTGGTCGTCTTTAGTTGCATAAGTTAATTGAACCTTAATCTCATTTTAATTGACATGCCTATAGTCTTCTTTACGGCTATGCAAGTTAATTGAACGCGTCCCGTTCTTCTTGACTGTCTGACGTTCAAATGTGATTGGCATTGCTGTTGACGGAGACTCATTTGAGTTGAATCATCTGCGTTTTAACGGACTAAGAACGAACGCTAGACTACAAAAAAGGCTAAATAATGAGGTTCCAGTAGCTGAGTAGATCTACCGGTGGGCCCTATAGTTTTCATTGTACTCAGCTTTAAGCCACCCAGAGTATTGTACACACATAATCTAGCAGACATTTTTCGGAGGTAAACTTTATAGTATAAAATAACGAAAAAAAGATACTGTGATGCAGGTTGTGGTGGTGGGCGAAAATATATATTAGTCTAATTAAGCTTGAGAGATGTACTACTACTATAGGCCTATATCTGTTTAGTATAGGCCTACGTTTATTATATTACGAATAATAATCATTAATGTTATTTATGTCATTTATATTAACCATAACATATATTTTACGGCTATCTGATTTAGTGATTATCTCCTGGTTTATACCCAGCTGTCGATAATAGGGGATTTTAAATGTTAAAAGTCCATTGAAAGCACGTCATTCAGTGAAAATGGGACGAAATGACGGTGAGGGTGGGTTTAATCCATGAGATTGCCTATTTTACAACAATATTAGAAACAGTGATCAATGTATGTAATAACTGAAGAATGGCATCAATAAATAAACATTAATATACATCATTTTGTTGTTGAGCATTATCTACCATTTTGACAGACCATAATTCTCCTCCACTCTCCAGATGGCGCTGTTGCCGGCGAGGAACAAGTGTAAACCACGTGTCGAACCCCACAATTATTATTCGCCAGAATGTGACCTTGGGACAGATCACATTAAGGCCAAGTTATCTCCACGTGTTTTATGTAGAGCTGTAAACACTGCGCTAAATTGGATGCGCGTTCGTTCTTAGTCGGCTAAAACACAGATTACTCAACTAACATGATTCCCCGTCAACAGCAATGCCAATCACAGTTGAACGTTAGACAGTCAAGAAGAACGGGACGCGTTCAATTAACTTATAGCCGTAAAGCAGACTACAGGCATGTCAATTAAAATGAGATTACGGCTCAATTAACTTATGCAACTAAAGAAGTCCACAAGTGTGTCGATTAAGATGAGGTACGCAACATTACAAATGCGTCAATTAAAACGTATGTCATTAAAGAAGAACGAGAGTTGCAAAATTAAAATGAGATTGCTGTTCAATTAACTTATGTAAGTGTAAAGAAGACCACAATCGTGTCGGTTAAGATGAGATAAGAAACAATGCCAACATTACAAATGCGTCAATTAAAACGTATGTCATTAAATCAGAACGAGAGTGTGACTCGAAC
>OZ024908.1:72549263-72676341 GCA_964017125.1 Flabesymbios commensalis | reverse complement strand
TCCTAAAGTATATTAGAGTAAAGCTATATTACATCCAGATTGTTTTTGATTTTTAATTGAGTATTTTCTGTTCATAATAATGTTGATTGACTGGAAAAAGTGACAATTTAAGGGTGAATTTGGCGGCCATTTTGAAAATACTCTGTAGCTCTAGTGCACACACACGAAAGCCGACAACCGGTCGGGGTTTCATTATAAGAGATCTGAGAATACATCTAGCAAGGTTTTAGGTATGCACAGAAATCTGATTCCTGGCCAACTGACTTTTACTGGCGGCAGCTGACACTATGGCGCTGTCACTGGCTGATGTGCTGTCACCGGCCAATGCGCCAGTCATGCCCCTGGTAGGTCAAATTTTGGGAGGGGGCGTGCAAACTGAATGAGTAAACTCTTACCTGAATATACTACATTAGTGGTATAAAACACACTCTTGAATATACAGATTCGAACAGAGGATAAATACCCTCTATTATACTGTTTTGGGCAAAAATGTTCCTTGCATATTTGAGAGACAAAAACAGTTTCTTTTTTTTAAATCCACTTGATTTAGTCGGAGCATTTGGAAAACCGAACTCTTGATTATACTGCTTGAACATTTTATTGACTCATCAATATAGAGTTTCATTTTATACCCTTACATATATACAAAATTAGTAAAAAGCACACCTTGAATATATAGAAATTCGCAAAAACATACGTATTGTGGGCTGCACAGTGGTCGTACATTGAACCCCAGTGGACATGATAGATGCAACTAATGCTGCATCAGTGTTAGTCCACGGTCGACGACGCTGATCCAACATTGAATCGACACTGATACAATGTATCGTGCTCACTGGGAACACAGTGGCGTAGATCTGTCTAGATAGGGATTACTGGAGATCTCCATGGTGACAACAACCGCAGCACATACACCAAATCACCAAAAACAAATCTTTTCCTAATTGTCAGATATGGCGATGGGCCAGTACACACAATTTAAAGTTGAATTAATCAGATGATCCAGATCACTCACCAAAATTTAATTACGTCGAATAATGCACGTAGACCCATATACAATATTTATAGCCTCAATAAAATTTGACAATACTATAATACATGTGCGATACCCGTTTTACAATGATGGGGCTTCGGGATATCAAATCGATCGAAAACTGTAAAGAAAGGCTGGGCTGAGATTAGCTGGCCTGTTTCACCAAAGTGTATTGACTATACCTGGCACTTGTTCCCTTTCAGTCGTTACACAGTCGTATATGGGTCATGATCGATCCGGATTCTATATACCGGACCACTCTGATGATGCGTGAAACTAAGCTATATGCCATGCAGCGTGCACATGGAATACTATACACTTAAAGAGACATGCCCAGGTCTAATTTTATTTTAGCTTATTAATAAGACCATATGATGTGAACTTGTACATAAAATAGAACTGCAAACGTTTTTTTAATTTAGTTCTGCGCACTTTCCAGTTAGGCTAGATATAGAGACGAAATTCCCGTATTTCTTATTTTTGACATGGTTGTCAATAATTAGAAATCAGGAATTTCGTCTCTATATCTAGCTTAACTGGTGAATGCGCAGCACAAAAATTTAAAAAACGTTTGCATTTCTAGTCTATGGACATGTGGTCATATGGTCATATTAATAAGCCAAAATAAAATCACCGATTTTTTTATGATTTTAGACCTGGGCATGTCCCTTTAATAATTATTGTACACGTATGTCAATCATGGCGATTATGTTAATACCAATGAGCCAGATAGTTGCGCTGCAGTGCTTTCAATAATTTGGGATCATGACTGAAAATTATCAAATGTACTGAATACTGAAGCATATCTGATACATAAAAATGAAATGTCAATTACAACAGTCTAATGTTTAAATAATATGCACTGTTTAAAGAATGTATTACTAGGTACGCAAAATATTCATAGATTTCTGTCGTCAATCACTATTCATCTGCTGTAAAAACTGCAACGTAACTTGAGACATACATCCAAAAAGCATTTTGTAAGGCTATAATAACTGTTTTATCAGAAGAGATGAATAATTTAGATTGTTCAAGGATTATATTCCTAAATAATATATAAACCTGTATCTCAATGATTAAAGCGTATGGAATGGAATATGCTGCTCTATTGATAACGTCATGGGGCCCGTCTTCTCATTCTTGCTGACCCGTTAATATAAACTAGACTCCATCAACATAAGAGCTTAACCAAACCCCATTATCTTTGAGGTTGGTCCAATATTATTCCAATATCAGATCACCACTTCTTGTTAGCTGGTTTCAGATCAATCAGTTAAAGCAGTCTTACTGACCTATTGGGAATCTTACAGGATCCTTGATCCCGTAGGACACTTATATTCACCTGGATCAATACCAGAACAGTTCAGACACGAAACTAAATATCACCAGCAAATACAGTCTATTTTCACCAGGGCAGTTAGGTGGATGCAGAGATCGAGTCCATCTGCCACCGACATTCTCTTCTCTGTGTATACATGTATTAAACATGTTCAAATGCATGTAAGCTATGTTAAATAATGACCGGATAAATAATGACGAGTATATATTTACATATAACAATATAATTAGGTGGTTTACTGTATTTTTGTGACTCTTTTACAACAATAAAACATAACTTGGTAACAAGGGGACTGAATATATTTACTTTTGACTTTTCGTTTGAACCACAGAAATAGTCCATGTGCAATATTACATAATCTAATTTGCGATTGCTTTTGTGCAGATGGGTCACATATTCATTATTTAGCAAAATCTATATTTTGAGCAGCGGGTTATACGATCGAAGAATAGTGATTATATACAAGTTATTAGATCATGCCATATTGAATTTATTCAAGTTATTAGATTATGCCATAGCGAATTCATTCACGTTATTTGATCAAGCCATAGTCACGCTATATTCAAGTTATTATATTAAGCCATAGTGACTATATCCAAGTTACTAGATCAAGCCATAGTGACTATATTTAAGTTATTAGATCAAGCCATAGTGACTATATTTAAGTTATTAGATCAAGCCATAGTGACTATATTCGGGTTATTAGATCAAGCCATAGTGAATTTGTTCGAGCTATTAGATCAAGCCATAGTGACTATGTTCGAGGGCTTGTTTATCAGGTTTCGCGAGTGATAAACTAAACTAATTTTTCAAGAGGATACTGCGTCATCAGCAGGCTTTGATTGATAAACGACTGGGATTAGATAAAAATATTTTATCAGATAAGCGGGATAATTTGATTAGCTTTCCTCTCCATCATTTACCTCCAGCATATCCTTTGCACGGCACCATGGTAACACAGGTTATTGAATACATCCCAACTGAAGCCATAATTTTATAATCGTCAATAATATATCGGGTAGTACAGCTTATAAAATATGATAATACGATGCTTGGAACATCATACAGAATTGTAATTAGTCGGTTTTCCTAGAATAAAATGATAATCAAGTGCACTCATGAATTACACTCGTGATTTATGAATCGTGATGAGCATGAAATATAGCACTTTAACATTGTTTAAATAAATGATGCGTGGGAAGTGATGTGTGGGTAAGGCTGTATTTTTATTTAGTATTGCTTTTTATTATGAAACACGGAATACATAGCTCTTCATTCTCAGGAGCAAACCAAAACTTGTATGATCTCACCAAGGATATCGGAGTAATCTTGACGCCAAGGATATTTAAACGGGTATGATCCTACGGATACTTAACCTGGTATGATCTTACAGATACTAAAACGGGTATGATCCTACGAATACTTAACCAGGTATGATCTTATGGATACTAAAACGGGTATGATCCTACGGATAGTAAAACGGGTATGATCCTACGGATACTAAAACGGGTATGATCCTACAGATAGTAAAACGGGTATGATCATGCGGATACTTAAACGGGTATGATCCTACAGATAGTAAAACGGGTATGATCCTACGGATACTAAAACGGGTATGATCATGCGGATACTTAAACGGGTATGATCCTACAGATAGTAAAACGGGTATGATCCTACGGATACTAAAACGGGTATGATCATGCGGATACTTAAACGGGTATGATCATGCGGATACCTAAACGGGTATGATCATGCGGATATTTAAACGGGTATGATCATGTGGATACTGGTATGATCCTACGAATAAACGGTATTTCCTGGAATTATATCGTTTCGACATCCTACGAATATGTATTTTCCAATTGTGCAAATACTACGGCCAAGTTATGTCATGTGGCAGAGTTGAATTTGTGGTTGCTGAGAGGTTGCTATTTTAATAGCGATGATGACGAGACTTTTATTGTCAACTAATAAGACTTTCATTGTCAACTAATAAGACTTTTATTGTCAACTAATTCATTGTCAACTAATAAGACATTCATTGTCAACTAATAAGACTTTCATTGTCAGCTAATAAGACTTTTATTGTCAACTAATAAGACTTTCATTGTCAACTTATAAGATTTTCATTGTTAACTAATAAGACTTTCATTGTCAACTAATAAGACTTTCATTGTCAACTAATAAGACTTTTATTGTCAATTATTAAGATTTTCATTGTCAACTAATAAGACTCTCATTGTCAACTAATAAGACTTTCATTGTCAACTAATAAGACTTTTATTGTCAACTAATACAATTTATGTTGTCAACTGATAAGTTTAGAGCCTAATAAAGTTGAGGATAGGTCGCCATGATTCCATTGTGCCGCTTAATATGTGTTTATATTTGTACTATTTAAATAAATTGTTTTATTTAAGGAAAAAATGAATAACGTTATGACTTATGACTTCATTAGTTTTTATAGATTTTCGCCTAGTGACATTATGCTCAGATGCTGATAAAGTAATGGGACACAGATTAACCATTCCTGACAGTTATTGGGATGTCCCCAACATTTTTCTTGACCAAATCGATTTATGGAGCTGGAAAGCCAATCTAACGGGAATTGTTTTATTTTTCATTTATCTCACACAATATGCAGTTCTAGTATTATAAGGCAATTTAAGTTTCAGTCGACTGTATGGATATGTCAACCCATTTTAGGTTCCCTGGTTAGTCAGTCTTTGACCAAGCAGCATACCTGAGACCAGTCTCAAAGTGGACTGAAACAGGCATGTTCAGCCGAAATCCTAGCAATATCCTTATGATCAAAGCAGCCATTCAACGTCATCAGTTGATGCCATCAAGTGCCTGACCCTACGCCGTCTAGATGACGGAGATGACCTTGACCTCGTATTATTGATGATTTATTCAAGCATCCCTTGAGATTTGTGCTCTTCTCAGCAAGATCACAGCAACGGATCTGAGATTACCATGAAAAGACATCTGCAATCACAAAATTAGCTGGAAATTAAGCTCTCACAACTTTTCATCTAGATCCAAGTACAGTTGTGTAGCTGCTAGCATACACGCAATCGGGTACAAAGAGTAGGTCTAATACTTTATTAAAATTATTTCATCCACGCTTTGGTCTCCATTAATTAGTGAGCTAGCTAGGCTGCATCAGGAACAACATCAGCAGCCACTTATAAACCCAACACGTGAAGCTATGCATATTTTGTTTAATTCTTCAGGCTTTTATCTCATTTTTAAATACTTTGTTTTAGATTTTAGATAACTCGCATCCAGAAATAAAAGCCGCCTGGCTCGGACGAACGGTCACTTGGACAAAACGGCCTGAATTGTTGTCTGTATCATTTTCAGAAATGTTTATTATTTTAGCCTCGTCAGATTATTATGTTAGGTGAACACGTAATAGTGGAAAGGTCGTCTCAGTGTTTAACATGAATATTATTAATTATAATCTATTTATATTGTTCCATTCCATGATGTACATGTAATATTTTTTCTGGAGACGATTTATACCATAAAAAAACTAATTTAGATAAATCATATCAAGTTATTTTGTTTTATTCTATGAGGCAATATTTTTTTCTAGATACGATTTATTGCATACAAAACTGATATAGCTAATCATCGGGGCTTTTTTTCATCCTGAACAAGTTCTCGGTCAACAACCGGGAAGTCAGTCACTGGGCTTAAATTCGAGTGTTTTCCGCCAGAATTCCAATCACTCTAATGTTGTACCACCGTCTACGATGTGGAAACCAGCACCGGCTCATCGGACCTGTTTTCAACCTGGCCCGCAAGATATGTCGACGTGATCTCCCTGCAAACTGGAGATGCTGAGCAGCGACACTGTGCCAACATTACCCCAGCATTTGTTGAGCGTCTCGTGTTTTCTGGGCTGGACGTTCGCGTGAGAGATTAGCTCACGCAGCTTTGGTTCCATATTCTGCGGACTTAACGTGTCTGTAAGTCCCCTCACTCATCAATTATTCACGTCCCCTCTCCCCCTCTCGATCTCTGCTGGTGAGAGATCCCACGACACCTCTCACCGACGCTGGCTCAACTCATGCCAAGCCACTTAGATGTTGGTGCAGCATTGAGCCAACCGTTGGCCAGTATTTCACACTCAGATACTAGACGCAGATCAAAAACACCACCTCCTACTCGCAGATTTAAGAAACACATGAACAATACATGTGTCCACAGAGAAGCTGTAATGTCATAACCTTCATCATTTGTAACAGAAACTGGATTCAGTGTATAGCAGGCCTACATAATGATATACAAAATATAATACAATAATATTTGAAATGTTTAAATGTCATTTTTTCAGGTAACAACGAATCTAATTTTCGTTTTACAACATGTCAACAAACTAATTATAATCAGATAGACTACGGATGTCACCTTAAATAACAAAAAGTTTTTTTTTCGCGTTATTTCCGGCATACCATATCAGTAAGAAAACAACCAGATATATTCTAAAAGAGCCTGCTAGCTGAAGCAGGGAATTAATAAAAGGCATTGACATTTTTTCATCAATGAAGATACTCGTGTCGTAGTAGTAGTAGTCGTTTATTCACTTCGAAAAGTGAGTAAACGACTACTACTACTACGGGACGTAATTAGAAGTAATACCAAATATCAGTAATGCGCCAGCGAGACACAACTTGAAGTAGGTGAAAATTTAAAATGTATAATGTGGCGGTTCAATGACACCGCCTTAAAATTGTCCAAATATTGGTAAAGGAGAACCAGCATGGAAGAAGATGAAGTGATCTGGGGTCGTATCCGTAATCTGGGATTTGTGAATTAGGCTATATGCGCATTATGTCCATCGTCGAAGAGACCAACAAAAAATATCTTCGGTAAGCCTACGTTTCATGAATTCCAAGTAAACATGAGACAGACAGAACAAAATAAACCACATTGATCGTGTCAGCTAGGTGTCTGTAGGAAGTACAGTAGTGTACATACTAGGACGTATTTTAAATTATGAAGAAAATCCATGTTATCTTCCCCGCTCACTCGTAAAGATTTAGTATTGTGGAGAGACTCCCTTACCGAGCGGTAGCGTGCTCGGCGAATCCTGTGTCTAGAGGGCAGTGTCATCTCATTCCTTCACCAGTCTCAGGAGATTCTCCTGACCCAATTTAGCCTAGGTAGCCTAAAATGTCTTGGCGTGTGCAACGAATACATGTACTATCGTGCTGGTGATCAGCAGACGAGTAATGTTACTAAATCAAATAAAATGAATGGGGTTTTAGACTTCCTTTGTGCACATATAAGCTAAACCGGGCCAGAAATACCTCCTGAGGATGGTGAGGTGAATGATATGACACTGACCTCCAGACACAGCATTCGAACTTCGAGTCCTAATGGTCTGAGGTAGAGCACGCTACCTCTAGGTCACGGAGGCTCCCCACAATATGTGATCTTTATAAGTGAGTGGGGGAGAAAAATTTTGTTTCTTTGAACTTGAAGTCCGGACTGGGGTTCGAACCAACGATTTCCGACTACAATGTAGCCTAATTGTGGACAAATAATAAATGTATTTTCAGCATAGGTGATAATAATAGTAATAACATGATTTTTGTCGTGCGATAGGTATTTATATTGGCCCTCCACAGATGCCAGCACCTAAGGCAGAGCCTTGGGCTGCTGGCATCTGTGGAGGGTTAATAAAAATGCCTCGCTTCCTCAAAAATCATTTATTATTATTGTTAAAATATAGTCACTTTTATTAGTTTTATAACAAAGTATATTCAATGTGTATTATCGTCATTTCACTGGAGTTAATCTTGTTATAACATTTTTTTATTAAGTGTTGGTCCCCATGACACAGTTTGAACGGTAAATAATGGTAAACATCTTTTGGTCGAGTGGGATTTATGGATAGAGTGTTCTTGATTGTTTGAGTAATACATAGAATATTGTCATTTTAAAAATCGTGCATTCTTTATTAATTGAACGGATGTTGTATTTGTATTACCTAAAATACACTCGAGTATGTGCCATTCGTTTTATCCTTTGTGCTCGTCCTACATGATAATACCAACGATAAACAACCAGACTTGTAGTTTATGGTTTTATTTAATTCAGCCAGAGCAACCATTCAGATAACCCCTTTGCCATTGCGGATATACCCGTTGTCAGGACCACGTCGCTGTTGCCAAGCAACGGCAGAACGTCAATTGATACAAATCCTGGAGATCTTGGCTACAATGCCTGCACCACTCAAGACTGTGTTTGACTAGCAATCCATCTCTTTCCCGTCCATGTTAGATATTCCTGTAGCTCTAGCTGCAGTGGGACGTAATGCAAATTAATGCCAGCAGCAGAAGGTGGAGATTCATTACACTTACACCAGACATTATATTACACACCAAACTAGGATAAAGGGTAAAGGTTAAATAAAACCTTTGGTTTTGGTTTTGATTGACAATTACAGCTATAATTGATAGCAGTTTTTTTTACAACCAAACGAAATATCATTAAACAGGAATTATTATTTGCATATGGAGAAATAATTCATCGCAATTGTTTGGTCAAAAATGAAACAAATATGAGTATTTTTGCCCATGTGAAGTTCTGTATTGTGATAGTTTCAGGTTGGTGAATTATCGAAGCTCAACTAAATAAGCTAAATGGCTTAGTAGTATAAATTTACACGAGAATCTCTTAAAATCTATGAATAGGATGTTGGGTTGTGTTTTTTTAGATTGTTGATCATTATCATCCTCGTCACAACATTATGCATCGAAGGCTTGTATTGTCATTTTAAACACAATTATTATACCAGTAATAGGCTTATCGTGCTGAGTTTAGCAAAATCACTTCTAAAAACACTGTGCTGTAACAAATAATACTATTAGCAACCACGTGTAATATCAATAATGATATTAACCACAGAAGGTGATACTAGATGGGACATATTTTACTTGTCGTTAACCTGTTAATCACACGCTGTAAGTTATCATGATTTACTGTATGTTGTGAATTAACTACACATTTTGGTGGTTTCTAATATTTATTTACTGTGTATTTCGTCTTTTGAATGTTATCTGCGGATCTCCCCATATCATCTTCATTTGCCTCGGTTTTTACTGATGTTTGGGTTGTTTATTTTATTTTTTCTTTAATTGAAATTGGTAATTCCATCACCTTCATTCGCAAAATGATGACCAACGTTAAACCAACATTGATTCAGCGTATTGTGTCTGTTGGGACATTACATGAGGAAGATAAAGCCACTATGTTTTTTCCCTGTTTTTGATGAGAAAAAATCCAAAATTTAATGAGGGAGGGAGCAGTTAAAAAAACATTTAAGACTAAAAAAACATAGAAACGAGTTATGGAAACGTTAATGTTTTTTTCGGTATGTTTTTATATCTTCTGAGATTAACTGTTTTTTTTTTGGAAATCGGCAACAATCCAATGCGCGCGCTGGGCTGAAAAAAACACATGTTTTTTGGCAATGCGCGGCCTAAATCTAATGCGCGCGCTCATCTAAAACAGAGAAAAACCATAGTGGCCTAAATATGAACGTGCTACTAGAATGGCGCGATGTGAATATGTATTTCTGCAGGGTGCTGGGCGAGGGGGTAGGCTGGCCATTGCGGAGCGTCCCTTGGAAGGTTTAGGGGGATAACGCATGATATTGACGAGATATCCGGAATGAGTACTTCATGCCAGACATTCATCCCTGATAAAATGCTCATGGTTCACCATCCTTGGCACTAAGTTTGGCCAATGTGAGCCAACTTTGAGCCATCATTGGATCATTGCTTGTTTACATTCCCCTCTCAGTCGCATTGATGGGGTTATTGTGCACAGAACTCGGAGTGTTTCGGTGCGTTCTTGTTCAAATGACCCTCCCACATCTCAGTTGTCAGTGACAGTACTGCTATGCAAAGCCGAAAAACCGTAACTAATTACTTTTCAAACTAGAAAATTCACCGTTTTTGTAAACAAAAACTTGAGATGTCTCCCCTCCAGCAGCTTAAAGGTTGATAGCTAATACCCAGCAAACACAGGTCATTCATCCAATGCTGTTTCAATGTTGGGCCAGCGTCGAAGACGGTGGGCCAACATTGAAATAGCATTGTGTGAATAGCACTGAATACCCCGTCTTTGCTGGATAGCTAACCGGACCCGTATCAGGGCCAACTGCCTACAACACAATGCCCAGCAAACACGAAACGTCAACCCAATGCCGGATTAACGCTGGTCTACCGTCGCTGACTCTGACCATCAACCATTCAACACTGGACAGTGCTTTCTGTTGGTGGTGGTGTGTCCACAGAGTACAAGTTGACATCAATCCAATATCTGTTAAATGTTGGGCCAGCGTCGCCGGTGCTGGACATATTTCCAGATCAATGGTGGGCTTGTGTAGCATAGACTATACCAGCACGATGCTTTGAACCAGCGCTGGGTTAATGTTGGCGTGACACCATACACGACCCCTCCCCAGGCCCGTAGCGAGGGTCGGAAATCAGATGAGGCGAGGCCCGGTGGACGAGCCAAAATGTCTGATATCCCAAAATTTCTGAGAATTTTCAGTGAAGAAAAATAAAAAAATGGTAAAGACAGACGAGGCAACTGCCTCGTCCGCCTCATGCTGGCTACGGGCCTGCTCCCCCTCGTTAACTAAATACTGGGCTAATGTTCGTTCTGCGTCGTAGACGATGGGCCAACATTAGCCTAGCATTGTGTCAACGTCGCGTGTTTGAATGAATGGGACACTCACAGACAGAGACACACAGACAGGCTGAGCGGTCACAGGTAAACCAACATGTCTTCACCTCTATAGAGGAGAGACATAATAAGCAGTTATTGCATTTTTACTTTTTGTGGAGCTGAATGACCGTATGCTATAGTCTACATCAGAAGAGATCGAGTACGTAGGCAGAATCATTTCACAGGACAGGTCTGAGATGCTCATCAGCTTAATATCAGTCGATATATTAGAACATTACATTTATGGCAATTCATTTAATGTCTCACACAGTTTAAACGATATATTTTTATTTTACTTTTTAAGTTCCTTTGCAGTTTTCGATAGACATTTCATTTGTATAGAGAAATGCATATATTTTAGAGATCCTAAAACTGAAAGGACGAAAAGTCAATGTCAGGAAAACACTCTAAGAATCAGTGTATTCAAACGCCCATGTATAATTACCTTGACCCAGTGCTAACTATATCCTTGTGGTACAGGCTCTAACACTTACACCTATCGTATAATTACCTAGACACAGTGTTAACTATATCCTTGTGGTACAGGCTCTAACTCCCACACCTATTGTATAATTACCTAGACGCAGTGTTAACTATATCCTTGTGGTACAGGCTCTAACACTCACACCTATTGTATAATTACCTAGACGCAGTGCTAACTATATCCTTGTGGTACAGGCTCTAACACTCACACCTATTGTATAATTATCATGACACGGTGTTAACTGTATCTTTGTGGTACAGGCTCTAACATTCACACGTATTGTATAATTACCTGGACACGGTGTTAACTGTATCCTTGTGGTACAGGCTCTAACTCTAAGACCTATTGTATAATTACCTAGACGCAGTGTTAACTACATCCTTGTGGTACAGGCTCTAACTCTCACACCTAATGTATAATTACCTAGACACGGTGTTAGCTATATCATTGTAGTACAGGCTCTAACACTCACACCTATTGTATAATTACCTAGACAAGGTGTTAACTGTATCCTTGTGGTACAGGCTCTAACACTCACACCTATTGTGTAATTACTTTGACCCAGTGTTAACTATATCTATGTGGTACAAGCTCTGAAACTCACACCTGTTTTATTCGTCACACAACAAACTATGACAATACAGGCGATAATATATAAAGGCGATAAGTCAAAAGCTGACACCAAAAACGTTCCCTCTTGGAGGACCCTGAGTTTCGGCGTGACAGATGGTAGTGGTAACCAATACACCAGGCCCACGCCTCTCACGACAAAACCAGACAGACTCTCGACGGCAGTCACAGCCGGACAGTGAGATACATTAATTTAACGTCGCTCCAATGCTGGGCCAGCGTCTACATCGTTGGTCCAGCTTTAAATCAAATCAACATCTACTTTTGGCCCACCATCTTCGACGCTAGCACAACATTATCCAAACATTCATCGGGTCAATGTCTCTTGCTTGCAGGACAGTGCGTCTGATTTTGCAGGAGGCTGTTACCATGGTAACCAATCATCTCAGATGGCCTCAAAGTGTCTGTGTGGTTATTTTGGGATGTAATCACAGCCTGTGGCCAGGAAAGGGCGACTCAACAGTTGGCCATCATGACTGCACGATCCACCATCTCCTCCATCTTACTCCCTTATACGACGCGGGCGGTGGAGAAAAATGGGGCCGTCCTCTTGAACAAAGGGAATTATTCTTCCCTTGTTTAGCAGCATAGCAGAATTCAGTTACTTTTCCCACACGTTTAATTCGTGTTTGATTCCTGTAAAACACGATAACTATTGTTTTTTCATCAAACCTCTATCGACCAAGTATATATAAGTGTTATCTCTTTGCAAGATAATCTAATGCGTATTCCAACATTCCTTAACCAGAGATGCCAGTAATCGGCTGGTAATACACCCCCACATCATTAACACTAAAACCAGGTATTTAACTGTAATTTTTAACCACTTCAAGTTATGTATCGCTGAAGTGAGCGAAAATTATTCAGATTTGCAAAATGGAGGTCAACGAATTCTTGCTCATTGATGTCACGTTTTAACTTTAGCCTGTATGTAATTAGTTGGTATTTAATTAGGTAATTAAAAAAATGGTTAAGGTATTTAATATCATATAAATTGTAGCAAACATAGCGCAGTATTAATGTTAATTCGGTTCAAACTTGGAACCCAATATTTAATTCATTTATTAGTCAGTTTGAAAAAAAAAACATTTTCAGCACAAAATTAGCATTTTCAAAACGTAACCCCTTCCCCTAGTTTATATAAAGTACTTCCGTTCATTTAAGGGCATATATAGCGCACCCTCAAATATAGAAAATGTTGAATAAAGAAGACTTAGCTGTATAAGGCAATAGTATAATAATTTAAAACACGAAAATACCAAATGCCCATGCAAATTGTGTGTTTTTGAATTATGGAACTGTCTACTTTAAATTTTGCACTGTTTCCACAATTTTTATTTTATGCACTGCATGGTCACAGTAATCCTTATCAATTCTCAAATACCCTTAGTACACCGCTTAGGATTAGGATATCCTTGTTTATTATATTTAGTGATGAAGTAATCAAATACAATTATTCTGGTAAAGACGCATTTCTCCTTCGCGTTCCTTTATATTCGCTTTACCGATCTCCTTTAACATGTTTAAACACCGTCAACTAGAATAAAAATATTACTTGTGCAAACCACTGATCCGTCAAAGAATTCAAAATACATTTCTGATCTTTCATTTGATATAGATCTATTGCAATTATATTAGATTAAAATAATATATTAAATTGAAGCTACAGCGACACACAACTTCAAGTGACTTAAAATTTGGGTAATTTGTGAAATTTAGGTGCTGACATAGGCCTAATTATGTCAGTGTTATACAGGTACCAATAAAAACACAGAATGTCTAGTGTAGTCGACATCAGTGCTCTAAGGGTTAACCCTTAAAGCGCTACATTACAAAAATATATGTGAGTGAAAAATACTCATATCTGTTCAAATTGATAGTTTAAGCACACATCAAGCTTCCAATAGCTGCTTATCAAGCGAATTAAAAACGACTAAAGTCGTGCTTAACTGTATAAGGGTTGAATACACGTAGCAGATATACTTGAAGAATTAATAAGGCACCTTTGTCAAGCGGATTCATAGTTGACATGCACCTGGTGATGACGTCAGCATGGCAGGTAGCCGCGTTACATCACGTGACACCGTGCGAGCATTCAACGAGAGCGTATTTGCAATGTCACAAGCCTGTTACCAGAGGTCAAATGCCGGTGACTGCGTGTTACCATGACAACACCGCGGCATTATCACGCTGCTGTCACGCCATTACTTGTCGTTTATCATGTGGATATGGTCAGCGTCTCCACGTGTTTGTCACACTCGCTAATCAGCTGTAATGACGGTTCAGATGTAATAACCAAACCAGCGAGCACCACATGTTCACCCAACGCTAGCCCACAACCCAGCAAACACTAGAGGTTGTTGGTTTAATGCTCGTCCAGCGTCTTGGAGAGTGGACCAGCTGTAAATGAACTTTGCATTTAATGTAATATCACGATCGCAGACATTGGATCAAATTAATCGATAGATTGTAAGGTTAACAGGGTTAATGTTTGAAAAACCAACATAGACTGATTTAACGCGTGATGTGGTTTAGTGCGCAAAATAATTACCTCTGCTATAAAAAGTCAAAAGGCAGTGTCTGTCTTGACTTGTAAAGTAAACAGATACATGTATTACCTTTTGGCATTGTACGGCAGTACTGTTTAAGTCGAACGTGTGGCTCATGTAGAATAATAAAGGTAAAATTGACGATTTCAAAATCAAATCATGCGTGATGTACACCGGAGATGTTACAGTTTGTATAATTTCGCAATACAGTAATATACAGCTATTTCATACAATAATCATGATACTGTGCAAGTTTAGGGGTATGATAAGAATTGTCATCTAAAAAACAATTATTCCATGTCACCTTGAATAGAAAAAATAACTACCAGCATGCAGACAAAGTTTATCCTCTTGTCAGTAGTCTGCACAATTAGTTCATATTTACAACCAAACTGATTACATCTACAGTATGAAATGGGAAAAACGATTCGTCTATCGCGCAGTACATTTGCTAATCAACACCTGCTCATATTTATGGGTAAATCCATTATTAGCCGACAGCAAATAGATTTAATCTCTATAAATTGTCATTTGCCATTTGGTAGATCTTGGAGCACTTCCTTCATGCGTAATTGGATTTCTGGCTCATTATTGTTAACGAGCTTTTTATAAAATTCTACTCCAATTTCCTGATAATATGGCTGACAATATATTACAATTGCAATAATAATCCATAGCCAAAACAGAATAATTAGATTATTTATTTATTGATTTATTATTTTATTTGTGTCCTTTATGTAGCTGTACATGTACGCCTGCACACTTGACTTGCACTAAAATCATGCCGTACCAAATGCCAGGCCTTGATTCTATACTGTTTCTTGTAATCTGACCACCATGAAGCCAATGAAGCTCTGGTGTGTGGGTGTGTGTCTCACAAACAGGGAGTCAACTGGTCAACTTGTACGGTTTCGGGAATCCCCTTCTACCGTGCCATTTTGATCAGATTTGCCATAACAGTGTCTGGCATGTCGCCCTTGCGCACACAGAGCTTCCGCTATGGGCAGTTTGATGACTTTTAATCGCCCACAGGACGACGGATTCCCATTTTGGAATAATCAGGTTTAGGAAATGTTCGTCTGTATTCGTCTCTGATGAATCAATGAATAACATGGAGCACTTCTATTTTCTAACTATAATTTATCTTGTTCATGATATGATAAGGGGGTGGATGCCTTATGCAAGTATCAAAGATGAACCTGAGAACTGGAAATTAAGTAAGATTTTAAACATAATCATAAGACTTTCATTGTCAACTAATTCATTGTCAACTAATAAGACATTCATTGTCAACTAATAAGACTTTCATTGTCAGCTAATAAGACTGTTATTGTCAACTAATAAGACTTTTATTGTCAACTAATAAGATTTTCATTGTTAACTAATAAGACTTTTATTGTCAATTAATAAGATTTTCATTGTCAACTAATAAGACTCTCATTGTCAACTAATAAGACTTTCATTGTCAACTAATAAGACTTTTATTGTCAACTAATACAATTTTCGTTGTCAACTGATAAGTTTAGAGCCTAATAAAGTTGGGGATAGGTCGCCATGATTCCATTGTGCCGCTTAATATGTGTTTATAATTTGTATTATTTAAATAAATTGTTTTATTTAAGGAAAAAATAAATAACGTTATGACTTATGACTTCATTAGTTTTTATAGATTTTCGCCTAGTGACATTATGTTCAGATGCTGATAAAGTAATGGGACACAGATTAACCATTCCTGACAGTTATTAGGATGTCCCCAACATTTTTCTTGACCAAATCGATTTATGGAGCTGGAAAGCCAATCTAACGGGAATTGTTTTATTTTTCATTTATCTCACACAATATGCAGTTCTAGTATTATAAGGCAATTTAAGTTTCAGTCGACTGTATGGATATGTCAACCCATTTTAGGTTCCCTGGTTAGTCAGTCTTTGACCAAGCAGCATACCTGAGACCAGTCTCAAAGTGGACTGAAACAGGCATGTTCAGCCGAAATCCTAGCAATATCCTTATGATCAAAGCAGCCATTCAACGTCATCAGTTAATGCCATCAAGTGCCTGACCCTACGCCGTCTAGATGACGGAGATGACCTTGACCTCGTATTATTGAGGATTTATTCAAGCATCCCTTGAGATTTGTGCTCTTCTCAGCAAGATCACAGCAACGGATCTGAGATTACCATGAAAAGACATCTGTAATCACAAAATTAGCTGGAAATTAAGCTCTCACAACTTTTCATCTAGATCCAAGTACAGTTGTGTAGCTGCTAGCATACACGCAATCGGGTACAAAGAGTAGGTCTAATACTTTATTAAAATTATTTCATCCACGCTTTGGTCTCCATTAATTAGTGAGCTATCTAGGCTGCATCAGGAACAACATCAGCAGCCACTTATAAACCCAACACGTGAAGCTATGCATATTTTGTTTAATTCTTCAGGCTTTTATCTCATTTTTAAATACTTTGTTTTAGATTTTAGATAACTCGCATCCAGAAATAAAAGCCGCCTGGCTCGGACGAACGGTCACTTAGACAAAACGGCCTGAATTGTTGTCTGTATCATTTTCAGAAATGTTTATTATTTTAGCTCCGTCAGATTATTATGTTAGGTGAACACGTAATAGTGGAAAGGTCGTCTCAGTGTTTAACATGAATATTATTAAATATAATCTATTTATATTGTTCCATTCCATGATGTACATGTAATATTTTTTCTGGAGACGATTTATACCATAAAAAAACTAATTTAGATAAATCATATCAAGTTATTTTGTTTTATTCTATGAGGCAATATTTTTATCTAGATACGATTTATTGCATACAAAACTGATATAGCTAATCATCGGGGCTTTTTTTCATCCTGAACAAGTTCTCGGTCAACAACCGGGAAGTCAGTCACTGGGCTTAAATTCGAGTGTTTTCCGCCAGAATTCCAATCACTCTAATGTTGTACCACCGTCTACGATGTGGAAACCAGCACCGGCTCATCGGACCTGTTTTCAACCTGGCCCGCAAGATATGTCGACGTGATCTCCCTGCAAACTGGAGATGCTGAGCAGCGACACTGTGCCAACATTACCCCAGCATTTGTTGAGCGTCTCGTGTTTTCTGGGCTGGACGTTCGCGTGAGAGATTAGCTCACGCAGCTTTGGTTCCATATTCTGCGGACTTAACGTGTCTGTAAGTCCCCTCACTCATCAATTATTCACGTCCCCTCTCCCCCTCTCGATCTCTGCTGGTGAGAGATCCCACGACACCTCTCACCGACGCTGGCTCAACTCATGCCAAGCCACTTAGATGTTGGTGCAGCATTGAGCCAACCGTTGGCCAGTATTTCACACTCAGATACTAGACGCAGATCAAAAATACCACCTCCTACTCGCAGATTTAAGAAACACATGAACAATACATGTGTCCACAAAGAAGCTGTAATGTCATAACCTTCATCATTTGTAACAGAAACAGGATTCAGTGTATAGCAGGCCTACATAATGATATACAAAATATAATACAATGATATTTGAAATGTTAAAATGTCATTTTTTCAGGTAACAACGAATCTAATTTTCGTTTTACAACATGTCAACAAACTAATTATAATCAGATAGACTACGGATGTCACCTTAAATAACAAAAAGTTTTTTTTTCGCGTTATTTCCGGCATACCATATCAGTAAGAAAACAACCAGATATATTCTAAAAGAGCCTGCTAGCTGAAGCAGGGAATTAATAAAAGGCATTGACATTTTTTCATCAATGAAGATACTCGTGTCGTAGTAGTAGTAGTCGTTTATTCACTTCGAAAAGTGAGTAAACGACTACTACTACTACGGGACGTAATTAGAAGTAATACCAAATATCAGTAATGCGCCAGCGAGACACAACTTGAAGTAGGTGAAAATTTAAAATGTATAATGTGGCGGTTCAATGACTGACCAACTCACCGCCTTAAAATTGTCCAAATATTGGTAAAGGAGAACCAGCGTGGAAGAAGATGAAGTGATCTGGGGTCGTATCCGTAATCTGGGATTTGTGAATTAGGCTATATGCGCATTATGTCCATCGTCGAAGAGACCAACAAAAAATATCTTCGGTAAGCCTACGTTTCATGAATTCCAAGTAAACATGAGACAGACAGAACAAAATAAACCACATTGATCGTGTCAGCTAGGTGTCTGTAGGAAGTACAGTAGTGTACATACTAGGACGTATTTTAAATTATGAAGAAAATCCATGTTATCTTCCCCGCTCACTCGTAAAGATTTAGTATTGTGGAGAGACTCCCTTACCGAGCGGTAGCGTGCTCGGCGAATCCTGTGTCTAGAGGGCAGTGTCATCTCATTCCTTCACCAGTCTCAGGAGATTCTCCTGACCCAATTTAGCCTAGGTAGCCTAAAATGTCTTGGCGTGTGCAACGAATACATGTACTATCGTGCTGGTGATCAGCAGACGAGTAATGTTACTAAATCAAATAAAATGAATGGGGTTTTAGACTTCCTTTGTGCACATATAAGCTAAACCGGGCCAGAAATACCTCCTGAGGATGGTGAGGTGAATGATATGACACTGACCTCCAGACACAGCATTCGAACTTCGAGTCCTAATGGTCTGAGGTAGAGCACGCTACCTCTAGGTCACGGAGGCTCCCCACAATATGTGATCTTTATAAGTGAGTGGGGGAGAAAAATTTTGTTTCTTTGAACTTGAAGTCCGGACTGGGGTTCGAACCAACGATTTCCGACTACAATGTAGCCTAATTGTGGACAAATAATAAATGTATTTTCAGCATAGGTGATAATAATAGTAATAACATGATTTTTGTCGTGCGATAGGTATTTATATTGGCCCTCCACAGATGCCAGCACCTAAGGCAGAGCCTTGGGCTGCTGGCATCTGTGGAGGGTTAATAAAAATGCCTCGCTTCCTCAAAAATCATTTATTATTATTGTTAAAATATAGTCACTTTTATTAGTTTTATAACAAAGTATATTCAATGTGTATTATCGTCATTTCACTGGAGTTAATCTTGTTATAACATTTTTTTATTAAGTGTTGGTCCCCATGACACAGTTTGAACGGTAAATAATGGTAAACATCTTTTGGTCGAGTGGGATTTATGGATAGAGTGTTCTTGATTGTTTGAGTAATACATAGAATATTGTCATTTTAAAAATCGTGCATTCTTTATTAATTGAACGGATGTTGTATTTGTATTACCTAAAATACACTCGAGTATGTGCCATTCGTTTTATCCTTTGTGCTCGTCCTACATGATAATACCAACGATAAACAACCAGACTTGTAGTTTATGGTTTTATTTAATTCAGCCAGAGCAACCATTCAGATAACCCCTTTGCCATTGCGGATATACCCGTTGTCAGGACCACGTCGCTGTTGCCAAGCAACGGCAGAACGTCAATTGATACAAATCCTGGAGATCTTGGCTACAATGCCTGCACCACTCAAGACTGTGTTTGACTAGCAATCCATCTCTTTCCCGTCCATGTTAGATATTCCTGTAGCTCTAGCTGCAGTGGGACGTAATGCAAATTAATGCCAGCAGCAGAAGGTGGAGATTCATTACACTTACACCAGACATTATATTACACACCAAACTAGGATAAAGGGTAAAGGTTAAATAAAACCTTTGGTTTTGGTTTTGATTGACAATTACAGCTATAATTGATAGCAGTTTTTTTTACAACCAAACGAAATATCATTAAACAGGAATTATTATTTGCATATGGAGAAATAATTCATCGCAATTGTTTGGTCAAAAATGAAACAAATATGAGTATTTTTGCCCATGTGAAGTTCTGTATTGTGATAGTTTCAGGTTGGTGAATTATCGAAGCTCAACTAAATAAGCTAAATGGCTTAGTAGTATAAATTTACACGAGAATCTCTTAAAATCTATGAATAGGATGTTGGGTTGTGTTTTTTTAGATTGTTGATCATTATCATCCTCGTCACAACATTATGCATCGAAGGCTTGTATTGTCATTTTAAACACAAATATTATACCAGTAATAGGCTTATCGTGCTGAGTTTAGCAAAATCACTTCTAAAAACACTGTGCTGTAACAAATAATACTATTAGCAACCACGTGTAATATCAATAATGATATTAACCACAGAAGGTGATACTAGATGGGACATATTTTACTTGTCGTTAACCTGTTAATCACACGCTGTAAGTTATCATGATTTACTGTATGTTGTGAATTAACTACACATTTTGGTGGTTTCTAATATTTATTTACTGTGTATTTCGTCTTTTGAATGTTATCTGCGGATCTCCTCATATCATCTTCATTTGCCTCGGTTTTTACTGATGTTTGGGTTGTTTATTTTATTTTTTCTTTAATTGAAATTGGTAATTCCATCACCTTCATTCGCAAAATGATGACCAACGTTAAACCAACATTGATTCAGCGTATTGTGTCTGTTGGGACATTACATGAGGAAGATAAAGCCACTATGTTTTTTCCCTGTTTTTGATGAGAAAAAATCCAAAATTTAATGAGGGAGGGAGCAGTTAAAAAAACATTTAAGACTAAAAAAACATAGAAACGATTTATGGAAACGTTAATGTTTTTTTCGGTATGTTTTTATATCTTCTGAGATTAACTGTTTTTTTTTTGGAAATCGGCAACAATCCAATGCGCGCGCTGGGCTGAAAAAAACACATGTTTTTTGGCAATGCGCGGCCTAAATCTAATGCGCGCGCTCATCTAAAACAGAGAAAAACCATAGTGGCCTAAATATGAACGTGCTACTAGAATGGCGCGATGTGAATATGTATTTCTGCAGGGTGCTGGACGAGGGGGTAGGCTGGCCATTGCGGAGCGTCCCTTGGAAGGTTTAGGGGGATAACGCATGATATTGACGAGATATCCGGAATGAGTACTTCATGCCAGACATTCATCCCTGATAAAATGCTGATGGTTCACCATCCTTGGCACTAAGTTTGGCCAATGTGAGCCAACTTTGAGCCATCATTGGATCATTGCTTGTTTACATTCCCCTCTCAGTCGCATTGATGGGGTTATTGTGCACAGAACTCGGAGTGTTTCGGTGCGTTCTTGTTCAAATGACCCTCCCACATCTCAGTTGTCAGTGACAGTACTGCTATGCAAAGCCGAAAAACAGTAACTAATTACTTTTCAAACTAGAAAATTCACCGTTTTTGTAAACAAAAACTTGAGATGTCTCCCCTCCAGCAGCTTAAAGGTTGATAGCTAATACCCAGCAAACACAGGTCATTCATCCAATGCTGTTTCAATGTTGGGCCAGCGTCGAAGACGGTGGGCCAACATTGAAATAGCATTGTGTGAATAGCACTGAATACCCCGTCTTTGCTGGATAGCTAACCGGACCCGTATCAGGGCCAACTGCCTACAACACAATGCCCAGCAAACACGAAACGTCAACCCAATGCCGGATTAACGCTGGTCTACCGTCGCTGACTCTGACCATCAACCATTCAACACTGGACAGTGCTTTCTGTTGGTGGTGGTGTGTCCACAGAGTACAAGTTGACATCAATCCAATATCTGTTAAATGTTGGGCCAGCGTCGCCGGTGCTGGACATATTTCCAGATCAATGGTGGGCTTGTGTAGCATAGACTATACCAGCACGATGCTTTGAACCAGCGCTGGGTTAATGTTGGCGTGACACCATACACGACCCCTCCCCAGGCCCGTAGCGAGGGTCGGAAATCTGATGAAGCGAGGCCCGGTGGACGAGCCAAAATGTCTGATATCCCAAAATTTCTGAGAATTTTCAGTGACGAAAAATAAAAAAATGGTAAAGACAGACGAGGCAACTGCCTCGTCCGCCTCATGCTGGCTACGGGCCTGCTCCCCCTCGTTAACTAAATACTGGGCTAATGTTCATTCTGCGTCGTAGACGATGGGCCAACATTAGCCTAGCATTGTGTCAACGTCGCGTGTTTGAATGAATGGGACACTCACAGACAGAGACACACAGACAGGCTGAGCGGTCACAGGTAAACCAACATGTCTTCACCTCTATAGAGGAGAGACATAATAAGCAGTTATTGCATTTTTACTTTTTGTGGAGCTGAATGACCGTATGCTATAGTCTACATCAGAAGAGATCGAGTACGTAGGCAGAATCATTTCACAGGACAGGTCTGAGATGCTCATCAGCTTAATATCAGTCGATATATTAGAACATTACATTTATGGCAATTCATTTAATGTCTCACACAGTTTAAACGATATATTTTTATTTTACTTTTTAAGTTCCTTTGCAGTTTTCGATAGACATTTCATTTGTATAGAGAAATGCATATATTTTAGAGATCCTAAAACTGAAAGGACGAAAAGTCAATGTCAGGAAAACACTCTAAGAATCAGTGTATTCAAACGCCCATGTATAATTACCTTGACCCAGTGCTAACTATATCCTTGTGGTACAGGCTCTAACACTTACACCTATCGTATAATTACCTAGACACAGTGTTAACTATATCCTTGTGGTACAGGCTCTAACTCCCACACCTATTGTATAATTACCTAGACGCAGTGTTAACTATATCCTTGTGGTACAGGCTCTAACACTCACACCTATTGTATAATTACCTAGACGCAGTGCTAACTATATCCTTGTGGTACAGGCTCTAACACTCACACCTATTGTATAATTACCTAGACGCAGTGTTAACTATATCCTTGTGGTACAGGCTTTAACACTCACACCTATTGTATAATTATCTAGACGCAGTGTTAACTATATCCTTGTGGTACAGGCTCTAACACTCACACCTATTGTATAATTATCATGACACGGTGTTAACTGTATCTTTGTGGTACAGGCTCTAACATTCACACGTATTGTATAATTACCTGGACACGGTGTTAACTGTATCCTTGTGGTACAGGCTCTAACTCTAAGACCTATTGTATAATTACCTAGACGCAGTGTTAACTACATCCTTGTGGTACAGGCTCTAACTCTCACACCTAATGTATAATTACCTAGACACGGTGTTAGCTATATCATTGTAGTACAGGCTCTAACACTCACACCTATTGTATAATTACCTAGACAAAGTGTTAACTGTATCCTTGTGGTACAGGCTCTAACACTCACACCTATTGTGTAATTACTTTGACCCAGTGTTAACTATATCTATGTGGTACAAGCTCTGAAACTCACACCTGTTTTATTCGTCACACAACAAACTATGACAATACAGGCGATAATATATAAAGGCGATAAGTCAAAAGCTGACACCAAAAACGTTCCCTCTTGGAGGACCCTGAGTTTCGGCGTGACAGATGGTAGTGGTAACCAATACACCAGGCCCACGCCTCTCACGACAAAACCAGACAGACTCTCGACGGCAGTCACAGCCGGACAGTGAGATACATTAATTTAACGTCGCTCCAATGCTGGGCCAGCGTCTACATCGTTGGTCCAGCTTTAAATCAAATCAACATCTACTTTTGGCCCACCATCTTCGACGCTAGCACAACATTATCCAAACATTCATCGGGTCAATGTCTCTTGCTTGCAGGACAGTGCGTCTGATTTTGCAGGAGGCTGTTACCATGGTAACCAATCATCTCAGATGGCCTCAAAGTGTCTGTGTGGTTATTTTGGGATGTAATCACAGCCTGTGGCCAGGAAAGGGCGACTCAACAGTTGGCCATCATGACTGCACGATCCACCATCTCCTCCATCTTACTCCCTTATACGACGCGGGCGGTGGAGAAAAATGGGGCCGTCCTCTTGAACAAAGGGAATTATTCTTCCCTTGTTTAGCAGCATAGCAGAATTCAGTTACTTTTCCCACACGTTTAATTCGTGTTTGATTCCTGTAAAACACGATAACTATTGTTTTTTCATCAAACCTCTATCGACCAAGTATATATAAGTGTTATCTCTTTGCAAGATAATCTAATGCGTATTCCAACATTCCTTAACCAGAGATGCCAGTAATCGGCTGGTAATACACCCCCACATCATTAACACTAAAACCAGGTAATTAACTGTAATTTTTAACCACTTCAAGCTATGTATCGCTGAAGTGAGCGAAAATTATTCAGATTTGCAAAATGGAGGTCAACGAATTCTTGCTCATTGATGTCACGTTTTAACTTTAACCTGTATGTAATTAGTTGGTATTTAATTAGGTAATTAAAAAAATGGTTAAGGTATTTAATATCATATAAATTGTAGCAAACATAGCGCAGTATTAATGTTAATTCGGTTCAAACTTGGAACCCAATATTTAATTCATTTATTAGTCAGTTTGAAAAAAAAAACATTTTCAGCACAAAATTAGCATTTTCAAAACGTAACCCCTTCCCCTAGTTTATATAAAGTACTTCCGTTCATTTAAGGGCATATATAGCGCACCCTCAAATATAGAAAATGTTGAATAAAGAAGACTTAGCTGTATAAGGCAATAGTATAATAATTTAAAACACGAAAATACCAAATGCCCATGCAAATTGTGTGTTTTTGAATTATGGAACTGTCTACTTTAAATTTTGCACTGTTTCCACAATTTTTATTTTATGCACTGCATGGTCACAGTAATCCTTATCAATTCTCAAATACCCTTAGTACACCGCTTAGGATTAGGATATCCTTGTTTATTATATTTAGTGATGAAGTAATCAAATACAATTATTCTGGTAAAGACGCATTTCTCCTTCGCGTTCCTTTATATTCGCTTTACCGATCTCCTTTAACATGTTTAAACACCGTCAACTAGAATAAAAATATTACTTGTGCAAACCACTGATCCGTCAAAGAATTCAAAATACATTTCTGATCTTTCATTTGATATAGATCTATTGCAATTATATTAGATTAAAATAATATATTAAATTGAAGCTACAGCGACACACAACTTCAAGTGACTTAAAATTTGGGTAATTTGTGAAATTTAGGTGCTGACATAGGCCTAATTATGTCAGTGTTATACAGGTACCAATAAAAACACAGAATGTCTAGTGTAGTCGACATCAGTGCTCTAAGGGTTAACCCTTAAAGCGCTACATTACAAAAATATATGTGAGTGAAAAATACTCATATCTGTTCAAATTGATAGTTTAAGCACACATCAAGCTTCCAATAGCTGCTTATCAAGCGAATTAAAAACGACTAAAGTCGTGCTTAACTGTATAAGGGTTGAATACACGTAGCAGATATACTTGAAGAATTAATAAGGCACCTTTGTCAAGCGGATTCATAGTTGACATGCACCTGGTGATGACGTCAGCATGGCAGGTAGCCGCGTTACATCACGTGACACCGTGCGAGCATTCAACGAGAGCGTATTTGCAATGTCACAAGCCTGTTACCAGAGGTCAAATGCCGGTGACTGCGTGTTACCATGACAACACCGCGGCATTATCACGCTGCTGTCACGCCATTACTTGTCGTTTATCATGTGGATATGGTCAGCGTCTCCACGTGTTTGTCACACTCGCTAATCAGCTGTAATGACGGTTCAGATGTAATAACCAAACCAGCGAGCACCACATGTTCACCCAACGCTAGCCCACAACCCAGCAAACACTAGAGGTTGTTGGTTTAATGCTCGTCCAGCGTCTTGGAGAGTGGACCAGCTGTAAATGAACTTTGCATTTAATGTAATATCACGATCGCAGACATTGGATCAAATTAATCGATAGATTGTAAGGTTAACAGGGTTAATGTTTGAAAAACCAACATAGACTGATTTAACGCGTGATGTGGTTTAGTGCGCAAAATAATTACCTCTGCTATAAAAAGTCAAAAGGCAGTGTCTGTCTTGACTTGTAAAGTAAACAGATACATGTATTACCTTTTGGCATTGTACGGCAGTACTGTTTAAGTCGAACGTGTGGCTCATGTAGAATAATAAAGGTAAAATTGACGATTTCAAAATCAAATCATGCGTGATGTACACCGGAGATGTTACAGTTTGTATAATTTCGCAATACAGTAATATACAGCTATTTCATACAATAATCATGATACTGTGCAAGTTTAGGGGTATGATAAGAATTGTCATCTAAAAAACAATTATTCCATGTCACCTTGAATAGAAAAAATAACTACCAGCATGCAGACAAAGTTTATCCTCTTGTCAGTAGTCTGCACAATTAGTTCATATTTACAACCAAACTGATTACATCTACAGTATGAAATGGGAAAAACGATTCGTCTATCGCGCAGTACATTTGCTAATCAACACCTGCTCATATTTATGGGTAAATCCATTATTAGCCGACAGCAAATAGATTTAATCTCTATAAATTGTCATTTGCCATTTGGTAGATCTTGGAGCACTTCCTTCATGCGTAATTGGATTTCTGGCTCATTATTGTTAACGAGCTTTTTATAAAATTCTACTCCAATTTCCTGATAATATGGCTGACAATATATTACAATTGCAATAATAATCCATAGCCAAAACAGAATAATTAGATTATTTATTTATTGATTTATTATTTTATTTGTGTCCTTTATGTAGCTGTACATGTACGCCTGCACACTTGACTTGCACTAAAATCATGCCGTACCAAATGCCAGGCCTTGATTCTATACTGTTTCTTGTAATCTGACCACCATGAAGCCAATGAAGCTCTGGTGTGTGGGTGTGTGTCTCACAAACAGGGAGTCAACTGGTCAACTTGTACGGTTTCGGGAATCCCCTTCTACCGTGCCATTTTGATCAGATTTGCCATAACAGTGTCTGGCATGTCGCCCTTGCGCACACAGAGCTTCCGCTATGGGCAGTTTGATGACTTTTAATCGCCCACAGGACGACGGATTCCCATTTTGGAATAATCAGGTTTAGGAAATGTTCGTCTGTATTCGTCTCTGATGAATCAATGAATAACATGGAGCACTTCTATTTTCTAACTATAATTTATCTTGTTCATGATATGATAAGGGGGTGGATGCCTTATGCAAGTATCAAAGATGAACCTGAGAACTGGAAATTAAGTAAGATTTTAAACATAATCATATGGCGTTCGCAATCAGTTATTACAGGAGGGACTGAAATTGGAAAAAAATAGTCAGCATATTGCCGCATCAGTTGTGAATACCAAACGTTTCCGAGCAAACACAAGACGTTTGTGCTGTGATAATATATTCAGAAACGTTTATTACCGTCGTGCGCGCTGACAATGTCCGGCGCTGGGTGTGAAAATGAAATTAATGGGGTTTTAGGACACCCTTGTGCACATATAGGCTAAACTGGATCAGGAGAACCTCCTGAGGATGGTGAGATAAATGAGATGACACTGCCCTCCACTGACACAGGATTCGAAATGCGAGTCCTGGCGGTCTGAGGCCGAGTACGCTACCTTCCGGCTACCTGCCATGCTGACGTCATCACCAGGTGAAAGTTCCGGTGTATGTCATCTCTGAATCCGCTGGACAAAGATGCCTTATTAATTCTTTGCGAGTGAGCGGGGAAGAAACCTATTGTTCCTTTGAAACTTGAAGGCCAGGTCGGGATTCGAGCCCGCGATCCCCGACTTTCCAAGCAGGCTGTTTTAACCACTGCACCAGAGCCCCCACCGGCGCTGGGTGTGACCATTGTAGCAAAATGAATAACCCAAAGTTTGTTTAATGTTTAATTACTGGTTTATTATTCTGCTACAATGGTCACGATAATAAACGTTTTCTGAGTATAATATCACAGCGCAATTATTGATTTAAATTTAGTACGCCTAAATTATGCAGATGTCAGAAGCTGTGTTATTTGGAACATAAGGGTAACTTATTGACATTTTTCTTTTCATCTTTCTTGAAACTTGCGTTGCTGACGCCAGCTTCAAAATGGATGACAAAGGTCAAGTAATAATCATGGTAACGCAGCATATACATGTAAATAGTGAATACATTACCGCCTGGTTGTCAGCTTTTGTGATCCACATTTCATTTCCATGATTTCCCGGCTTCCGTGATTCACCATCACTAGCCCCAGTGGCTGAGACGGGTTTCAGCCACAGACTGGAAAATATCGTGGCGTAATCAGGTCAAAAAATAGGGTTTTTAGAATCAGTAACATTTCAGTTCCATGCCCGCATGCTCATGTCATACAGAGGTCGCACAGTCATTAAAAAGTTATGGACATTTTGCGGACCTTAGTGTCGGGATCGCTCTCAGTCACCGCCATGTTGAATTTTTCGGGTAAAGCAAATACATCCATCCACGGCCTCGGAGAGGACGACACGGCAACATCATCACTAGCCCAGAATTGAGGCAGTGCTGCACATGCTGCACTGTGACGACTTGGGTTTTATGCTCAGCAAGCTGCTTCGCGGAATCTAAATAACAATATTGTCTGGCATTATCGCCCACGCATGTACATTTTCGTTATTCTCAGCAGTTGGACGATAAAAAGCGATAGAAAAAAGGAAAGCTTCTTCTTCTGCTTTAGTTTTCTGTGAGAAAAATGTTGTTCGAAGCACTGCCCAGCGTTGTTTTAATGCTGGGCCAGCGTCGCAGACGATGACCCAGCAGCATTGGGTCAGCACAATGTGAAAATTGAAAACCCTCAAATAAGAATAAACAGTGGACGCTTATCAAAATTAATGCTGATAATATAGTTTGTTAAGCCCCTTCTAAAATCACGTTTTTTGTGGTTAATACTGGTTACAAATGGTCACTTTTGCTTGAATGTGCTTCATGCCCATAATGACGTTACGTACAGATTGTTCGATTTATCCACCTGTTGACTAAATTCAGATGAGTAGGCCTACTTGTTACTCGCTTTAAAAATCGTGTCAACAGTCGTTTTTTCAACATTTGAGAAGTGGGTCTGTCGTATCATATCATATCATATCATATCATATCATATCATATCATATCATATCATATCATATCATATCATCGTATCGTATCGTATCGTATCGTATCGTATCGTATCGTATCGTATCGTATCGTATCGTATCGTATCGTATCGTATCGTATCGTATCGTATCCTCTTCTGTTATCGTATCGTACTAAATGTATTATATTGTACCGTATTTTAGAGTATCATTATGTTAGCGTATAGGCCTAAAGGAAAAGGTTGTTCCTGTATATCACGCACGGAGTCTGTCAATCGAGATTTACTTGATCTGCAGCTGATATTTATCATTTTCGTCGGATTCAGTTCGATCTACCCAATTTTATCCTCAGTACTGACGTGCAAAGCCATAATGGCAGTATCAGCGTGCTTTACAAGTAAGCGGATAACGCCTTTTGGCGTTGCAGAACAGTAGCATACTCCCACGCATAAGGTAAATTGAGCTCGTTAGGCCTACTCCAGGCAAATAATACTGCTGACTGAACGGTAACCCTGTCATTGGATGCAGGTAAACAAAAAAAGATAGGTCGATCAAAACTGCTCTGCCAAGCAAAAACAGGATCTGCTTACTTGTAAAGTTGGCAGGTACGCCTTTCGGCTTTGAATGACAAAACAGATCACAATGAAATAGTATATTAAGTACATTTATGCGATAAGGACAAAAACTGTTTAAACAACACTTAAAATAATACACCAGACACGATTAGGAATTAATTATGCAAACCAATGCTTTTGTTCGTTTGTTCCGCAGTTATTCCCAGTTCCCTGTAATGTGCCACCCCAGCTAACCCCAGGTGCTAATTTATGTTGGTTTCATACTGGTTCACTGTCTGTAACGTTTGTCCAATATTAAATTACGTGGAGAGCGTCTCGTGTAAGTTGGATTAGACTCGCAGACCGGGATCACGTTGGCTGCATCAGTCTGGATGACACTCCAAAAAGGGCTCAGAGAAGCGTGTTAAGAAAGAGCAATTGTTAGGAGCGATCTCCAAATCTACGCAGGCATGATATAGATTTCATGTTATCCAAATCAAGACGTGATACGTTGGCGTGTCTAGTGGATCAATAATTTAGTATAAACGCTACATGTATAAACAATGATAACACCTTTTTACATGTCTGGAGGGCAGTGTCATCTCAGTCATTTAGTCTCCCCCAGTCGAATACAATTTGGGAGTGATTTCTAAAAAGACAAAATTAGATGTTGACATTAGCAGGCTAGTTTGTACTTATACATGGTATTTGATCGTTAATGTTATTCTGTGAGGAATAAAACGATGCCTCTGTGGTGTGTCTATCACCCAGCCTCTGTGGTGTGTCTATTACCCAGCCTCTGTGGTGTGTCTATTACCCAGCCTCTGTGGTGTGTCTATTACCCAGCCTCTGTGGTGTGTCTATTACCCAGCCTCTGTGGTGTGTCTATTACCCAGCGTCTATTACCCAGCCTCTGTGAATTGCTTGTATCAGCTTGATTATCACACATCAGTTATTCATCACGGCACCACCAGCTGCTGGCGGGTCTGTTATGGAGATATCTGTATACTCCATGGTATAGACTCAGTGCACATATTGATTTAGTGGGTCCAGACTCAGTGTTGGCTGAAATGATTGTTTAGCCATCAAATCAACCAAAATCAAAAACCTTCTTGCCAAATACGCAGTAGACATTCTGTAGCGAATATGCCTAGCAAATGGTAAATATTAACAACAGATTTATGTTGATACACAAAATTATTTCAAAAAGCACGAGCAGCCTCGTGTCAGATTAATTTTATATTGTTTCGATCTTCGGTGTTGTTTAATAGTCACATATTTTATATTATTAGAAATAATTAGAAAATAGGAAAAACAATATGTGATGTACAAAATCATCACCAAGTGAAATTAGATATTACTGTCGGTTATGTTTAAAAACATGTTTATAATCATTTTTCAAACGCAACCGGCAAATTATGTCGAATAGTTTATATTCTTTGCACATATATTTTCTCTCTTTCTATATAACGGTGAAACGCGGGAATCGCTAACACAATTTCTAGCTTCAAATTAAAGAAAATGGCGCTACACTGGAATGAGTGCAGTCTGACCATTGGTACATGGTAATAACAGGGAAATGGGTATTGAAGGAGCACATAACGTGATAGCGGCCAGTGTCGTCAAGTGAGATGCTCTGTAGCAAAATTGCTTCCTCTTCCATCAGAATGGCATTCACGTGTCTCAGTGATCACGCCATGCATAAGGCCATGATTGACTGAAATACAGCACCCGTAATATCAAGTGATCCACTGATCCTGTTCACATGCAAACCTTATATTCTGTGTGGGGTGGTTTTATAAATGAGGTTTTAACATGAACGATTCTATACACAGGTAGGCTAAACTGGTCCTAAATATATAGTCAACTGTCAAAATACGCGGGACATGAGGTCCCCAGGATGCAACAGTGGCCCCTGGAAATTCCACAATGACATATCACCCCACATCCATAGCTACCAGTCAAGATAATAATACTGTATGCGTTTCATACCCATCGCCGCATTACGTTTTCAAATCATATAAAGTCTATATACTTGAGCGACATATATGAGTAAATAATTCACCAATTCTCTCATGTGTGCTTTGTGTTGAAACACAAATGGCTGTGTTACCTCGGAGGTCTAGAAACAGTTAACACTCGCGTATTGACAGTGAGAGCTACCCCAGCACACACGGCACACTCACCAATTGTTGGTTTAATGTTGGCCAACGTCGCAGACATTGGCCTAACATTAAAGCAGCATCGGATCAATGTCTTGTTTGAGTAGTATCTTGTAATAAGTTCAGTCGCTGATATTAAGGCCGTCAACCTGCACTCAATAGGCCTACACTTGACCGCCCCACGCATGTCCATTTTGCAGTCGGATCATTATTTGAACCGTTAAGCAAGACCAAGTCGTTTCTACTCGGTTTTAATAGCCGATGGAATTACTGTTATTGGGAACAAAATGAGCGCTAAAACAACACGATTTGCAAATGCTTGGTCACAAATTAAACAAATATGATTAATTTTGACCGTTTTGAAGTTGTGGGGGGCGGGGGCCCTAGGGTAGTGGTTAGCACCGCTGCCTTTCACGCCAGAGTCCGGGGTTCGGTTCCCGGTCTCGGCGGTTTGAAAGAAACAAAATTGCTTCTTCCCCATCCACGTGTGAAAGTTAGTATTGTGGGGAGCCTCCGTGACCGAGAGGTAGCGTGCTCGGCCTCAGACCGCCAGGGCTCGAATTTCGAATCCTGTGTCTGGAGGACAATGTCATCTCAATCATCTCACCATCCTCAGGAGGTTCTCCTGGCCCAGTTTAGCCTATATGTGCACAAAGGTGGCCTAAAGCCCGATTCATTTCATTTCATTTGAAGTTGTGGGTCGCGGTAGAGCTGCCTATGTATACTGTCCACAACAAAAATACATCTATTAATATTTTAAAATGACTAGAGAACAGTCTTGACTTCGGATTTTCTGTCGTGATATTACTAAATACCACATATATATATAGGAACGTAATATAATATACTTAGTTATAATTGTGTGGCCATTTTCCTCTTGTATGTGATTTTCACTGATTTTTGTTAACGTCCAATATTTCTAATGTTTCCTTTTTATTTGTGTTACAGTTCACTGGTATGTTATTGGCGGTGCAGTGTTGGGATGTGTCTCCATTCTGCTGGGAGTGACGGCATGTGCTTATAAATGTTACCGCCGCTATAACAGCCCAGGAATGTCCAACAGACGTCTGTCATCGGCAATCAGAAAAGGTCTGAAGGCGGAGAGCAGCGGCAGCGGAAGTATGAAAAAGAGCCCTAGTCTGCGCAGCACGGGTTCAGGAAGTCGAGCAGCGACCCCGCTGCTTCAAGGTCAGCCCTGCGACGTGAACATCCCGGAAAGACGTTTGTCTAAAAGTCCCACCAATCAGAGCATCGAGCCCACTCAGATTAACACAGAGTGCTATGTGGGGGGTCCAGAGAACCCCCAGTGCGCCCTGGTGGAAGATAACCTTGGAGCCCGGTCCCCTGAGGAGAAGACTGACAGCCTGAAAGAGAAAGCGGAGGATGAGCAGAAGATGACCAAGCTGGGTACTCTACAATTCGCTGTTGATTATGACAAGCAGAAGACTGCCCTGGTGGTGACAATACTGAGGGCTTGTGACCTGCCAGCTAAGGATCCTAATGTGGGATCCTCTGATCCTTATGTTAAGCTGCAGCTGCTGCCAGAGAAGAGGCACAAAGTGAAGACCAGAGTCCTCCGTAAGACCCTGAACCCCATGTATGATGAGATCTTCACCTTCTACGGTATCGACTTCAATCAGATTCAGGCGATCACCCTGCACTTTGTGGTGCTCAGCTTTGACAGGTTTTCTCGTGATGACATCATAGGAGAGGTTATTTACCCCCTGGCTGGGGTGGATGTCAGCTGTCAGGAGGTCACCTTGTGCAAGGAAATAGCCCCAAGACACATCAAGGTAAGCTCAAATATAACACATCATTGAAAATATCAAATAATACATAGATATTTTCGCAGTGTAAGATAACATGTGAGCTCTGACAAGTACTCAGTAGCTCAAAGCAGCCGGTCTTATATAACATAGTTTTACGTGCTCGACAAAAAATGTATAAGACGTTAAATAAAATGTCATTGTTTATATTTTGGTTACATTATTTTGAACGTCAGCCAAACTGTCCAATTTTGAGATTGGTGACGTTGAGTTGACTTCTGTGTTCTATTGAACCCGTTGACTACATGTACAGTGTACATGTATGTATTGGGCTTGAATACCGGAAGTCCGAATATTGGTTACCGTGATTAAAAAAACTCCTCAAATGCATGGTCAACAAATCTTTATCACTTATGGTTCTGTAAAAATCTTTCAATTATTCCGAAAAAGGGTAGAAATGGACGTAAAGCTCCAAGGCTAATCCTTTCCAAGGATATGCTGATATTTTAAAGTAGTGTTACTTAGGTTGCAAAAACATACATTGACTTACCTATCCGTTTAATTATGTTTTCAGCCCCTCAGGTTATAAACCCTGTGAAATACTTAGTATGTAGCACTAGCAGCATTGTCAAATTTGCAGACCTAAATTTGACAAATTTAATTAATTAGCGGTAGTCATAATGGTGGGTCTTAGACTTAGAGTGAGTGGGAATTGTTGTTTTTGTCAATTGTCATATCTATGTCTATACAATAGCATGATAATCCTACACAGAACAAAGAAACGCATAAAAATCTAAAGAATAAATATATATATATATGTATATATATATATATATATATATATATATATAAATATGTAGTTATCGTTTATTTTAAGATTAAATAACCCGACTAGCATAATATTATATTTTGCAGCAAAATAATGCGAACATTGGAATAGTATTATATTATCTATTATCTCAACTGTTCAGTTGTGATAGTTTATTCTCCTTCCCCACTCTGAGTTATTGATGTTGTATCGCAATATGTAGAGGTAAGGGATGTCATATACATACCGACGGCTGTTTTTTCTTAAATCGATATTTCTGGAATTTTGTATCTTGTAATCTCTTGTCTGATCATGCTGATGAAATCTTTCATGACTGCTGTCATACCACGACACAGGGCGTCTATCCACTTATTATTAGTTGACACATACTTTTTTTTTTTTAAAGAACACATGCTTACAGGTGTATTGATGAAATACGGAGCTATAAGTTTACTACCATCTTATTGATTTATCAACTATTAACCGAGAGAAAACAACGACAAGGTGTAGACAGTTTGACGTATGTTTGACCTATAGCCTATTTCCATGAGTCGACCTAGAAAACATAATTTAGAATTATGTTGGCTTGCCATGTAATGAAACATTTAGACGTTAAGTGGTCGTCTTCTGTTTGTCGTAATCAGCAGCAAAATAAAATCATATCTTTAAAAGGACTCCACCAAAAACAATTGTAAGGTTGGTTGACAGCAATCATTGTTGTGTGTAAATTATATATGTAATACATTATTAAATATATTTCACGTAAAGTTAACTTTGCAATAATGTTTTGGTAAAGCTTAGCCGTTGATTTCATTTCTAATAGTACTAGAATACATGTATTGTGAAAATGTTTTTCGTTTAATATGAACTCAGTACTGGCTGCCCAATTCGCTAGAGAAAGCTTGGTTATTCGCGTCTGAAATGGATTTATAAATAAGCCTTTTATGCGATAAAGACCCAAGCTGACCCAACGTTAGGTCAATGTTGGATCAGCGTCGCAGATGGTGGGCAAAAATTGAACTTGAATTATCTAAACGGAGAAATCCAGCATTGATACTACCACCTGTTGTGACGCTGGTTTTAATACAGTTAGCTAGAATTGGCTGATTATTTTGATCCAACAAATCAAACATAATAAAATACAACGTGGCTTTAACTTTTACGTTTATGCCAAACTTAGATCTTTGTTTTCAATAATTTGATTATTGTACATTAAATCCCAAACAGCTTGAAACAGATTGTTTAAAAGTCTATACATGTGACGAGAGTGAATGAAGTAGGGTCATTATTGACCTAATTGGTTCATTCACGTTTCTGATGGACTTCAAATGAGTGTTGTGGACATAGTAAACGAAGCAGAAAGAGGAGCGAGTCAACGTGACCGACCACCTTAATGAGGAGTCTATTATGCATTCCTCCCACCCGGTGTCAAGTGGAAGAACCGTAAACAGAGTAAACCTGAATTAGTTCTCACTTTGAATCTGTGGATTTAAAATACCATTTCAAATACCATAGATACATTGTTAATCATGAAGAGACAGAGCGCCGTCTGAGGAGTATCCAGCTGACACAGTCAATCATGAAGAGACAGAGCGCCGTCTGTAGAGTATTCCACTTACACAATTAATCACGAAGAGACAGAGCGCCGTCTACGGAGTATCCAGCTGACACAGTTAATCATGAAGAGACAGAGCACTATCTGTAGAGTATCCAGCTGACACAGTTAATCATGAAGAGACAGAGCGCCATCTACGGAGTATCCAGCTGACACAGTTAATCATGAAGAGACAGAGCACTGTCTGAGGAGTATCCAGCTGACACAGTTAATCATGAAGAGACAGAGCGCCGTCTACGGAGTATCCAGCTGACATAGTTAATCATGAAGAGACAGAGCACCGTCTGTAAATTATCCAGCTGACACAGTTAATCATGAAGAGACAGTGCACTATCTGTAGAGTATCCAGCTGACACAGTTAATCATGAAGAGACAGAGCGCCGTCTGAGGAGTATCCAGCTGACACAGTTAATCATGAAGAGACAGAGCACTATCTGTAGAGTATCCAGCTGACACAGTTAATCATGAAGAGACAGAGCGCCGTCTACGGAGTATCCAGCTGACACAGTTAATCATGAAGAGACAGAGCGCCGTCTGAGGAGTATCCAGCTGACACAGTTAATCATGAAGAGACAGAGCACTATCTGTAGAGTATCCAGCTGACACAGTTAATCATGAAGAGACAGAGCGCCGTCTACGGAGTATCCAGCTGACACAGTTAATCATGAAGAGACAGAGCGCCGTCTGAGGAGTATCCAGCTGACACAGTTAATCATGAAGAGACAGAGCGCCGTCTGAGGAGTATCCAGCTGACACAGTTAATCATGAAGAGACAGAGCACTATCTGTAGAGTATCCAGCTGACACAGTTAATCATGAAGAGACAGAGCGCCGTCTACGGAGTATCCAGCTGACACAGTTAATCATGAAGAGACAGAGCGCCGTCTGAGGAGTATCCAGCTGACACAGTTAATCATGAAGAGACAGAGCACTATCTGTAGAGTATCCAGCTGACACAGTTAATCATGAAGAGACAGAGCGCCGTCTACGGAGTATCCAGCTGACACAGTTAATCATGAAGAGACAGAGCACTATCTGTAGAGTATCCAGCTGACACAGTTAATCATGAAGAGACAGAGCACCGTCTGAGAGTATCCAGCTGACACAGTTAATCATGAGGAGACAGAGCGCTGTCTGAGGAGTATCCAGCTGACACAGTTAATCATGAAGAGACAGAGCACCGTCTGTAGATTATCCAGCTGACACAGTTAATCATAAAGAGACAGAGCGCTGTCTGAGGAGTATCCAGCTGACACAGTTAATCATAAAGAGACAGAGCGCTGTCTGAGGAGTATCCAGCTGACACAGTTAATCATAAAGAGACAGAGCGCTGTCTGAGGAGTATCCAGCTGACACAGTTAATCATAAAGAGACAGAGCGCTGTCTGAGGAGTATCCAGCTGACACAGTTAATCATGAAGAGACAGAGCACCGTCTGTAGAGTATCCAGCTGACACAGTTAATCATGAGGAGACAGAGCACTATCTGTAGAGTATCCAGCTTACAGAGTTATTCATGAAGAGACAGAGCGCCGTCTGTAGAGTATCCAGCTGACACAGTTAATCATGAGGAGACAGAACGCCGTCTGTAGAGTATCCAGCTGACACAGTTAATCATGAGGAGACAGAACGCCGTCTGTAGAGTATCCAGCTTACACAGTTAATCATGAAGAGACAGAGCACCGTCTGTAGAGTATCCAGCTGACACAGTTAATCATGAGGAAACAGAGCGCTGTCTGTAGAGTACAGGCTTACAGCTGACACAGTTAATCATGAGGAGACAGAGCACTATCTGTAGAGTATCCAGCTGACAAAGTTAATCATGAGGAGACAGAGCACTGTCTGTAGAGTATCCAGCTGACACAGTTAATCATGAAGAGACAGAGCGCTGTCTGAGAGTATCCAGCTGACACAGTTAATCATGAAGAGACAGAGCGCTGTCTGTAGAGTATCCAGCTGACACAGTTAATCATGAAGAGACAGAGCACTATCTGTAGATTATCCAGCTGACACAGTTAATCATGAAGAGACAGAGCACCGTCTGTAGAGTATCCAGCTGACACAGTTAATCATGAGGAGACAGAGCACTATCTGTAGAGTATCCAGCTTACAGAGTTATTCATGAAGAGACAGAGCGCCGTCTGTAGAGTATCCAGCTGACACAGTTAATCATGAAGAGACAGAGCACCGTCTGTAGAGTATCCAGCTGACACAGTTAATCATGAGGAGACAGAACGCCGTCTGTAGAGTATCCAGCTGACACAGTTAATCATGAGGAGACAGAACGCCGTCTGTAGAGTATCCAGCTTACACAGTTAATCATGAAGAGACAGAGCACCGTCTGTAGAGTATCCAGCTGACACAGTTAATCATGAGGAAACAGAGCGCTGTCTGTAGAGTACAGGCTTACAGCTGACACAGTTAATCATGAGGAGACAGAGCACTATCTGTAGAGTATCCAGCTGACAAAGTTAATCATGAGGAGACAGAGCACTGTCTGTAGAGTATCCAGCTGACACAGTTAATCATGAAGAGACAGAGCGCTGTCTGAGAGTATCCAGCTGACACAGTTAATCATGAAGAGACAGAGCGCTGTCTGTAGAGTATCCAGCTCACACAGTTAATCATTTCACCGCTACGCACCGACTATAGTCGTTTTAATCTATTTAATTAATATATTAAATATAAATATTATTGGAAACAAAATGTGTCTTTAATCATCAATATATGCAAATGTTTGATTTCAAATGAAACAAATAATTGTAATTATTTTTCACCCAGCTGTGGGTCGCGGTAGTTTTAAGTGCTGAAAAGTTAAATCGGATAACTTGACGGCAAAACGTTTAATGACGTAATTGAAGCGCGGGTTGTGTACGTCAAGAACACACGCTCTGCGTTCTAACCGGCAAGACTATTAATGTATATACTGAAAATATTTTCTAAAACATCAGCTTAAATTTGAAACTGAATTCATTGAAATGAAAGGTTATTATTACTTTGATGATCAGTATATTCTTTAGATATTAACCTAATCAAGTCTTAAGTGTACGTCTTTTGTTATTGACGATCTGGCTTAAATGAGCAGCTTCTGGATTTGTCTAGTAGGCCCTACCACCAGGTTTATGTCAGGTTCGGTTGGGGACAAGCATGATAAAAACAGAATTGTGAATTCTCCAGTCGCGTTTTTATACTTTTTACTCTTGCAGTCTTATCCGCTTTTAGATTTTCAAAGAAATCCTTCTTTTATCTTATAGTCTCAATCTCTTATTAAAATGGCTTGACATACAGTATTCATGAGTAAAAATGTATTATGTTTAATAAATGAGCGAGACACGTTTAACATATAAGCCAAGATTTAAATATCTTGTAATGTGTGTGCAAAATAACATAAATTGAGGATAACTAAAAACAGTAACAACAGAAAAACGCATAATCACAGTTATATTTTGGTGAATAATATGTGTTTTACATGTTTAATATAATATGTTCATAGGAATCACGTCAATGCTTTAATGTACATGTATAACTTAGCTTAAGGACACCTTTAAAGCTTGCTTATTATATCACCCTATCACCTTAAACTATATTACTATATGCAACAAAAACGCTATATTTTGCCCACCCCAGGTTGCAAGTGACATAATTTCCCCCATTTAGACAAAAATGAAAGGAATGGGGTTTTAGGCCACCTATGTGCACATATAGGCTAAACTGGGCCAGGAGAACCTCCTGAGGATGGTGAGATGAATGAAATGACACTGCCCTCCGTGACACGTGATTTAAAATTTGAACCCTGGCGGTCTGGCGTGACCGAGCACGTTACCTCTCGGTCACGGAGGTTCCCCACAATATACAATCTTTACGAGTGAGCGGAGAAGAACCATTTTGTTTCTTTGAAACTTGAAGGCCAGAATGTGGTTCGAACCCGCGATCTCCGACTTTCCAAGCAGGCAGCTTTAACCATTGCACCAGGGCCCCTGCCGTCTACTCTCATTTAGACAGCGGGTTATGTTTCTACGTTTTTGTATCGCCCACAGCATCCATTTGCAAGTCCATGAAAGACGTGAATTGCCCGACCGCTGGTTGAATGATGAGCCAACGTCTGAGACGCTGGCACAGCATTAAACCAATGGGTCAACACTTCCTGATTTATTGCCGAAGAGCTGGTCCATCTACAGTGAATCAATAAGACTGCCCTCTCAATATATTTTATATATGATGTGTCGTCCTAATGAAATCTAAATTCATTAAAAAAAGATTACGCCAAACCGAGAGACAGAAGAGAGTCCATCTACAGTGAATCAATAAGACTGCCCTCTCAATATATTTTATATATGATGTGTCGTCCTAATGAAATCTAAATTCATTAAGAAAAGATTACGCCCAACCGAGAGACAGAAGAGAGTCCTTTCGAATTCCCCACCAGTTCTCGATCATGAATAAAATGTTAACATGGTTGACAGTATGAGCCCCTAAGTGCTCTGTAGTTATCGTTTTGTCTTGTCCAATCCTCCTTTCAGAATTACCAGACGAGAAGATAATTAACTTGTATTTATTACAGTTATTATTAATGATAATAGCCCCTAATTTTGAATCTGAAATGGTACCATAACGAGAAACATTCAATGTATGTGAAGTCTCTTTCAACATATTTTTCATTGTCATTATGTAAATACATGTGCAATTGATTAAATATGCAGGCTATTCTACATAGCTTCACATAATAGTTTGTATATGTTTAGATGCACAGTCAAGGTAGAGGAGAGTTGCTGGTGTCGCTGTGCTACCAGCCAGCAGCCAACAGACTGACCGTGGTGGTCCTTAAAGCCAGGAACCTACCCAAGATGGACATCACTGGGCTCTCTGGTAAGAAATATTTGACAGGTATCTATATGTTATACTGATGCATCAGGCTTCGGCTTCAGTCTCAGGAAGAGCGCATGCTCACTTTGTGCTAGTTCAATGTTGGCCCACCGTCTGCGACGCTGACCAATCGTTGAACCAGAATAGAAGAAACTTGTGGTGTATAATCTATTGCGCCCCCAGCAATAATCATTACAGCTGCATCCCTTGCCACATAATTATCCTGATGTAATGATATGTAGACCCCCCTCCCTCCCCACCCCCGCATTATGAAGTGTCAATTCTGATGCCCCACAGGTAGTAGTATATTATTGCTTTACGTCTCTTTTTCGGCACAAATGGTAATGCAAGTGACATTCTAATGCGATAAAAACGTTGTAGTGAATTGATGAGATGAATGATGTACAGATGATGTTGTGGGGGTGGGGGTGATAGGGCATGGTACACAGGTACACGTTGTGACATATGTGATGCGTTTCTCTTCTGCATGCATACCTTCTCGGCACTCCACCTTGTCCTAGGTTTGAAGCAAGATGGATGATTTGCTCCTACGTTAAAAAATATCGACTGCCCAATGGAATACCTTGACACAGTTAAAGAATAAATCAAACCGCGATAGTGCTGCTGCCTGATGTTTTTTCTATATAAATCATTTTAGCTGATTTTTTCTTTCATCCTTTTATTGTACTGAATTAACAGTCTTTGTTGGTCTAGTACCACATATTTAGTTGTTTATATGCCATATGCTCTAACCACTTTTCAAATCGACGACTTTTATGTCCACTTTTATGAGCAAAGGAAACCCACTCGACATGAAGTGAGACTATTTTGCGATGTAAATCTGTCAGTGATTGTCTTTCCAATAAATTAATGCTTCACAAGCAAGATATGAATGACAGTTTCCAAGTGCAGGTTCATGTTCTAAATGCTGATTTTCTGGAGCTCTCCTTCTGGGTAGTGACTCAAAAACTGAGATGAAGGCAATGTGAACTATTTGATGTGAGCGAATGCTATCTCAAAAAAATGGGAAAACCTAGCAATTAATTTGTAAAATCAGATTATAAAATAAATTCGGTATTTGTAAGTACGGTATTATTGTTGTTTAGGTTCAGTATTTATTTGAATGGAAATTATAATCGTTTTTAATTTAAAGCTAAATTACTTGGCAGCTAGGTTTGTTCCATTTTTGGAAGGGTACCACAAATGGGTCTGACGACTTCAAAGAAAACGACCGGTCCCCAGATACCCAGATGAAGTGCCATCACAGCTTTATAGATTGGTCTATATAATCTCAATACAGCCAGAATGAGGTTAGGTCAAAGAGCCGCTGGACGATTGTGACCTTTTGCATGAAATCCCAGAGCGGCTGAGGAAAGCGCTTGTAGGATGAAATACTTCCCACAAATCATTGCTGCCAGCCGTGGACAGACAACCTGGCTCCTTGTTCCCGTAGACAGCCTGGCTCACTTTTTATGTCTAAAGGCAGCTGCAACCACTGCATACAGCTCCTCCGGTGAGCAGGCAAAATTCTCAGAATGGGGTCATTATGTTCCGAGAGAGGCAATAATGAAGATATGCCAGAAAGAATAATAGCCGCAGAACAAACGTTTTATTAGCCAACGTGACAAAGCCCGGCGTCGCATTACATATTATAGGAGGGTGCCAAGGGAAAACAATTACGTCACTGACTAACGTGTACATAATAATCATGAAATCTATATTTAATATATTGTGTAGCGTATTTCATATTTGAATCTTGAGGGCAAACAAAAAAAATTGTGAAATTATCTGGTTATCAGTTTCATTAAAAATAATGCCAATTGAATCTTGACCCGTTCAAACACTGAATGTCAAATACTTTCATTATTCATCGGCAATTTCTGTAATTTCGCTTGACAATTAACTGACAATACAGACATCACTGACACTACAGACATCACTGACGTCTTACTCAAAACGTCATTTAACATTAAAAATGCAAAATGGCCTATCATGGTGAGAGATCAGACTTTACAGTCCTTTTGAGATAGCAAACACAAGTCGCTCACCTAATGTTAAGCTGATGTTGGTTCGTGTCATAAACGGTGAACCAACATTAATGTAACATTTTGTTGAACGTCTCGTGTTTGCTGGTATCTAAATATAGAATTCAACCTCTTGTAAACCTTTAACAGCCTATACATAATTAAATACATATTTACATAGTTACATAAATAAATTTATTTTATACAATATTACTAATTATTTCATTTTCACAATTCTATAAAGCTATTTACCATCTTATCTGCTTACTTATCTGCCTATTTAAATCAAGTGTTTCCGGATATCGTATAGAAGAAACGCTCTTTATTTGTTTTGAAACAACACGTTCGTGTTCTTTCTAATAATAAGGTGGCAATATTCTCAAGAGGTTCACAGTAAACTAGTCAGCCGAACATCAGAGCTTGCTTCAAATAGAACAGCAAGTTATCCTTGCTAACTGTGACTAATATGTTTTTTCCATCACTGTTTCTTTTGTCCCAGCTTTTTATTTTCGCGAAATTATGGTAACTAATATTGCTTAGATATTCGGGCCGATTCTTAGCAAAAAAGCAGTACAAACATTATAGCTAGCGATGGCTTTTTCCTGTAAGTTATTGTGTCAAGAGGTTTGGATTCATCTTCTAGAGGCACAATGTGACTAGTCTATGAACAACCGTAGCTTGAATCCATTTTTTAGAGTATACGGCTCGCTTTACGAAAAATGAGGATTTGCATAATGTGAGCCGAATGCTCGCCTGCCATGTAGGACGTTGGTCTAGCATTGAGCTAATGTTCACCAGGGTTTCGTGTTCGCAGATCATCTATTCATTGCCAGACGATCACTCCCTGTAGTCTAATAAAGACAACATCTTCATTCCCCTTCACCACACGCTGCACTCATTTTTGTGTATGGTATATACACTTACGATTTGGTAAACGGAAAGCCAATCCCAGCAGACAGAAAACATTGAAGCAATGTTGGTTTATCGTTGAACCGGCGTCGTAGACGATGAACCAACCTTAATCCAACATTGATTCAATGTTTTCTGTCTGATGATATTGTCTTTCCGTTTACCAAGTCGTACATGTATATATCAAGTCTTGTATCTGCGGGGCTGGTTCTCTCACTTAACCTATTAACAATGATGTTGACTCAACGTCGCAACAGCGTCGTGTATCCAGGGGGTAGACACAATATGTTGTCTTGGGTCTATTAAATAAACACTGAGCATAAATACAATTAATGATCAAATTGTATGCTGAAGATGCATACAATCATTAGGACCGGCCTACGGCCGATATCCTATTAAGTTTACTTTGCCTGAGTTTGTGTCCTATTTAGGGGGAAGAGGGGTGCTGTGTGTGAGAAACGGTTCACATGTCTGTACATCAGTCCTTATGAACATTTGCAATATAACGTTTCAGGTCCTTAGGTTAATTACCTTTGTCTTTAACAAGTGTTCACAAAACAAAATGGTCACGATTATATTTGTGGTTAAGAACATAAAGAGTTTTGGTTGGGATAATGTTGGCCCGGCGTCACAAAAAGTGGCCCAGCATAACATCAGCCTTGGGCTAATTTATCGTGTTATCTGGTGTTCCTGGCGCCGGAATGTTAAACCGTCACCAGCATATGCAATGACGGGCCAGCGTCGAAGACTGTTGGTCAACATTGAAACAGCATTGGTTGAATGCCACGTGTTTACGCAAAGTATACAGCAGACCCGTTGATAGATTAGTGTTGGGCCAGCGTCTTAGACGATTGACTGGCATTGAACCAGCAATGGGCTGCAATGCTGGCCCAACATTGAACCGGAATTTGGTGGATAGGCCTACATCATCTGTACGAGGTACATCGTAGGTAAGTATTGAATAAATGTTGGCCAGCCCGGCGATGGTGGTGAAATTTTTTCCTTAATTATATCCTGGACATTTAGGATTCTGGCCCATGAGGAAGACCAATGCACTGATTTTTTGTCTATAGCACTCGAACAGACTGAAGCCGGGCCTCTGAGGTCGGGAACTCCTTTTCTAGTGTTAAATTTAAATTCCAGTCTATTGCGATCTGAACAAGTTCCCATCTAATTATATAACTTAATGACATACATGTAAAGAGTTGATTATTATATTGCACCCGCAATGCAGGATCTTGTTCAGGTGGACGGGTAGATGTATAGCCGCTGCTGTGTGCAGGACTGCAAGCTTGTCGAAGACATATTAATCCAATATATGTTACCATGGTTATCTCTATTATTTTTTGTTGGGCCTTATTATTAGTTACTAGAAAAGTAGTTCAGACAGATGGATGCGTCAGCGGCAAATGAAATGGCAAGTCTTGATAATAGAGGGTAGTATGTGTACATTTTCATAAACATTGGTTGAGAATTGACTGAGAATTCATACCCATATGTCTAGGGGCCTATACTCAGGCTACTGACCACCCTCAGGAAAAATAATAGTAGTCCACCTCCCTCCCCCCCCCCCCCCCATACCCACTTGGTGCATATATATATACATGTCTAGAACTGCAAAAGTTTTTTTAATTTTTGTGCTGCGCATTCACCAGTTAGGCTAGATATAGGCCTGGAGACGAAATTCCTGATTTCTAATTATTGACAACCATGTCAAAAATAAGTAATACGTGAATTTCGTCTCTATATCTAGTCTAACTGGTAAGTGCGCAGCACAAAAATTAAAAAAAACATTTGCACTTCCAGTCTATGGACATGCTTACATCATATGGTCATATTAAAAAGCCAAAATAAAATCACCGATTTTTTTAAGATTTTAGACCTGGGCATGCCCCTTTAATAATAATCAACACACGTGGCGCGGCACCAATGGTCTCATTCACCTCGTTATGGAAAACAGGATACAAGTTTAGCAAGATCAAACGCATAGAGGGTCTCAAATATTGGACAAGTGGACGGTGACCCAGTAGTTATAACCAGTAATATTTTGCTATATCTGTATCTGTATATTACGTGGCAGTACGCACTATTGTCTCGCCACGGGAGTAAATTAGCAAGGCCTGTTATCATTCATGATATCATTGATGGCCTTATATATATGTGCCAAGTACTTTACATTGTGTATTTTATACGTCACAGCAAGGAATATTCTATGTTCCTTGGTCACAGACATCGGCCACGGCAGCTCGCCCAGGTGTACTTGGCGGTGCATGGTTTATATATTATATTTATACCGGTATATGGTGGGCGGTATCTGTATATTACGTGGCAGTACGCACTATTGTCTCGCCACGGGAGTAAATTAGCAAGGCCTGTTATCATTCATGATATCATTGATGGCCTTATATATATGTGCCAAGTACTTTACATTGTGTATTTTATACGTCACAGCAAGGAATATTCTATGTTCCTTGGTCACAGACATCGGCCACGGCAGCTCGCCCAGGTGTACTTGGCGGTGCATGGTTTATATATTATATTTATACCGGTATATGGTGGGCGGTATCTGTATATTACGTGGCAGTACGCACTATTGTCTCGCCACGGGAGTAAATTAGCAAGGCCTGTTATCATTCATGATATCATTGATGGCCTTATATATATGTGCCAAGTACTTTACATTGTGTATTTTATACGTCACAGCAAGGAATATTCTATGTTCCTTGGTCACAGACATCGGCCACGGCAGCTCGCCCAGGTGTACTTGGCGGTGCATGGTTTATATATTATATTTATACCGGTATATGGTGGGCGGGGCGCCGACAAGAAGGGTCGTGAGCAGACAAACCCAGGCATCACAGGCAAACGTATCATTAATGTCATTGGAAAATCAGCTATATAAATAGATGGCGAGAAACGAGAGATGCCTAATGAGCAAACGTCGCCTGACCCCTCATTACACTGTCTGCTATATAAATACCAATCATTAAGCAGACAGGTGATATCTACATGTAATGGGGAAAACGCGAGACATTGTTCTACAACACCCTAATATCTATTTCGGCCAGTGCCTCAGGCAGTGCCTCTGTTTGGTTTAGCTATGAACTGGAGGTACTGAGTTTGAATCCTGGTTGTGTCAAATACAGGTTATAATGCAGTTATATACAATGCTCCAAAAGGCAGTATCTGCTTTTTTAAATAGTAAATAGAACGTGAGAAGATAACTCGTTAATTTAAACCTCCATGTTAGGCCTATAACCTGGCAAAATAATTTAAAAATTATTATACAACGGATTTGTAGATATCTTACATTTTACTCCCTTGTCATGCAAACCTTTTGAACAAGTAAACTCCTGCCTGTTACAGTAAACCAACAATAATTAAATTACGGGGCCTGGTGGATACCAATTAGCGTTTTTTTTGCAAGCGTCATTTATACATGACGCAGGGTAATTTGACAAACAAGAACAAGTTGGCAAGTCATCCAAGTTTCAATTTGTTTCGTCAGTACCACTCTTTATGCCTGTTTATATACTAAAAAGTCAATATCTCGACAAATAGAAGCCAGCATTCTTTGCAGTTGTGTATGTGTCCAGTACAACATGCCGATACAACTATAAAATGTGCAACTATATACCATGTGTAAATGAAAGTATAATACTAAGACATGTTAATTGTGTTGACAGACCCATATGTGAAGATCTACCTACTGTACAACGGCCAGAGAATCGCCAAGAAGAAGACCCATGTGAAGAAGCGAACCCTGAACCCCGTGTTTAACGAGTCCTTCCTGTTTGACGTGCCGTGTAATGAGGGTCTACACAACCTGAGCCTGGAGTTCCTGGTACTGGATTGGGATCGCATGACGAAGAACGAGGTGGTCGGGCGTCTGGAGATCTGTAACAAGAACCTGGGACCGGAGTCCCATCATTGGAACGAGGTGATGAATTGTCCTCGTAAACAGATCGCGGAGTGGCACAAGCTGAAAGAATAAGGAGCACCACCCCAGCATACTTGACACGTGCAGCCAGTGTTGTTTTAGCCAACAATAAAGCAACACTGGCTTCACGTGTTGTGTGTGCTGACACGTGCCGTGCCGTCCTGTGATTGGTCGACACTACTTCATCCCACCACGTGAAGTATCTGATTGGTGGTGAAGAATTTCACCAATGCATAACTACCCTCTGATTGGTCAAAGGAAGCTTCTCTCTATTATGTTACCAACTGATTGGTTGACTGAATCGTCATCCTTTCATGTGATCTAACAATTAGTGGGCGGACCACACGTCAACACAACCACACGACATCGCCCTTATCCGATAAGTAGAAACATTTGAAAAACTGCCAGTAAAAATATATATTTCGACTTCAAACTCTCAAAAACCTTGTAATATGACGCAAATCGTTGAAACGATTACCAACATTAATTATAATTACATTCCAAATCCCGCTTTTGGGGTGACATACCAATATAATACTGCACCAATCATCCCCAGCCATTCTGCGAACGGCCTCGGCAGTTGCCGGGTTTCCTGTTATTCCAGATAATATTATCATAATTTATACCTAGAAAGAACGAAAGATATCTGAGGGAAAATGGCTGCCGCACAGTGCTCTGATATGAACCGTAAAGATTGATATAATGTGATAAAAACAATGGAAAATAACGAAAGACGTTTGGTGTGTCTTTTTAACAACATCACACCACCGTTAATATTTATGTAGGAATAATTCGGTTGTCCTGAATTATTCTATTGCTATATAGAACAATCATTATTCATAATAAAAAAATATTTTTTAAATTGGGATATTAATTGTTGTGGCATTATTAACCGCATTTGACAACCGCTGGACATAATCGTAATGAATGAGTAGGCCTACTATCAACTGCTGACCACCAAAAAATATTATCTCAACAGAAACTGTTCATTAATACTGACTGTCACGCAGAAAATCACTGTAATAATACCGGTACTTACTGTCTTTTCAAAGAGATACACCTATATACAAAACGTTTATGACCCAGTAATGTACGTCATGTAGACTGGAACATATATACTGCGGTATAATCAGGCTCACCATTTCTTGTTATCACGTGTAACTAAAAATCTCGTCACCGTTTGCTGTTTTAAAAACGTAAACGATAAAAAGTGGCAGTAATGTGTTTGCATAGAAAGCCCGAATCACTAATCCTTTTGAAAGCCCTAATCACTAATCCTTTTGAAAGCCCCAATCACTAATCCTTTTGAAAGCCCCAATCACTAATCCTTTTGAAAGCCCCAATCACTAATCCTTCTGAAATCCCCAATCACTAATCCTTTTGAAAGCCCCAATCACTATTTTTTTGAAAGCCCCAATCACTTGATCGGCTATATTGAGTTAGAGACGATTTTAGTCGTATATCGATTATAGTCGTGCATGTGGGTAAACTCTCCCATGTTCCACTCAAATTTCGTTTTATTCAAAGTGGAATACGAGGGCCATTGTTATAATCTATTACGGGGACATAAACATGATTATGTTGATCTAACCACCTATAAAGACCAACGTGACTGAATGATAGGCCAACAAAAATATATTTGATTATTTTGCTTGGTAATAATACATTTCTCTCCATGTTGTTATTTTATTAATATTGTGGTATAAACACTTATCAAGCCCACATCTATTTTTGTATCGTTGTACAGTGCTAGGTGTAGACAGTCGATGGCAAATCTTGTGAAAGAGTTGCATTTAATCAATTTTGTTTTGTCTATAAAAGTATATAATCTATTGATTGAAATCGAATGAAAGCGATATTGAAATGCATAATATAATTATATACTTAAAACCGGAAACAGATGTCACTCGTTTTATGTTGGCGGTTTCTCTTCACCAGAAATAGTATTCTTATTCAGGTTTAATGCCAGCGGGGTGAATTCGCCGATTTTAATCTCCACCATTTTTTTTAAATTGTCCAAACCTCCTAATTTTAAATCCACTAATATTTCCTCGTTTACTGTACAAAATACATGGTGTGAAACTAATTTTAATTCGGGTGGCTATACAAATGTTGAGTAATTTACAAATTTAAACACAAACACACCCACCAAAATCATTTTGCTTATTGTTAAATCTGACAGCATTTGTAGATGTTTTTGATGACTTGAAATTGCGTCTCGCTGACGCGATCCCCAGCTTCAAGCGAGTAACGATTGATAAGTTGAAAAAAAAATAATAATAATTATTATTATTCCAAAATGGAGGCTAATAATGATTACATTTTGCTGATTGAAACCACCTCTCATATTTAAAGAGTACTTTTCTGCAAAGCCAGAATATGTGCAGGGCACCATTGAACCCTCTTAGCAAACATGCATTGTTTCATACTTATCGAACTTGAGATAGTAGAAATGAGTTGATTATATAAATAAATAAGCCAGTTATTGCACATAAAAATAACCTAATTCAGTTGGCCATATAAAAAGACCGGAATAGCATTTCAAATGCAAGAGCTATCTTTATTGCGCTTTCATGGATAGCATTCTAATTGAAAAGGATTATTACATCAAATCGATTAAAACTCAAGCTATTGATTTCAAGTTTTTTAAATTTTCAAATAAATATGTTAACTGATAGAAATACCAGGCGAAAAAATGTCTGGTAAGGGAGAAGATAAAAAAAACAATAATTTCCCTGCAGCTCCATCTATTAAATATTGTAAAATAACATGAGTGACACCCCAGCCTTTCGTAACATATAAAATATATATAAAAAAACCCATCTCCCTCACCAGACATTCTGATCTAAATGTATGTGTGTGTATGTATTAATACTGATTTATTTCAAATTTATATCTCTATAAATTATATGATATGATATGAAATCATTATTTATACATCACATAAATCTGCGTATTTCAATGTAGTATGTATATTCAATCTAATAAAATGATCGACATCACTGAATTGTCTAATGGTAACTGCTTCAGACAGTCACATAATTATACTCAATATATAGATACGTGACAAAAACAGATGGGAGAAATATAATGTATTTCTTTTCTGACATAAAACTTGAACACTTTATTATGTTGTATAGTGGCTGGTCAATCATACCCCACTATGGGGCACTGTACAGTCAATGGTGTTATTTATGATGTAAATGAGCTGTATTATGAGCCCAGTCAACATACTACTATTATATATTCAATGTGAGGAACAGTCTCAGAGCAGTGGCATTATCAAATGATTAGTATGTGTAATTATTATACTGCTAATTCATATGTTTAGAGTGCTAATAAATTTTGTGAACCATTTAGTATAACACCATAGTAGTCAGGATAACACCCTAGTAGTCAGGTAGTATTGTTTTCTTTTATTTAAAGCTAGAAATTTTAAAGTAACTTCTGCTTTATATGACGGGAAATATTTCTATTTAATAAAAAATATATGAATTAGCAAGATATGTAGACTACCATAACTATTTCATCAGTTAAAGTGGTATTTTATTTCGAAGGAAACGTTTATATAGGCATACGGGCCTCAAAATGTTTCAAAAGATTCATGAAATGTATTTATTACGATTTTTTTTAATGAATTGATGTTAAAATAAATGTATTTTCTAGTTTTGTCATTGATGCACAATGTATTGCGTATGGTGGATAATGCCCATGATAAGAAAAGGTCACAAACTATTTGTACAAACTTGTTTACACTATGGAGATCTACTTGATATAATTATAAAAACATGTTTTAGATATTATTATGTGCCGCATGATAGTATAATATAAATATACCGACGACAATGTCATCTACGTTGTTTATTTAAAAAAACATTAATTTATTTGTGCACAGCCTGTGTTTTCAATCAATAACATCCTAGTGGTTTAAAGTAAACAGAAGTAAGACAGCATTTAGCAGAATTGCACGTTAATTTTTTTATTTTTTGCTTGAGTTTTAAAATCCTTTAGTAATGAGGTTTTAGTAGAGCGTAATGTGTTATCAGCTAATGTACTAGATCAGACTGGACACAGATGTGTGAACCAGACAAGGGTTTTATGATCTCTACAAGACACGTGCCTTCCCCACTGTAAAGAAACAACTCATCATGTTATACGTTCATATTTGAATATGGATTAATAAATGGAAATAAAAGGATTGAGTGTCACTTCAAAAGTGACATTTAAACCCTTTGATTCTCAATGCTAAATATAACACTTGTATAATTAAAATGAAACACTATTATACCAAACGTTGAAAGTAACTTGCTGCTTAATGAAAATAGAGAAGGTGTTCACAATCATCGTCGTCCAATAAAGTTGATGGGAAACGGTTTCTCGGCAGTATCGCCAATATAATAAACAGGCTGGGAGTCTTCAGGTTCAAATCCCAGATAGATAAATTCCGGTTAGCGGTCTAGTAACTTATCGTATTGTGGTATATGAAGTAAAACATTATATTTAAAAGTTCTGACAGCCTCAAAGAGATTGACCCTTAGTTGTCCATAGTTTAGACACATGTTTCACAATATCAAATATCCAATAACTGTGTGATCTGATAAGTGTGTATATTTATACACAAAAACACTTACAATGAATGAGTTGTGTTGGCTTGTGTGGCTTCAGTGCTTGCGTACAGGGGAGTCAATCTGGTTAAATTTTCTGTTATCTTAGAAGTATTTATATCATGTCAGAGGAGTCCAGCATCGGTCTGTATGCTATGAATTACTAGTTACTATAGTCACTAGCTATTTGGTATTGCTGGGTGTAACATCTGACACTATTAAAATGACTATTTATCGTTGTTTTACATAACAGCTATTTATGCGTGTATCGCCATCCCCTCTTGTAGCATACATCAATTAAACGTTAATAACTTTTGAAGTGTATGTCACATATCTCACCCCAGAGTGAGTAATTTATTATGCGCCTATTCAGGATTCTCCTGTAAAAATCGGCTTATTATCTCTAGTTTACTTATTTGATTGTGATATTTAATGGCATGGTATTGTTACTGTTTTAGCGTTGTAAACATGTCAACCATTCCAGCTAATATTCGTCCTATATTAAGCTTATTGACTTGATCTCATGACAGCCCCTGTCTTAGGATGAAACTAATTCAGTTCTGGAATTGCTGTGTGTTATGATGAAGAAAGATTGCAGGTGGAATCTTTATTAGTCATAACACAAAGTCGGATGGAGGTCAAAAAGTGCTGCTTAAAAATATGATGATAAGAAATATTATCTATATTATTTATGTTATATTTATTCAAGTATTAATCTGTCTAACGTGGAGATGTGCGTTGTGGACATTATTATTATCCTAACATGGTGTAAAATGGTATCGAACTAGATGCCACATGTTTTATTTGACTGATATTTTGGAATCGACAGGAACGTTCGTATGGAATACAAAATGTAAATATAATAAAATATGGAGCTGCAAGGAATATATGCATTGGTTTCGATTATTGGTGTTGTAGTAATTCGTGCTGTGATAGTGTGCATAAAGAGTACGATTAGGCAAGGTAAGTTCAAGATGCATTTGTAGAGTTACTCGTGTGTTCAATAATAAAATATATCATAGCTGACGATATATGACAGGTAAAATATCTGCTTTTTTGTAATTATTTAAACGTCTATAGAGTCTTAGGCGTTATTACTATAATAAAGTGTCATCATTCCTAGAGGTTTATCCATTTTAAAAATATAGTTTTGTACAGTAATCAAAGATAGACAGAAAATTAAATACTTACAATTTAACTATTAACTTATGATGTCTTCCTTTCTTCCCAAAGTGTATTAAACTTTATGTGTTAGAATATGCCCACGAGACTAGTAACTTAAGAACATGCTGTGTAGGAGTATGCTCGCTAGATTAGTGAAGAACGTGATGTGTCGGAGCATGCCCGCTAGATTAGTAAAGAACATGCTGTGTAGGAGTATTCCCGCTAGATTAGAAAAGAAAATGCTGTATAGGAGTATTCCCTCTGGATTAGTAAAGAAAATGCTGTATAGGAGTATGCCCTCTAGATTAGTAAAGAAAATGCTGTATAGGAGTATGCCCTCTAGATTAGTAAAGAAAATGCTGTATAGGAGTATGCCCTCTAGGTTAGTAAAGAACGTGATGTGTCGGAGCATGCCCGCTAGATTAGTAAAGAACATGCTGTGTAGGAGTATTCCCGCTAGATTAGAAAAGAAAATGCTGTCTGTATAGGAGTATTCCCTCTGGATTAGTAAAGAAAATGCTGTATAGGAGTATGCCCTCTAGATTAGTAAAGAAAATGCTGTATAGGAGTATGCCCTCTAGATTAGTAAAGAAAATGCTGTATAGGAGTATGCCCTCTAGGTTAGTAAAGAGCATGCTGTGTAGGAGTATGCCCGCTAGATTAGAAAAGAAAATGCTGTACAGGAGAATGCCCTCTAGATTAGTAAAGAACATGCTGTGTAGGAGTGTGCCCACTAGACTAGTCAAGAGAACATGCTGTAGGAGTATGCCCGCAACATCAGTAATTTAGGAACATGTGTGTAGGAGAATGCCCACGAGATTAGTAAAAAAAACATGCTGTGTAGGAGAATTCCCGCAATATTAGTAGGCCTAATTTAGGAACATGCTGTGTAGGAGTAGGCCCGATAGATTAGTAAAGAACATGATATGTAGGAGTATGCCCGCTAGATTAGTAAAGAATATGGTGTGTAGGAGTATTCCCGCTAGATTAGTAAGGAACATGCTGTGTAGGAGTATGCCCGCTAGATTAGTAAGGAACATGCTGTGTAGGAGTATGCCCGCTAGATTAGTAAAGAACATGCTGTGTAGGAGTAGGCCCGCTAGATTAGTAAAGAACATGCTGTGTAGGAGTATGCCCGCTAGATTAGTAAGGAACATGCTGTGTAGGAGTATGCCCGCTAGATTAGTAAAGAACATGCTGTGTAGGAGTATGCCCGCTAGATTAGTAAAGAACATGCTGTGTAGGAGTATGCCCGCTATATTAGTAAGGAACATGCTGTGTAGGAGTATGCCCGCTAGATTAGTAAAGAACATGCTGTGTAGGAGTAGGCCCGCTAGATTAGTGAAGAACATGCTGTGTAGGAGTATGCCCGCTAGATTAGTAAGGAACATGCTGTGTAGGAGTATGCCCGCTAGATTAGTAAAGAACATGCTGTGTAGGAGTAGGCCCGCTAGATTAGTAAAGAACATGCTGTGTAGGAGTATGCCCGCTAGATTAGTAAAGAACATGCTGTGTAGGAGTAGGCCCGCTAGATTAGTAAAGAACATGCTGTGTAGGAGTATGCCCGCTAGATTAGTAAAGAACATGCTGTGTAGGAGTATGCCCGCTAGATTAGAAAAGAATATGGTGTGTAGGAGTATTCCCGCTAGATTAGTAAAGAACATGCTGTGTAGGAGTATGCCCGCTAGATTAGTAAGGAACATGCTGTATAGGAGTAGGCCCGCTAGATTAGTAAAGAACATGCTGTGTAGGAGTATGCCCGCTAGATTAGTAAGGAACATGGTGTGTAGGAGTATTCCCGCTAGATTAGTAAGGAACATGGTGTGTAGGAGTATTCCCGCTAGATTAGTAAAGAACATGCTGTGTAGGAGTAGGCCCCATAAGATTAGTAAAAATACATGCTGTGTAGGAGTAGGCCCCTATGCCCGTGTGATTATTAAAGAACATGCTGTGTAGGATTATGCCCTCTAAATTAGTAAAGAACATGTTGTGTAGGAGTATGCCCGCTAGATTAGTGAGAAACATGATGTGTGGGAGTATGCCCGCTAGATTAGTAAGAAACATGGTGTGTAGGAGTATGCCCGCTAGATTAGTAAAAAAATATGCTGTGTAGGAGTAGGCCCCTATGTCCGTGAGTTTATTAAAGAACATGGTGTGTAGGAGTATGCCCGCTAGATTAGTAAAGAACATGCTGTGTAGGAGTATGCCCGCTAGATTAGTAAAGAACATGCTGTGTAGGAGTATGCCCGCTAGATTAGTAAAGAACATGATGTGTAGGAGTATGCCCGCTAGATTAGTGAAGAACATGCTGGTAATATGATGTATTTAAGGTAATTTTACTAAGCTTACGGTATGAATTTACTGTATTTTTATTGTGCTAACTGTATGGGGTGTTATGTTTGAAATATCAAGATAATAGTTGTATGATATAAGAATATTTTCTGCGTTAACCAGCTATTTTGAGTGATTTTCAAAGTTGAATGTTTATAGATAATTGACACTTATTTTTTATGTAATAAAATAAAATTTGCTTCTCTTTTCATATTTCCTGCTATTAAAAATGAAGCTTTGAAAGAAGGCTTTAAATATCACATGGTTATGTTTGTATGATTCATGAGATTGAAATGTCAATGAGTGTAAACTGATATGTTCTTGTCATTCACGTTACTTGAACCTCGTCTGTCTCATATTAGTCTTTCGGATCGGTATGTTACGTCCCAAGTTTCGCTATCACCAATTTCGGTAATTACAACACCCCCCCCCCCCTAGTGTAGTTCCATCATAAACATCCGTAACACATAAATGATGGAGAACCTGGGCATCTGACATGTGACGTAAGTGGCATGTGGCATAAGTGACATATGGCATAAATAGCATGTGGCACAAGTGGCATGTGTCATTTGGCAAAATATAAATAAAATAGCCTGTATTGTGCCCAGGGGCCACCTCAGGAGTCCTCCTTAAAAAGAACTTGGTTTCGGGAGGTGGTTTTATAAGGGGGAAATCGGTGAAGGAAAAATAAAATGGCCTAAAGTACCATGGGTTAATATGGTGCAAAGTGCACTAAGAGGTCGTGCACAGAAATTTTGTAACTTGCTACCTGGGGGCGAGGGTTATACAGAATTGAAACGCCTGGTGTTACGTGAGTATGAGGTCTGAATCGTATAGTCTAAAATACAAAAAAATAAAAATTGTCAGATTCAGAAACCTTATTATTTATTATTAGTACACCAGATTATTTACGTGCCAAGAAATTAGATCTTGATAAATTGCTTGATTCTAGTGATAATAATGATGAATACTTAATGATGAAAATCGTATAACTTGATATTATTAGGCGAATTTAAACGCCAGTTACCCTGCATCTTGGCCAATGACGCATGCAGAACTTTACCCGCAACAGTGAGTTACTGTGCCTTCTGGCTGATCCACGACGTACTTCAGAGAGAGAAGGCGCAGGAAATGGATATCCGTGTTGCGTGATCAAGAGCAAACAATAAACCGATGGTACAGGAATTGGACAAGGTCTGTATTCTCAATGGCTCAGGTTGTCCAGTTACGAGCTTACCAAAAACTCCCCATGTGTTATTAATAGCTATTATTGATTGTCGGCTGATAATATTTTGCATGATAATAACCGTGAGATGTCAGTTATGGTGTCTGAATCCATAGTTACTGGGGAAAATGGTCCAGTTATGATAATAATAATAATAATAATAATAATAATAATAATAATAATAATAATAATAATAATAATAATAATAATAATAATAATAATAATAATAATAATAATAATAAAAATAAATCTTTATTCGTTCAAAGAACATATTACATTATACAATTATTGTGAACAAAAAAATGAATGAGCAAAGTCAAATTAACCTGGTGTCAGGTGTCTATATAAAAATCATTCTGTACAAACATTCTTTAACATATCATTTAATTCGTCATGCGAGAATTCGTAATTGTCACAATTTTCCCGCATTGTGATTGGATCTATTATATTTTCTGCAGCTTTTCTGCTTTCATCTTTTACATTCGACTCAGAAACATTAATTATTTTATTTTTTATAGTTATCCATGAGTCGTAATTATTTACTTGAAACTTACTTAAACCATATTATTGACATAATATACTCTTACATGTGAACGATTTGCTGCCTGACATACATAATTGTGTAGATAACCGTACAAGTGAGTTGGTACTTTTAAGGTTAGACATTACATATTTCATTATACGTAGGTGTAATTGAACATCTATTGGTTGGTATTTAGAAATGAGATGCAACAAATTATTATGTGTTCCATAAGGTAATTGATACACTTGTCGCAAACATTTTCTCCAAGTAATATAAAACTTATTGATCGACTTTGCTAACATATCCCAGAGTAAAAACCCATACAAAAAAGAACAGAATGACTTGAATAATTTATACTTAATTTAGTAAGGTGCTAACTTAAATTGTGACATTACTGTATTCGCTCTTCTAATAAAATCATCTGTTGTTACTTTGATCCGTATTTCGTTACTACACTCTCCGACAATATTACCTAGGTGGACATCTTTAGAAATTCTCTGAATTTTTTCACCATCAAAAGTTACATAAATATTTTCGGTGGTAGCACAATTGAAAGCTATAAGTTTACTTTTTATAGGATTAAACAATACATGGTACTCTCTAGCAAATGATACACAGACATTGATTAGTTTATTAGGTGACATAATAGTCGGCGCCAGTAGTGCTACGTCATCCGCATAAGCAAACGCGCCAATAAAAATATTTCCGACATAACATCCATAACATTGACGGCAACGATTCAACAATTTATCTATATACAATGTAGATAATACTGGTGATAACACTCCACCTTGTTTAACACCGTTGCAGGTGACAAAAGGTTTGGGTTACCCCATTTCACTCGTACTTGTTGATTTCTAAAAATGGCTGCAATAAGTCTTGCAATTAAAGGACATATATCTGGTTCTATTAAACATTTGAACATTTTTAGAAATTGTATTCTATCAAAAGCCTTTGAGCATCCAACAATAACAAATATACAGGTCCTCCACTATTAGTGTAATACTGAATAGTTTCTTGCATAGAAAACGTGCACTGTGTGGTACTGTGTTTTTCTTTAAAACCGAATTGCATATCAGAAGTTTGTGGGGCCTTTTCATAACTTTTCAGGATTACCCAATCTAAAACTTTGCCCAGGACACTAATCAGTGCAACTCCTCTGTAATTATCACTGTCATTAATAGACTTTTTTCTGTTCTTGAAAATCGGTACAATAGTGGAAATTAACATATTATGTGGTGCATATCCATGCATAAAGATTGGATTAAACAACAAAGATATAAATATAAATAATTTTCCAGAAGCATATTTAGTGTGATCACTGCAGTGGCCGACATGTCCGTCTGATTTACCGAGTTTTATATGTGTCACTGCCTGGGCGACGTCGTTAACGTCTATTGTGTGCTTGTATTGGCAGGTGACCTCACGATCAGCTGATTGAGGACAACACCGCTCCTTTATTGACGTCTTTATGGCATTATGTAATGCCACCATTTCAGGCTCTGGGGATGGCACAGAATTGAGCAATTTATTATATTTCGACGCAAAGGGTAACTCCATTCATCCCACGTGAGAGACCTATTGTCAAACACGCTATTGTCGGTTATTTAAGGCTACCACAGCCTACATCAGCGCCAGCACTGATGCTGGTGCTGCATTGGCTCCGCTGTTGAGCAGATGAACCAGGGTACGCCACTGGCATTATGTAATGCCACCATTTCAGGCTCTGGGGATGGCACAGAATTGAGCAATTTATTATATTTCGACGCAAAGGGTAACTCCATTCATCCCACGTGAGAGACCTATTGTCAAACACGCTATTGTCGGTTATTTAAGGCTACCACAGCCTACATCAGCGCCAGCACTGATGCTGGTGCTGCATTGGCTCCGCTGTTGAGCGGATGAACCAGGGTACGCCACTGGCAATCCGCCCGAAGATTATAGCTAAATACGAGGCGGCTGCAGCTGCCCTTGGATGATTGCTGTAGACTAGTGCTTCCGTACCCACTGGGGAGTAGGCCTAGAGCTACCTGCGTGGACATGCTGCTGATTATAATACATGGCTGGTATATCCAAATGAAGCTGTAGTGCTGAGTGATCAGAAAAATTATCTCCTACGTGCACCGATTCATATTTGTTAACAAGATTGAAAAAAAATGTTTTCGGTCATGATAAAGTGATCTAATGTAGAACATTCGTCATTAATTTTACTCCTATATGTATAATCTACCTCTGATAATACATGAGAGAGACCACATTTCATATATTGATCAGTTATGAATTATGTCAGAGCCAGTGAATAAAGTGATGATTTTCCTGAAAAGTCTGTATTTAAATCACCACCTAAAATAATTTGATGACAGTCATGCTCCATACTGGCTCTCACAATGTCATTAAGAACATCATTATAAATATAAACATTTTTTTGATCATATGTGGTATCAGTGGGCATATAAATGTTACATAGCATTATATCAATATTGTGTACAATAATTATAACCGCACAAGCTCTTACAGTTGACAATGATATTTGAGTAATTTCACATTTTAAATCTTTATTCCATATAATAGCAGTACCGCCATACTGGCGACCCGTGATTATTTCGTTATCAGGCATTGATGAGACACCATGTAAATGTACATTATGAAGAGAAGATTTAAGGCTGGATATTCTACTGTTCATGAGCCAATGTTCTTGTACAAGTAGCACGTCGTTAGTGAGCAATAACTTATCCATATATGCAAGTCTATCTGCGGCATAACCATTAGAGTTATAACTGGCAATAGCTAAGAGAGCCATCGTCAAAAATAAAATATGTAGTAAAAGTGTGAACTTACTATACAAGACAATAAGGATAATATCACTATGATTGGTCTCTTCTAGGTGTCACATATCTACAGACATGTACGCCATGGGGCCGGGGGAATTTATCTGACAGGAGAGTAACCATTTTAGAGATAGCTGTAGTCAATTTGAATGATTTGTAAACGGCATTTTTATTAGATATGCACTCTAACTCACTTACTTCTCCTCCTTCACGTTCAACCCATTCCCTGATACCATCATTACGTGTATCAGGATGCACACGATATATGAAGAGCACCACGGAGCCCACCATTACCAGGCTTACTGTTTCCAGTGATGATGTTGCGTCGAAATCGCTCCTGTCGGCGTTCCCTCTGAATTTCGTGTCGGGGACGTTTGAAGTCGTTGTGATCGTCATCAGGCCACTGGTGGCGGCCGCTGACTGATGTAGAGTCATGAATTCTGACACTGGCCAGAGATAGAGAGCTGATTGCTCGCTCCAGAGACCTCTGTAGATCTAAATGAGAATAATTACCATGTTCATTATTGTTCTCTCTCCCTCGTTCACGATTGTAACCTCGATTGTAACCACGACTACTCACACCTCTGCCACGTTCACCCGTGTGATCTCTGCCACGTCTGCCACGTCTCTATCGTGACCTCGCACAGAACCACGTCCTCGCTGGTTGCCACGTCCTCTCCACGTAGCTGTTGGCTTGTCATCAACATTCCTCTCAGTGCCAATGTCTGTAGTGTTATTAATCGGGGCATCATCATAATTTTTTTCATTTTGTTCTTGGAGGGGCTGATCTTGTTGCACATTAACATCACTTTGATTATTGTCTTTGTGTATTTGCTTGGTCAATACCGGTGACCTATGTGTAGGTGACTGACCTTTGACCATATCAGCATATGTATTATCCCTCTCCTTCATACAGTCCATCTTCTCCTTCAGTACCATATTTTCTGCCATATTATTATCCATCGCTTCTTGTAATCTGGTCACTCGGTTCTCTAGCCTTAACATCCTGTCTGCCAGACATATTTGATTTTGTTCCTCAGGCTGCCATCTTGGTATTTTATCCATACTGAAGGCCTCCGCCATTATATTCGGAAGTTGTCTAGCCTTGTCTAGCTTACAAAGGGCTGTTATGATATCTTGAGTATTTGCCTCTTCCAGTGGACGAGCAGTAGACTCTCTCCTGCGGGGCATATCAGAACCACCGCAGCAGCGCCACAATTCTTGTTTGGCTTCTGAAATATCAGCCACACCGAAGTGGCCGGTAATGACGGTTCGCACATTCTCAATAATAGAGCTTTGTAGGGCATATAGTGTAAATGCTAGTAATGATTGTACAATATATAATTCAGATTTATTTCGTACGCGAAGTACATAATACATAGTATACACAAAAGAAAAGAAATTCACACAGCAAAATTATACATATTAATCACATAACATATAGTCCAGCAGAAATGATAAATGTTCTTTGATAGGTCTTTCCAGCTCAGTGACACTGGAGACAGACTCTCTTCTTCCATCATCAACACGCTGCTTGAGGTCCGTCTCTTCAGGATCAGATCCTTGGCTGTCATTATTGGCATCTGTGTCGGCATTCTCTTGTTTATCAGCATTGTTCGTGTTAAATCTCGCTTGTTCACATTGATGACATAACATAAGGTCACCTTGACATAACTTCACGTATTTTCCACTGGCATTATGTGGACATGGGCCGCGAGGCAGACCTTTACACTTCATTGTGTTATCCTCAGCTTGTATCGACTTTACCGTCCGACATGAGCTTCTCAGCTAGTGACATGCATCCACGTGCAGATTGCCACACAGCGCATCCTATATCAAACTGGAATATAAATATCCTTGAAAATGCCAGTTTTAAAGTCTGATAAAGATCACCTTTGTGCACTATCCACTTTGATGCTTCAGTATGTGAAGTAGTGTAATAAATAATATTTTCCATAAAAATCTCGTTTTATTTCTCAGAGCTGTCGACACGTCCATCCACCTCGCTGGTCAACGCTGGTCATTATGATGCAACTGGTCATTATGATGCAACAAAGGGACCCCCAGTTAGCTAAAATCAGATGAAGGGCACCCATTTAAAGTAGGCCTAATAGTACAAATTGTAAAGGTATCACTTATTTCTTATGTGATAGTGTCTTGGTGAGAAGGTGTATGTTGACTGGCGATTCATCAAATCCGATTAAGGTTAGTCAACGAATTGTAAAACAGACTGTCTTACCAGAGTAGGCTTATAAACAGACTGTCTTACCAGAGAAGGCTTATAGGCCACATGTTTAGCACTTGATAGTAAAACGGCTGGACATGTGGGGCGTACTAAGACCATGTTCAAAGTGTTGGAATAATTTTATTGGCCTGTTGTGTATTCAGATATATCTAATATCAAATCATGTCATAATTATCATATTTCAGGGAAGGCTGAGGAACATCCTGCCAAAGCCGCAATGATACCAATACCTGTTATGTCGGAACCTTTTCAAACGATCCAGATTGATTGTGTGGGACCTTAAGATCCTACATCAAAAGATAATATGTACCTGGTGACAATAATGTGTACAGCCTGGAGCTGTACATCCTGATGTGGGTGAGGGGGATGTAAGACCAATCGGATGGATCCCGTGAAAGACGCTACTGGCTAAGGAGGTGGATCATATGTTGAAACATGATATAATCGAGCCTAGCTCGAGTAGCTGGAGCTCACCATGTATTCTTGTTGCTTAACCAGATGGTTGTAATAGATTTGTTACAGATTACAGGGGAGTAAATCCTGCTACCAAGCCGGACAGTTTTCCCATACCACGTTTAATAAAATAATTTATTTTCCAATGATATCGTTCGAACCCGCCACTGCAGACGAGGTTAGATTTGGATTGCAGATTTCGAATCCGGCTCTTTCCCAGATGTTTTGAAAGTATTACACATCACACCCTTTATTAAAGAAGCCATCACTGTCTAAGGATGACATGAAAAACTATAGACAAGTTTCGAACCTAAATTTCATTTTTAAAATAATTGAAAAAATAATTTCAAATTGTATCCGTCTCCATCTAGACAAAAACAACCTATCAAACCCTAATCAATCAGCATATAAACCTCTTCATTCTATAGAAACAGCCTTGCTAAAATTCACAACGACATCTGTATGAACATGGATAGTAGCAAGACCACAGCATTGGTCTTACTGGACCTGTCCGCAGCCTTTGAGACCTTGGGCCATAGCAGCATCATTGAGCTCGGATTTGCAGCGCCTCTGAGCTCGGGACACTGATGATTTAGGCGCATTAGAAGTTTTCATTTCATTTTTATTAGATTTTATTGATAGGATTGGCAATGCAACATATTTTAGTGATTGTTAAAAGGGATATTGGAAGCTTCCATTGACGGACAGTGCACGAGAGGTCTCTGCCTTCTGTACTCCACGTGGCATATGGCGGTATAAAGTATCCCCGCTTGGTATGCGAAATCCCGACGTGACTAGGACGTTGGAAAAAACAGAAGCTTATGTTGATGACGTAGCCACGTCGGCGGACATTTGGCATGAGCATTTCAAACTCATACGTAATCTTTTCATCCAGGTCAGAGCAGCTGGATTAAGCATCAATCTGGGTAAATCTAATTTTGGCAAACCACATATATTATATCTTGGTCATGTAGTTGGTCATGCTATTGTTACTCGGACTTCTTATGCTCTTATTGTGGGAGCGGTCCTGAGGGTTAAAGGGGGACGTAGGCAACACCGGACAGGTACATAATAATCAGAGAGATGGAAAAGTTCATTTTGATGCCACCACTTTATGGCACCACTTTATTGTAAGTTGTATAGCATCGGGTTCACATAATGTCTACAGCAAATCTGAAAGAAGTGAAGTATTATTAATGTCGTGCTGACAATAATCATGATAACACTTATTTGGTTGACAGGTTTGTTGTCCACACCAGCTGTCGAGAGAATCAATAATATATAAAATAATACATAATATATCTAATAAACTAACCGCGGCTGTATAAATTTGTTTAAATATTTACTCCACAATATAATAATTCATATAATTCAAGTCATTTTAAGTACTAATTTATCCGATAATAACTCAAAACACCTTTCTATAATTACAATAAACTGGAAATATTCGTCATAAAAATAATTATCAAAATAACACTAACATTTGTGATAATTACGTTTAATAACAATACCTCATCAATAACTAGTAATTAAGTGTGAACTAGTTATTAATTTCACAATCACCAAGACACGAAATGTGATAATAATACCTTGCTTAAAGTGATACTGAGTGAGAATCAATATTAAACAATAACGTAAAGGGCCTAAATTACTTTAAATCGCGGGTATCGTATTTGCTCATCAGAAAACCATAAACTAAATAACATAACAAGTATTCTTAATGTCGTGCTGACAATAATCATGATAACACTTATTTGGTTGACAGGTGTGTTGTCCACACCAGCTGTCGAGATAATGACAGCACCAACCTTCCTATCCGACCAGGTACGTTCATGTCAAGCCTCACTGAACAGACCATTCCAGGTGTACAATCCTGTACGCAAGTGTACATTGATCATACAGCGATCTAAACCACCGGGCAGTACCGTCAGTAAAGGAACAACGTGTAGGCTACAGCGGTGAACGCTGGGTTGAACACCGAAGGGCTAACCCTACGAGTCCTGCAAGCCCGCACACCGCAATGATTTTACCTCGGCTACAGTATTGTAAAGCCAGGCGGGGGCCATAGGGCAGTAGTTAGCACCACTGTCTTTCACGCTAGAGTTCAGGTTTCGATTCCCTGTCTCGGCGGTTTGAAAGAAACAAAAAAGGACGACGAAAAGGCCTTGAATTGCAACAAAGAGGCGTCAAAAGTCCAACGCAGATGCATAAAGGGCGACGAAACAATGTTAAAGTGCGATGCGGGTGCGTTAAAGGTGACAGGTAGGGAATAGGCCGCAATGTGGAGGTGCTAAAGGCATAAAAGGGTGGCCGAGAGGCATTTATGTGCAACAGGGAGGCGTTAAAACGCAACGGAGAGGCGTTAAAAACGATGAAGCGGTGCTAACGCAACAGCAAAGTGTTCAAGGGTGACGGAGAGGCGTTAAATGGCGATGGGAAAGTGTGAGGCGATTGGGAAACGTTATAGAGCATCTGAGGGCATTCAAGAGCGACGTTGAGGCTGTGAAGGATGTCAAAGTGGATGTGGGTGCGTTAAAGGTGACAGGTAGGGAATAAGGCGTAATGTGGAGGTGCTAAAGGCATAAAATATGTTTAACCTTATAGCCATAACTCTGATATTAATTTTGTATTTGTTGAAACTATTATTTTCAGGAATTCGACCCTAAAATTGACCTTTTCACCTGTGAAAATCACATGAAAATGATGTTCTTTTTTTTTGGTAAAAATAATATTTTCGATTATTTGACCTTGAAGTTGACCTTGAATATGACCTTGAATCATGAAAATAATATAAGGAGTGGATTTTCTAGTCAAAATTGCACAAAAAAGGCATTGGCTACATTTATTTGTTGAAAAATCCTATTTTACCTTGGAAATGACCTTTGACCTTGGGTTCTGCCCCCAAGCCCCACCGCCATCTTAAATCTTTGACACTGTCAGAATGTTATTGTAACTAATGAGCTCACAAACTCTTAAAAACATGGATAATGAACAAAAATCACAGTTTAATTGTAAAATGTTAGGCAACTTAGGATAACCTTACCGATTTCCATGTGGAGGCGCCTCTAGCAGGACAAGGGTGGGTGACAAGAGGTGTGGAGGCGCCTCTAGCAGGACAAGGGTGGTTGACAAGAAGTGTGGAGGCGCCTCTAGCAGGACAAGGGTGGGTGACAAGAGGTGTGGAGGCGCCTCTAGCAGGACAAGGGTGGTTGACAAGGAGGTGTGGAGGCGCCTCTAGCAAGACAAGGGTGGCTGACACGAGATGTTGAGGCGCCTCTAGCAGGACAAGGGTGGGTGACAAGAGGTGTGGAGGCGCCTCTAGCAGGACAAGGGTGGGTGACAAGAGGTGTGGAGGCGCCTCTAGCAGGACAAGGGTGGGTGACAAGAGGTGTGGAGGCGCCTCTAGCAGGACAAGGGTGGTTGACAAGAAGTGTGGAGGCGCCTCTAGCAGGACAAGGGTGGGTGACAAGAGGTGTGGAGGCGCCTCTAGCAGGACAAGGGTGGGTGACAGGGGAGTGCGGAGGCGCCTCTAGCAGGACAAGGGTGGGCGATCGACAGGAGATGCGTAGGCGCCTCTAGCAGGACAAGGGTGGCCGACAGTAGATGTGGAGGAGTGTTTGCCTTGGGCTGATCAGATAGATTTATCTTATTACGGGGAGATCGTCCTTACTGGCTTTATCGACGTTCTTGCAATACTGAATGTGGATCACGTTTCCCACAACTTGGTAATGATCCCACCACAGCGTGCTGGGGGATTGCAGAACACCTTAGCATAGGCCTAACAACGGGGTGCGGTGGGGCAAACAACAGAAGCAAATAGGCTAATAAAAAAAATAAAGTTATACTACCTAAGTTATTATTTTTATTTTTTACTAACGCTGTGTAAGCAACACCAGCATATAATACTGACTATTTTAGTTTTTTTTTATAACAGTACTTATTTATTCAGCATTGCCTAATCAACATGGATTGATAGTGCTCAAACTAAACAAGTGCTTAATTTTCATTCACAAGAAGCCAGACAAAAAATGTAATTACTCAAGTTAACACCCAGATAGCGATCATCGGCGATTCTAATCTGGCATTCACAACGGGGTTCCTGCAATAGATGACAGTTTTCATTCGGCAACATCCACCAAAAAGTTTGGCCTTGAATCATATCACTGAAATAAGATGAATGGGATTTTAGGCCACATTTGTACACATAGGCTAAACTGGGCCAGGCGAACCTCCTAATGATGTAATCGTGAGAGAATTATATCGCATGACATAGCGCCTTAAATACGAAATGACCACATAAATGAGTGAGTGAGTGAGTGAGTGAGTGAGTGAGTGAGTGAGTGAGTGAGTGAGTGAGTGAGTGAGTGAGTGAGTGAGTGAGTGAGTGAGTGAGTGAGTGAGTGAGTGAGTGGGTGGGTGAGTGAGTGAGTGAGTGAGTGAGTGAGTGAGTGAATGAGTGAGTGAGTGAGTGAGTGAGTGAGTGAGTGAGTGAGTGAGTGAGTGAGTGAGTGGGTGAGTGGGTGAGTGGGTGAGTGGGTGAGTGGGTGAGTGGGTGAGTGGGTGAGTGGGTGAGTGGGTGAGTGGGTGAGTGAGTGAGTGAGTGAGTGAGTGAGTGAGTGAGTGAGTGAGTGAGTGAGTGAGTGAGTGAGTGAGTGAGTGGGTGAGTGGGTGAGTGGGTGAGTGGGTGAGTGGGTGAGTGGGTGAGTGGGTGAGTGGGTGAGTGGGTGAGTGGGTGAGTGGGTGAGTGGGTGAGTGGGTGAGTGAGTGAGTGAGTGAGTGAGTGAGAGAGCGAGTGAGCGAGTGAGCGAGTGAGCGAGTGAGCGAGCGAGCGAGCGAGCGAGCGAGTGAGTGAGTGAGTGAGTGAGTGAGTGAGTGAGTGAGTGAGTGAGTGAGTGAGTGAGCGAGCGAGCGAGCGAGCGAGCGAGCGAGCGAGCGAGCGAGCGAGTGAGTGAGTGAGTGAGTGAGTGAGTGAGTGAGTGAGTGAGTGAGTGAGTGAGTGAGTGAGTGAGTGAGTGAGTGAGTGAGTGGGTGGGTGGGTGGGTGAGTGAGTGAGTGAGTGAGTGAGTGAGTGAGTGAGTGAGTGAGTGAGTGAGTGAGTGAGTGAGTGAGTGAGTGAGTGAGTGAGTGAGTGAGTGAGTGAGTGAGTGAGTGAGTGAGTGAGTGAGTGAGTGAGTGAGTGAGTGAGTGAGTGAGTGAGTGAGTGAGTGAGTGAGTGAGTGAGTGAGTGAGTGAGTGAGTGAGTGAGTGAGTGAGTGAGTGAGTGAGTGAGTGAGTGAGTGAGTGAGTGAGTGAGTGAGTGAGTGAGTGAGTGAGTGAGTGAGTGAGTGAGTGAGTGAGTGAGTGAGTGAGTGAGTGAGTGAGTGAGTGAGTGAGTCTGCATTCTGTATTTTTGTGTGCTAACAGCCAGTAAACGAGAATCACGGCTTCTAAACAAAGAAAAACTTGTATGGATTTGTCTTTCCCTGTTAGAACATACATCAGTCTATCGCCTGACTAGAAATCAATGTCGCACCTTGTTTGTCTTTTGCTTCTTTTGCTTCGCTTAGTTTTGTTCTAGTGTGACTATTGAATATGTGATAATAGCTATGATTATGATATCAAATGTATAAAGATGTTATTTGCAATCACATATAAATCCCATTGTAGTTTTTCATACTGTGTTATTACCTCTACATTCCGTGTGGGTGTCGATGTGTTTCTGACTGCTAGATCATTACATGTAGTCGGATGTGTACTCTCAATTATGCATATTTTGGAATGTATTGTCGTTGCTGATAGATCTTTCAAAATAAAGATACAATTTATATAATATTTTTAATACAAATACTATAAATCAAGGTCGTTTTTATTACCAACTTCTAACGTTTGCTTTTGGGTTTTACATTTTAATCATTATCCGGGATATTATCAAGCCGAGTGCTTAAACCGTCGTCTTAATTTCTGAAGCTTAGTTCGCATACGACTTATTAGCTAAAATAAGCCCGGAAGCAATTGAATAATCTATTCTGAGTCAGTGCTCCATACTGCCACGCAAAGCCAAAATGCAGTGTATGTTTACTTTACAAGTAAGCAGATTCTGTCTTCTGGCAGAGCAGCATAGTCAGTCCGCGCTACGCTTGGTCCATCATTCAACCAACATTTGCTCAAATATACTGTGGATATCCCTACAGGATATTATAGCAGTGACGGATCCAAGGGGGGGGGGGTTGAGGGTTCCCCCCACACACTGAAAAGCTATATCCGCCCCTGTATAGTAGGACCCCGCCGTCAAAACAGCCTTTGGTTCATGCACGTTGACATTGTGAAGGTCACACTCATGGACTGCCGGTTAACAGTGGTCTGCAATGACTGTAGACTGATCAATAATCCCCATCAGCCATCGTACTCTACAGGATGCAGCATACTTCAAACTAAGCTGAACGCCTTGTGTTTTGTTAGCAAAAGATTGTTGGATCTTGTATAAGATGAGCTGCCTCAAAAAAGGATGTATGCGATGTCAGTAATACAGATGCCCCAGAAGACACAAGACGTTAAATCAATGTTACGACGTGGAACCAACGCTGAAACAACATTGATTCAAGGTCGGCTGGGGTTACAATAACTGATAACACAAACATTTTAATATTCTCCAAATGTGAATGGACAGTGACACGTTTTCTTTACCAATACAAATAGTTAACTTAACAACTGGTCTCAAACATTTTTGTTAGTGATTTTAAATCACGTTGACCTACATTCATTGCCCTGTATGGAAATTACAGCTACAGAGATTAAGCTGCTGATGTAGATTTCATGATCGAGTTATTTTCTGCCAAAACAGATGAGATTAGTTTAGGCCTATTATAAAAATTTATCTAACAAAAAATAGTAAATCCATTTTTTGCTGGGAGCATTATTTTCTAAACGTTATATTTACCAGAGTACGCTGGACAGGTCTACGATAGTCCACCCGAAAGAACGGATGTCTCATGCTGACCCGTTAACACCTCACTGACCAGGAGGTGACCGCTATGACGTCAAACACACGCCGTAGACGACATAAACATCCTGACCACTGATATGGCGTCGGTGCATCCTGTCATGTAGCAGGGTGTAGCTCGTGAGAACGAATACAACTGAAGACATAGGGGCCTACAGGATGCGTCGGTAAGGCGGAGGGAGGATGTTATCTGCATAACCACCTCGACCCTCTCGACCTACAACCCCCTTGACCCACAACCCCTCGACATAGTCCCAGTGGCTGAAACAGGTTTCAGCCACAGATTGACCGCGTACAAAATCGTGGGACAATTCTTTGGATTGTCTTATCTAAAAATATCGGGGAATAATCAGGTAGAAAATATATTTTTTAGAATCCGTAACATTTCAGTTCCATGCCCGCATGCTCAGCTCAGAGCTAGCACAGTCATTAAGAAGTTATGAACATTTTTCGGACATTGGGGTCGAGATCGCTCTCAGTCACCGCTATGTTGAATTTTTCGGGTAAAGCAAATATATCAATCCACGGCATCGGAGAGAACGACACGGCTACCCTCGACCCACAACCTCCTCGACACACAACAACAACAAACATGTTTTATCCCATTAGATGGTAACCAACTATTTCTACTTCCAGTAGGCCTAATCTATATCGGGACGCTTCAATTAGCTCCCAAGTTCCCACGTTCCCATAATTCCAAGTCACCTATAGGGGACCTACTGCAGGCTGTTAGCAACTAGGCCTGTCTATTTATAGACAACATAACTGCTGAGGGGGGGGGGGGGCATTATTCAATTTCCGGCTTGAAATAAAATATATTATTTATTGAATACGGGCCTTTTTACGGAACTTTTCAAGGAATATCCTAAAAAAATATATTTCAACTGAAAGTATTTAATTGGAGCCCGCCGAATCATTTGGCTTGAACCAAATAATCATTTGGCGTGCACCAAATCATTTGGCTTCAAACAAATAATCATTTGGCGCGCACCAAATCATTTGGCTTGAACCAAATAATCATTTGGCGTGAACCAAATCATTTGGCTTGAACCCAATAATCATTTGGCGCGCACCAAATCATTTGGCTTGAACCGAATAGTCATTTGGCGCGAACCAAATCATTTGGCTTGAACCAAATAATCATTTGGCGCGAACCAAATCATTTGGCTTGAACCAAATAATCTAATCATTTGGCGCGAACCAAGTCATTTGGTTTAAACCAAATAATCATTTGGCGCGCACCAAATCATTTGGCTTGAACAAAGTAATCATTTGGCGTGAACCAAATCATTTGGCTTGAACCAAATAATCATTAGGCGCGCACCAAATCATTTGCCTTGAACTAAATAATCATTTGGCGCGCACCAAATCATTTGCCTTGAACTAAATAATCATTTGACGCGAACCAAATCATGGGCTTGAACCAAATAATCATTTGGCGCAGTCCAAATAATTATTTGGTTCAAACCAAATTATTTACACAGATTATTGGTTTAGCTTTTGTTCAACTTCGCAGACGGTGGCTCAACATTAAAACAGCATTGGGTCAACGTCTAGTGCCTCTCTATACAAGAGTATCTCACCACCCCTCGGTCACACGAACAATGCTGGTTTGATGTTGGGCCAGCGTCGCAGACGTCTGACTTTTGTGGGTTGACTTTTGTGGTCACCCAGAAGTTGTGGATCGCGGTAGCAAGACACAACTTCAAGTGGGGGGAATTCTAATTATTTAATTTAGCGGTTGAAGGGTTAAGGATTTATTAGGATAACTATGCACAAGACATTGAAACAATACTGGTTTAATGTTGGCCCGATGTATACAACGCTGAACCAACACTAAAACAACATAAGATTAACACCCAGTGTCTGCCCGGTCATAGTTTATCGCATGTCTAATCTCGGTATATTTCTGTTTCTCGCCACACCACCCTGCGGCACGGGCAGGGGCCCTAGGGTAGTGGTTAGCACCGCTGCCTTTCACGCCAGAGTTCGGGGTTCAGTTCCAGGTCTCGGCGGTTTGAAAGAAATAAAAATGTTTCTTCCCCATCCACGTGTGAAAGTTAGTATTGTGGGGAGCTTCCGTGACCGAGAGGTAGCATGCTCGGCCTCAGACCGCCAGGGCTCGAATTTCTAATCCTGTGTCTGGAGGACAGTGTCATCTTAATCATCTCACCATCCTCAGGAGGTTCTCCTGGCCCAGTTTAGCCTATATGTGCACAAAGGTGGCCTAAAGCCCGATTCATTTCATTTCGGGGCGTGATCGTGCCAAACAACATAAATAATAAAAATAATAAATAAACATTTATATAGCGCCATATATCTGTAGCACACTCATAGGCGCTTCACATCTGATAAATTGTCCAGTCACTGTAACGCTTATTAAAAAAAAATTGTATTAAGAACGGGTAAGTATAGATTTAAAAACAGCTTAAAAGTCTATCTTGGCTGAGGCATCTCACAGATATTGGTGGATTGAAGGAAAGCCGTCGTGAACAGGTAAATCTGGATGTGAGACTTGAATTGACTGAAGATATTGTTTTCTCGTAATTTATTGGGCAATTTGTTCCATTCTATAGCAGCAGCGAACAAAAAGGCTATTAGTGCAGCAGCAGGCGGTCTCTAGCTGCAGTATTTAAGGGGTTACCCAGCCACAAAAAGTAACATCATGTGTTATATACCAAATTAAAGCTTAGCATCTCTGGAGTAAGTGAAGTGATGGTGCTAAGTTTGCAGCTCAGATGGATTTTTGAAATCTGACCTTGAATTACACTACCGTCGGACATAAAAGTGATCGTAATTTGACATGTCAAAATGACTCATAAGCAAGTAAATAGATGTATTTGCCTCCAGTGTCTACTGAACGCTCTCAATAACCAATAATTTATAGCCAGCCTTTGATTATGTATCTCGGTAAACACGAAGCATCTGTTCAATGTTAGGCCAGCGCTGTAGACGGTGGTCTAACATTGAACCAATGTTGGGTTAATGTCCCTTCGCTTGCTGGATTAATCAAGAAACACATATTAAATAATGGTTTAATATTGGCACAGCGTCACAGACGATGGCCTAGCAATAAACCAACATTAGATCAACGTCTTGTTTATATGGGTTACAAATTTCCTGACATTGGAGACAGTATATGCCTACATATGTATCTAATTCCGTATGTACAGAATAATATAAGTTATGGTAGAGATGTCTTCGAAATAATATTTTATAGAATAAATTAGAATAAATGTGCATGTACTTATATTTGAAAATGCACGTAGTTTTCGAAAGCAAGACCTAGTGCATGTACTTGTATTCGAACACACAACATATTTCAAAAGACACGACATGCACTTATATTCAAATAAATGAAATGATCTTGGCAAAACTATCGCAACATATATTAAATAAATTAAAACACATACAGTTTTATTTTGCCCCAATAATGGCATAGCTTAATTATTACATTATTATATTTGTATCATATTATTATTTAACGCGCGAGTATTCGAAATTGTCGCCGTTTTTCCGCATTGTCAATAGATCTATTATTTTTTACTGGTGGTTTCAAAATCGATTTAACAAGTTGTTGTTTTAGATGGGTATCTACAGGATTAGTATGGGAATAATTCAACATGGAATGCATCATATATAATGTATGAACTACATATCTTACATTATTATACAATTTCGAATGTGAATTATCACAAACCCGAATCTTTAAAGACAAAAGCTGATGACAGAGCTGTTTAAAGTATCAAAGTGAGCGACAAAGTCACTAAAAATGGGGGTGCACTTAGTTTTCGAAAAAAGTGCATGCATATATATTGGAATATATTTCCCTTATGAGTGCATGCACGTTTACACGCGGGGATACGGTATGCACAGCCATAATTAGATCTTTTCAAATATAAAACACATTTTAATATATATCACAATAAAGTGTTTCTTACAGATGTCAATTCAGATACTACACAACAGACAAAGCAATTGCTTTGTATTTAAACTAAATTAAACAGAAACATGATTATGTTACTGAATAAGAAACTTTCCACCTCAATTATTAATCTCGATAAAGTTTACTCCACAAAAATGTGATATCAGTGAGTAAATTACTAGTGCTGTTGCTCATTATCTCACTCTTCTTCGGTCACAATAAAAATGATATTGATCACTGAGATAATTAAGAGGATGTGAATACTTCTTCAGTGACCAAGATTACTTTTCTAATGGCTGAGATAACTTTTAAAATGGCTTAGCATATATTTCATCGCCAACAACACTGACATTTATTAAATATGGTTGTTGTTGGCGACGAGATATATTTCATGGAATTTACTGCAAATTAATTCATTTCGACTGTCCGCGCACCGTCATCTATCTGCCTGCGTTTTTTTTAAATTATATGTTTTTAAAGTAGTCTTTAGATTGCATCCATGAATAACACCCAATAAACACAAAACGTTTGTATAACATTTATACAAATGTCTTGTGTTTACTAGGAGAGCGATTTACATTGTAATAGCTGATTGGTTAATGTATTGTATATTGTCTTCTTCAGTGGCCAAGATCACTTTTGTAGTGCCTGAGATCACTTTTAAAGTGGCTGTGATCACTTCTCCAGTGGTCAAGATCATTTTTGTTCTGGCTGAGATAACTTTTAAAGTGGCTGTGATTACTTCTTCTGTGGACAAGATTAGTTTGTTTATGACCAAGATCGCTTTGTGGTGGCGGGTATAACTTTTAAAGTGGCTGTGATCACTTCTTCTGTGGCCAAGATCAATTTTGTATTGGCTGAGATAACTTTTAAAGTGGCTCTGCTCACTTCTTCAGTGCCCAAGATAACCTTTGTGGTGGCTAAGATAATTTATAAAGTGGCTGTGATGACTTATTTAGTGGTTGTAATCACTTCTTCAGTGGTCAAGATCACTTTTGTAGTGACTGAGATAATTTTTAAAGTGGTTGTGATCACTTCTACGGTTTACAATATCAGTTTGTTTGTGGCCGAGATCATCCTTGTGGTGGCTGGGATAACTTTTATTGTGGCTCTAATAACTTTTTTAGTGACGAAAGTCATCTTTGTACCGGCTGAGACAACTTTTAATGTGTCTGTGAGCACTTCTCAAGTGGCCAAGATCACATCTGTAGCGGCAAAAGTAACTTTTAAAATGACATCGTGATGACATTGTGATGACATCGTCAGTGACCGAGATCAATTTTGTAGTGACCGTGATCACTTTTTTAGGGACTGACATTAGATTGTTAGTGGCCAAGATCACTTTTGTGGCGGGAAAGATAACTTTTAAAGTGGCTGTGATCACTTCTTCGACGATTAAGATCACTTTTGTAGTAGCCGAGATCACTTTTAAAGTGGTTGTAATCACTTCTTCAGTGGACAACGTCACTTATGTAGGGGCTGAGATGACTTTTTTAAAGTGGTTGTGATCACATCTTCAGTGATTAAGATCACATTTGTAGTGACTGAGATCACTCTTAAAGTGGCTGTGATCACTTCTTCGGTGACTAAGATCACTTTTGTTGTGGCTGAGATCACTTTTAAAGTGGTTGTAATCACTTCTTCAGTGGACCACATCACTTTTGTAGTGGCTGAGATAACTTTTTTAAAGTGGCTGTGATCACATCTTCAGTGACTAAGATCACTTTTGTAGTGGCTGAGATCACTTTTAAAGTGGCTGTGATCACTTCTTAAGTGGTCAATATCACTTTTGTAGTGGCTGAGATAACTTTTATAGTGGTTGTGATCACTTCTTTAGTGGCTAAGATCATCTTTGTTGTGGCTGAGATCACTTTTAAAGTGGCTGTGATCACTTCTTCAGTGGACCAGATCAGTTTGTTTGTGGGTGGGATCACCTTTCTGGTGGCTGAGATGATTTTTATTGTGGCTGTGATAACTTTGTCAGTGACAAAAATCACTATTATTAATTCTTCAGTGGTCATGATTACTTTTGTAGAGACTGAAATCACGTTTTCAGTGGTTGAAATCGGTTTGTTAGTGGCAAAGATAACTTTTGTAGCGGCTGAGATAACTTTTAAAGTGGTTGTGCTCACTTATTTAGTTAGTGTAGGCTCATTTGTCATATATAACACTTTAGTGCAATTTGTGTGTTAAAATTGATTTTTCACTTGATTCTGACCCAAAATATTATGGAGATCAAGAAAAAAAGGGATTGCATTTTTTTATTGGTCGAGAAAAGGTCTAAAATCCAAGATGGCCGCCAAAGTATATAAAAATAAACATATTTACGAATAATTTTGCAACTACATACGCTAGACACATAAATAATATGTCTATTCTTATGTTTTCAAGTATGAGAAAGCAAATTCTTTCATTTGTTTTTAGAAAATGCAAATATGAACAAAAACAACCGAATATCGCTGTGAAACTGTGGCTGACATTGTTTTGGCTGATAGTTTTTTTTCTGTTTTGATTATGCTTGGCTGGTTACCCTATGGTGATATCTGGGCGGATGTGGAGCTCGCATCCTTGTGGGTTTTTTTGTAAAACATGAAATTCAAAATGGCTGCCATGAAATCAGAGAAGTTATATTTTGAGCAACAAGCCATAATTGTTTTATCAGGAACTACAATAAAACAAATCCTACCATTATTCGACATCATTACATTGCCTAAAATGCTACGATAAGCTTTATTATATATATTCCCAATTAAAATACATACCGACAAATCTATTCATTATATGCGTGTAGTAAGCCTACTACACATCACCCATAAACATAACTAACTGCATGATAGTTAGAAGATGAACTAATCGTACTAATCGTTCAGATACACTCAGGGTCCCCTTTCCGATGGGTGATAAATATAATGTCATTTAAATGACAAATCAAAGAAAATCTTAAGAAATTAATTCCAATCTGGTATATTCTGCGCATAATTCTGAATTGCAAGACGTCAAATGCGCAACTAACACTTCTGGGGGCCAAAAATGCTAGATGATGTCATGTTACATAATCAATTAGAAAAGTGGAAGAATAACTGAACTATTTGTCATACAAAGGGCAACATATAGGTATTAATAAGAGCAGGCCTAATGTATCCTTGTGGCACGTATGTCCGAAAAATTTACTCTACATTTAGTGTGTTTGAAGTTAAGATGACCTTAACCGTGTATAGGTCTGGCCTTGAGTTACTTAGCGTTAGAGTTACTGCCCTACTACGATAAATCATATTAATTTATTGCAGAATATTATTCTTAATAAATAAATGTAAGACGCATTATACAATTTGAATGAGAATTAAATGAGTTAATCTGAAATGAAAGAAAATTAATTTGAAATGAAATTTGAAATGAATTTTTATCTAAATAGCTTTCATAGCTATGATCATGATTATGTAAAGGCATTATTCTGAAATTTATATTTCATCATATAATTATGTGATACGTTATGTCAATAACCTTATGAAAACTGTTATCGGTACATTTAATTCAATAATACCTCAATATTACACTAACAAATAATACAAGAAAGATGCAGTTATAATACGTAATGGCAAAACGTGTGTAAAACGTGAATCCAAAGTATGTACAGAGTCGAAGCCTTTTTTTTAAGAGTTGAGCCGGAGAACCACACTCAGAAACGCTCTAAACATACTTTGTTTTGAATTATCTTCTTCTTCGATATATATTTAGAGAAAGGATAGTTCCGAAAGTATAATCAGCAATATAATAAAAATTCTGACTGGCATTGTTATATATCAGATAAATGAAGTATGTGAATCAGGCGGATGAGATTATAATTATAAATCACTGAGTATTCAATCATTGCATGAATATATGCATATAATTATAATGATGCTAAATAAAGTAAATCTAGTTACATATTTTCGGAGTGGTAAGCATAACAGTTTTAAAAGTTTTGTCCTATTACATTCTTTGACTGGTAGAATTTAAAAAAAATTGTAACCTTTACGTGTTTTTTGTGGCAGCATTCTTTATAATATCATTATATAACTTCACGTATGACATGTTTGAGGTCTTGACTCGAGTAGAGGTTCAAAAATGTAATATTGACGTTTGAATCACAGATTTTTTAAACTTCGACACTATCGTTATATATTGTCATTAAAAAACACATTTATTTTGCAAACTGAAGTTTACTTTGTGCCAGAATGTAAATTTATTAATTGCCTTTGGTATTTCCTTGCATTGAAGATAATGTTATGTAATCCTAAAAAAATGTTAATTAATTGAATAATATTTCAGGAATTCGTTGATAATATATATCATCGGGGGGGGGGGGGGGCGTGGAAATAAATGGGTGAATAAGTGAAGGAATGACTGGGGTATTCGGACACTGTTTTGCATATATAAATTATAAAAAAAAACTGGACCAATTCTGGTATATTTAAGGGTATGAAAATCAAACGTACTGCATATTCAAGGGTCAATAAAATAACCCAGCTTTATCATGTGTTTATTTAAAGGCTGCTTTGTGTCACGAACATTAGGCCTAGATGAGTGTGATGTGCAAAAAGCAGTGACATATTATTTGTTAAAACTTTTAGGCTATCCCGAGCATTGTGTCTATTCAGAAAGGGTATGTTATTGTCCAAATCTGTGTAGGCCTATTAAATGGTATGTTTACGCCAGAAACTGTATAGGGCCTAGTTATTTTCGGCAAAATTTGTATATTCAAATTTGTATACATTTTTGGCCACAAATGTGTATTCCAGACTAAGGGTTTGACGATCCTGCCTGTACATTGAACCCAAATTTTCATCGAGTGCCCCACCTCCTATAGGAGGATAACCTCCAGAGTATGGTGAGATGTATCAGATGGCACTGCCCACCACACAGTATCCTAAATTCCGTTCAAGTCATAGCACACAACCTATTGGACAAATAGCAGATAACTTATGCTATGTTTTTATATTTTGTTGGTTAAAATCTAAAAATATCATGTTTAAACTGTTTATTTCTAAAATATAATAATGTTATCTGTTTTTCTCGTCTTCAAAACTATACAAATCGATATATTATACATGTTTTTGTGTTCATTATTGCAAAAGTTATGGTGAAATAGATAATATCTTGGAAACATGGCGGCCATTTAGGATTTAGTCAATTTTCGTAGATTTAAAGAGTTAGAAAAAAATGCAATCCCCTTTTTTTCTCATCACTACTATGTTCCAAATGGGAATAAACAAAATAATCATTTTTAACAAACAATTTGCACGAAAATACATAAGGGCATATACTTGGTGGCCAAGATCACTTTTGCAATGATTTAGTTACTTTTTAATGTGGGTGTGGTCACTTCTTCAGTGGCCTAGTTCACTTTTGCAGTGGCTTAAATATGTTTTTCGGTGGCTGACAACTGTTTGTTAGTGGCCAAGATCACCGTTGTTGTGAATCAGATAATTTTTAAAGAGGATGTCATCCATTCGTCAGTAACAAAGATTACTTTTGTAGTGGTTTAGATACTTTTTGAAGTGGCTGTTATCAATTCTTCAGTGTCCAAGAGCACTTTTGTAGTGACAGAGACCACTTTTTAAGTGGCTGACATCATTTTGCTATTGTCAAAGATTACTTTTGTAACGGCTGAGATAACTTTTAAAGTGGCTGTGATCACTTCTTCAATGGTCAAAGATCACTCTGTAGGGGCTTAGACAACCATATCAGTTGCTGACACCAGTTTGTTAGTGGGCAAGATCAGTTTGTTTGTGGCTGAGATCACTTTTTTGGTAGCTGAGATAACATTTTAAGTGGCTGTGGTCACTTCTTCAATGGTCTAGTTCACTTTTGCGGTAGCTTTATATATTTTTCTCGGTGGCTGACACCAGTTTTGTAGTGGCCAAGATCACCTCCGTAGTAACTCAGATAATTTTTAAAATGGCTATTATCAATTCTTCAGTGACCAAGATCACTTTTGTAGTGGTTTAGATACTTTTTAAAGTGGATGTTATCAATTTTCCAGTGTCCAAGAGCACTTTTGTAGTGACTGAGATCGCTTTTTAAGTGGCTGACATCAGTCTGCTAGAGTCAAAGAAAACTTTTGTAACGACTGAGGTAACTTTGAAAGAGTTGTAATCACTTCTTCTGTGGCCAAGATCACTTTTGTAGTGGATGAGATGGCTTTCAAAGTGGCTATTATCAATTCTTCAGTGATCAAGATCACTATTGTAGTGACTGAAATCACTTTTTCAGTGGTTGACATCGGATTGTTAATGGCCAATATCACTTTCGTAGCTTTCGTGTGGCTGTGACAACTTCTTCGGTTTTCAAGATCACTTTTGTAGTGGCTGAGATTTAAAGTGGTTGTAATCACTTCGTCAGTGGCACAGGCACCTGAAATGGATGAGTGATGAATTGCATCTCACTCTAAGAAGAAATAGGAAGGCGTGCCACGAAACTAGCAATGCACGCCGCCGATGGCCATATTTTCAGACCCCCATGTCATTCAAACCCATATATAAAATCAGAATTTTACCTCAGCGTTCTCAAACTGTACTGCACATCTCCACATATTATTATTCTTCATTGTTCTATATTTATCACATCCTGACAAATTATAGATGATCTGTATCGAAGGCAAATGTTGAAGATTTAGCTGCTAGATCAAGACAATGTCCCAGATCAAAACTGGTGTACACCTATTGTACTCCAGTGTAGACGCCTGTATGTTGAATAGGCCAAAACCATTTTTTTCTTTGATTCCTGGTACGAGCATTTCGTTCTTCTAATAAAGTTTGACATGTGATTTAAAGTGGTAGATATAATTATATCAAGATACATAAATTTATTTAGGAAGCAGACAATAACATACTGATTACCAGGTTCAAGCCAAATGATTCGGCGCGCTCCAATTAATTATTTGGTGCAAGCCAAATGATTTGGTTCGCGCCAAGTGATTATTTGGTTCAAGCCAAATGATTTGGTTCGCGCCAAATGATTATTTGGTTCAAACCAAATGATTTGGTGCAATCCAAATTATTATTTGTTGCCAGCCAAATGATTTGGTGCAAGCCAAAGGATTATTTAGTTCAAGCCAAATGATTTGGTTCGCGACAAATGATTTTTTGGTTCAAGCCAAATGATTTGGTTCGCGCCAAATGATTATTTAGTTCAAGCCAAATGATTTGGTTTGCGCCAAATGATTATTTGGTTCAAGCCAAATGATTTGGTTCGCGCCGAATGATTATTTAGTTCAAGCCAAATGATTTGGCTCGCGCCAAATGATTATTTGGTTCAAGCCAAATGATTTGGTTCGCGCCAAATGATTTTTTGGTTCAAGCCAAATGATTTGGTTCGCGCCGAATGATTATTTAGTTCAAGCCAAATGATTTGGCTCGCGCCAAATGATTATTTGGTTCAAGCCAAATGATTTGGTTCGCGCCAAATGATTTTTTGGTTCAAGCCAAATGATTTGGTTCGCGCCAAATGATTATTTAGTTCAAGCCAAATGATTTGGTTTGCGCCAAATGATTATTTGGTTCAAGCCAAATGATTTGGTTCGCGCCAAATGATTATTTGGTTCAAGCAAAATGATTTGGTTCGCGCCAAATGATTATTGGGTTCAAGCCAAATCATTTGGTTCGCGCCAAATGATTATTTGGTTCAAGGCAAATCATTTGGTGAGCGACAAATAATTATTTTGTTCAAGCAAAATCATTTGGTTCGCGCCAAATGATTATTGGGTTCAAGCCAAATGATTTGGTTCGCGCCAAACGATTATATGGTTCGCGCCAAACGATTATTTGGTTCAAGCCAAATGATTTGGCGCGCGCCAAATGATTATTTGGTTCAAGCCAAATGATTTGGTGCGCTCCAATTAAATTATTTCAGTTGAAATATATTTTTTGGAAATGTCCCTTAAAAAGCTCCATACCTTTTTCTGCCCGTGGTTTTATTTAAAAATACTCCACCCCCGGCGATTGAATGGTGACCCTCTAGAAATGTACCTTCAGGCCTATTCTGTGAAACGCAGTGACGTCAACGAAAACCCTTTTGAATGGCTATTCGGTGAAAACAATGTTATATAAGACCCCTCCCCCATACTTCATTGTATTAGCTAGCTCGGTGACGACATTCGAGGTCAAGGCTACTGAGCTTCATACAAAGGCATATGCTACAAATGGGAACTTGCTGGTGTTTGTGAGGTGTAGGCCCCTAAGCCTTCTATTTGTAGATTAGGCCTATTACTCCACGTGCGCTGTAGCGACATCAAAATCAACACAAGTGCTGACACGGAAAAATCACGCAACGCTATATCAAAACTGGGTCGGCATCTCAACAGCTGGCACAACATAGAAATGACGTTAGGGAAAAGTCCCATGTCTGCACAGGAACGCTTTGACTTGCAAACGCCGTACGCATGTAGGATATACCGACACAGTCTATGATGCCCTATACATTCATAGTCCTATGATAGGGCCTAAAACAAAAACACAAATTAAACCTAGGATATGACGAACCAATCAATAGGCCTATTTTTTTAAATAGACCAAACCTAAATAATCCATTTTCAACTTTTCCAGGTCAAGGGGGTAAACCAGATTGGTTGTGGTTCGAGGGGTTGTGGGTCAAGGGGGTTGTGGGTCGATGGGTTGAAGGTCGAATGTTGAGGGTCGAGGGTTGTGGATCGAGGGGGTCGAGGGGGTTATTCAGATAACCAGATACTAGGCCTTTAATGATTGAAGATGGCCGCAATCTTGAATTTGTTTTTTAGATGATCTTGAAACATAAAAATATGTGTTTTAATGAATTTGTCGTCATTGATTTAGTTGAAAATAAGGTATTGCATATAATAAGATTTGTTTTTTATTTTTAAAGTTAGAAATTATTCAGATTTAAAATGAGCCATTTTGATTCTTTCCTTTGGTTAGGAGTTCACGAGGTGTGTTTCAACACAGACAAATTCAACTCAGAAACGAAACTGGCCATCTAAGGGAAACAGCTCTTACTATATTCGCTATGCCACTCCTTAATTTATTCATTGATTAAATAATTCACTAGTTCGTTAATCGTTTCATTCATTCGGTATCCGTTCATTCATTCCTTTTTTTGTTCGTTTAATCCTCATTTCATGACAGTTATTATGAAAAAACATTATGTTGTTCTTTCGTCTCGACGACACTTTAAGTATCTTGTCGTGTCAGCCTTTGAGTATCTGCTAATGACGCGTTGGTTTTTCTCGCTCTCCTCACCTGTTTTCACTGACAAGTCATTAATCTTTTCTCACACCAAGACCCCAATGTGCCCAGATCAAATGTGCGGTTCACAAGACCCATCCAACTGAGGACGCTGCACCAAAGACGTCTGAATGTTGTGTCAACTTCAGAGATGATGATCCCACATTGAGGCAACGTCTGGTGAACATGTCACAGCTATAGCCGGCTCAAACAATGAGCCGTTGTCTGCGGATCAATCCAGTAAAACCTACTGGATTATCTGCCTATTCCTGGCTGAATACAAACCCCGACTGCAGGCAATCTGATTCCCTGACCATACATGTAGACTATGCCCTGATAGATGTTCTCCTGCTCCATTCCCCCTCTTATCTGTATAACCTGATATTAGTGCGCCCCGACACTTGGTTAACACCTAAAGACAATTATCTCGTAAAATGTTTGGATGCAATAATACACCTGAAGCTATATTGAGACCTATCATAATGTATCATAATGGGAGGTAAATTGATTGTGAAAAACATTAAATTTACACCTAAAAATAGATAAACATGAATAATATTTTGAATACATGCTATTCAAAAATTAGTTTTATCTGATAGTCTAGCTGACTGTATTTTTGGTGACTTATTTTTCTTTTTGTATTTAATTTCTGTTAATTTTAAAAGTATTTTTTAGTATATTCTAGATCAGCACCACTTGGAATAAATAAATCTCTCCTGCCCGTAGGCCTGTGAATCCATAAATAAGATTGTTAAAATGTGAACGATAATAGGTTATTTAACGATTATTAAAAAAATCAGTCAGCTATAAATATCCCAGGAAGAAAACGTGAGACGTCATTTTATTATGGAAGGTATTTAACACACGTTTCTAAATCATATTGTATAAATTACAGGTGAGGAGAGTGTTTTATCTAACTCCCAATATTATGAAATAATATCTTCAGGTATTGAATCATATATTGAATCCAATTTTTTACACGAATGTATAGGTATAAGGGCACGTCACACCATATATTTTACCCCATATTACATATTAAGACACCAGTCACGACATGCTGGCGAATAAACGCGTGATGCCTCACACATTCCATATACTGGTGGATGCCTACAGCTCTGTTCGCGAAAGCAATATGTAAATTGCAACTGATTCAATTTATGTTTGAGCTTGCAGAACAAGAACAATATACAACCTCCTTGACCGAGAAGTCAAACCATCGAGAGCGACCAAGGTCCGTATTTAAATTCCGCGACTGCATATTAGAGGACTAGAGAGCTGTTATAGTATAGGGCTATGTAATAAGCTCAACATTTTGACCTGATAGTTCCAAAAATGATAAAGCTGTCAAAAATTTTGCAGGTCATAAAGCTATATGTGGCTAAACTATTGAACGTATCGAACAGAAAAGGGAATCCTTGTGCAACACTATATCAAGTTCCACGAAACCTCCTTACCAAACAGTTTGTAGACAAAGAAATGACGATCATGCTTCTAAATGCTTCTTGAATTTTGGAATAAGCATTGTCTAAAAATAGGCGAATAATTTTTTGCAACGAATCCAAAACTTTGTCTAATAATGGGTACCTTGCTGTATCAAAAGGAAATGCACAACATGACATTATTAATCTTAAGGAAATGTGGCTATAGTTGTTTTTGATTCGTATAAAAAGTTATGTCACGACAACGGCCACAAGGTACCCCATTGTGCTTCCTACTGGCCAATATATTTACCCCTTACCATGCATTGCGTTCTTTGTGATCATGCTTCAATGTCTAGCATATTATGATGGCCATCAAAACCATCCATATATATCTGTGACGTGCCCTTATACCTATTTCATCAAAAACTATATATAGGCCTACATTTCCTTCAAGTCATGACACAGAAGTGGTAATTTAGGTTTTTAGGAAATGTGGTTATAATTGTTTTGACTTTGTATAAAACGTTGGGTCATTTAATAACTTGATGAATTTTAAACCTTTAAAAAGTAATTCAAAGTATTTTCTTTATATTTTACAATTTGTTCCAAGACCAGTCTGCATGTTGTATTCGCCAGCTACTATATGTGCAGTGTGTTATCCAAAAGAGGGAAGCGGTATACTTACCAAACTATTCTCCTGTCACGGCCACGTGATACCCAGTTCGGCTGCCTACTGGCCAATATATTTACCTGTTTACCATATATTGTGTTCTTTATGATCACGCTTCAATGTCCAGCATATCTAAAAAACATATTATAGCCATCAAAACCATCCATCTATATCCATTTCAGGAAAATCTCTATAGGCCTACATTTCCTTTAAGTCTTAACACCGAAGTGGGCATTAAAGTTTTTAAACATATTGATCATCTTTCTAAAAATACGTACCTGAAAACCCTGTGATAGACTGCAATATCATCGATTCATCCTAATTCTGATAAATGTTATACACATTTCTTGCACTGCCATGTCTCTGTGATTTTGCTTGTTTAATGGCCGCCATCTCGGTTTTTACCACATCGACCATATCTAGGGTTACTGGGATGATTGCTAGAGGTAGTCCATTTCGCCCCCATCCGGGGAGGGTCATTAGAGATATGTTCCGTATGTTGCATGCTGTACGGCATGGCATGGAAGCACTCGTTCTCTCGTTCTATTCTGTCTAAAATGATAAAATTGTTTGCCACAAATTTTGTTTGTCCGTCACCTTGTCAAATGACGGCCATCTTGAATTCTTCTATTTTGTTTAAAATTATGAATTTATTGTTTTGACCTCGCACAAATGGCGACCATATCGGATTTTACTCACAATGCAATGACTACTAGTCATTGCATTGTGAGTGGCCAGAACGTAATGACTAATGTACGTTCTGGCCACACCCCTATGTCAGACATGGTTAAAAACCCTATGGTACACACTCAAATTATGATTGTGTTTCTTTTCTGTCAAAAATGATATCAATTCATTGCTTCACCTTGCACAAATGGCGGCTATCTTGGATTGTATTCGCAATGCAATGTCTAAAGTATTTTCTGACTGCATCACTATGTCAGGCATAACTGAAGCCCGTATGCTAGACACCAAAATCAAGAATCTGTGTCTATTCTGTTTAAAATAATGTCATTTTATTGTTTCATCTTGTACTTTATTTTTAAAGTTTAGGACTGCTGTTATGGGAACATGATCGCAGTGAGGAAGAAGTGGTTCCGTTCCAATTTTTTTTTTTTTTAAGTGAATAGTGTTAGTAAATAGAAGGTCTGTGCATCTCTGACCGTTCCACAGAAACGGGTTGGCTCTCTGATAACCTGATCATAAGAATACGAATGAAACAATTCTTTGCACACAGCATTACCTGTTTAATCGCGTGCGTAAAAAATCTAATGTTTGCAATGCATGTCTCCTATACAAAATACTATGTCAAATGTGAACGATGCCGAGTCGTGAATATTTTGAACATCGTCAAAGAAGAATTTTGATGATTTATTAAGAGGCCTATACCAAGAGCACAGGAGTATTCTGTTGTTGTTACGCTTAATTTCCAGACACATTATTTCACTATCAGTGGGTTCAAAGCGGGTGAGCCTGTTGCTGTTTACAGAATTATGAATGTATGTTGCCAAACCAACGTACCTGTTCATTGGTGTATCTCGACGGTACATAGTACGGCTCGAATACTCTTAATATTTGCACAGTATAAAGTTAACTGGTTTACATTATAATGGTGATGAAGATGTGGCCCGGATTGCAATCAATATCGCCACAATGTTTAAGTAATATTGCTGCAACAATATGTATAACTATAAAATTTAGAAATATAGTACACCAAAAATTGCATTCGATGTCAAACAAATTTGTACGTTTTATCCCGGACTGAGGACTTGTATGTGGAAATTACCAATACTAGCTCCATCATAATTTATGTACAATATAATGGTGCTGAGTAAAAATATGATATAATTCGCCCAATATGTCAATTAATAAAATAAAGTTATGACGCATTTTAAACTCTCAATAGAAAACAAGAAAATCAGTCACTATATACACACATAGGTTATGTAACGCTACTCCATTTAATCTTGAGTGCTCGTCAGCCATATTTACAAAAAATAACAAAACAATGAAGTATATCATGATATTCAAGAACTTGCATAGCTTATTACGGTTCAGTTGTATCATGCTCTGTATTGTCTAAAATAAGTTCCCTTTTGTGTTCACAGATAGTGATGATTCTCAAATGACTTGGATCAATCTTGCTAATTGTAAGCCCTATGCTGATTTCTCCTCGCCAGTTTTTCTAATTGTAAGCCCTACATGTATGCTGATTTATCCTCGCCAGTCTTGCTAATTGTATATAAGCCCTATAGACAGGGATATATCCTAACCAATCTAATAAACATGTCTGTCAAACTTTTCTCAGCGGTTTCTATTGTATTTTTTCCCGTAGATTTCAAATCTGCCAGATACCATTCAAGATTTTGCATATTTAATTAGCTAATTTGCATATTTCCAAAATGGCCGCCGAAAAAAAAGTAATCGGCTAGCAAAACATTTCCGGCAATCCTAGAAATGTGTTTTTTGGCCCTAAGTTCGGGTTTTGAGATCCCATAATGCAATTTTGACGACAATATTAATTTTTGGGTCATTGGAAGGTCATAGGTCACGTGACCATTGAAATACAATATCCAACATTCACGTTTTAGCAAAAAGTGCACAACTTGATCTTTTTTGGATAAAATGATGGTTTGAATGCCTGATAATATATATTTAATTTCAGAGTTATATCTTATACACAATACTATATTTATTAATACAAGATGGCCGCCATAATTTAAAATGGCCGCCAGCCGAATCCAAAATCAAGTTATCTTAGTTTCTGGATATCATATCTAAGCGATCTTAGTGGCTTGATTAAGGTTTTTTGGACCAAGGAATACAATGCCGAACATCATTATACCGTCAAATGATTTTTTAGAGGTTTTTGAAGTGTTTTTGATCTCTATAGTTTTATATTTTGGCAAAATTGTGTGATCCATCTACGCCACCATAGTTATATTTGACTTCCTCCCAGAATGAGTTTATCATCCGCACACTGTTCTGAATTCACATACTAACATGATATAAAGTTAAAACATATAGATTACATGTGTATGACAGCGACACAATAGGTAAATAAACATCATTTACATTATAATACGGAAATATTATGTTGTACAGTATGTAAAACTACTACCCAGGGGGTTAACATCATATTTTCTGGAAAACTGACTGTCTGACACGACGTGTTGTAAACGGTTGGGCACCCGAAATGATATCTACATATATTTAGGTTCACAACCTAGGTGCACAACCTTGCAAATCGACTACTGGAAATTGACAGGAGGCCAATAATGGCGGCCATTACAGAGAAACCTTAAGTTGTCAATATCTCGGTCGATATTTAGGATAATTTGCTTTTAAAGTTGTCTAAACCTATCTTTTTAGGGTCAATTATCAATATGGAGACAACCCTGAAGTGATTTTATGTCTTCTTAACAAGATAGTACACAAAGCCATGCATTTGTTAGTGTGAAATTAATGTTTTGCGCTAGATATTATTAATCTCGTTTGATAAGAAAACATTTGATGTGATAACAATGGTAAATTTATTGATTATAATCCAACATAAGTATTAAGCCTTGTTGTGTTACATCACTTGTTACAATAATCACTTCAAAACATAATTAGCCGAATGTTACATGAAACAAAAATTAAGAGCGCTGAAAATAATACTGTCGAAGGAGCTAGTGTTTGCAGGAAGCAACATGCACACAACTACATTGTATATCGACTATAACATTATTGAAAGTGAGTGTGCTTAAAAAGTATATGATGCAGTTATGCTATTTAATTATAAGGATTATGTGTTGTGTTGTGCAAAGCTGCATTTGCTTGGAGATCACCGACAGTCACATCATAATTAGCAGGGATTTTCCTTTTCTCACACTAGCAGTTCTTGTTGCAATCCTTCATTCAGGGATGAAATTTTGTGAATCATATGTGGTGGCGACGGTGGGTTTGTACATGTAGACTGAACAGGAATCAGCTTGCCATTTTCTACAACCCATCCATAGTCCTAAGGCTTGAGGATGGCTTGGCTGCATGCTTTATATGCTGTTGGAAAGCATTTTCATTGGGTGGCAACAACTTCAGCAGTGTTGACTTAATAATAGTATTTAGGAACGTTTTGTCTCTAAACGTATCTATATCACAGCCTTCTCTTGTTGAAATATGAGTTCAAAAAAAGCTGCTGTGATTGGTCACACACATATATCGTGATTTCAATGGGAGCACCATCATCAGCAAAATCTACCAGTGTAGTTATATCATTCAGCCAACTTTAACATGCCAGTAGAGAATGAATAGCCGATGGTATCTCGTCCGCTAATAATGTGAATAAATGACAGTGCCCTAAAGTTTGCATGACCCATTGCAGCGGCACAACTCGTGAATGGATAGCTGTCTTGAGATGAATGACCAATCACCAAATATACAATGCAATGTATGTGACTGTAATTAGTACACTCTGTTTTATCCACCACCTAAGTGAAATTTAGTTGAACAAATGGAAGGATCACTTTGTTCCTCCTGGTACCATGTCTGACATAGAGAAGCAAGAAAGCGAGTCATGTTGGAAAAACTCTTGAAAACCACTTGGATCGCTCCCTGTTAGCTATTTTGCTATATTCAGCAGAGCTTCTGGTCTTGATGTGAAAGAAATTGTGTCCAAAGCTGCCATTACATTCAAGATCATAATTATAGGAAGCTCTTGTCACCCGTGAATGACTAGACTCAGAACCAGAAACCAAAATAGTATTATAAGCGAAATTGATTCGTCTGACAAGAGTAATGACAATTCTACTCTTCGGCAAATAACACACAAAAAGTAAGTGGTGGAGACATTAAAATTAATAACTTTATCGGTGATCATGAATGTAGCAATATGCCTTCATCATTTTTCGCAGAAAACCGAACTAGCATGATAGCTGATGATGCCATCGTGCTCACATTGAAATAACGGTAGATGTGTATGACCCAGGCTTGGGGCGAGTACTGGTCAAAAGTACTCGAGTACAAGTACAAGTACTTGAAAAAATGACGAGTACAAGTACAAGTACAAGTACTGGATTTTCAAAAGTACTTGAGTACAAGTACAAGTACTTTGAGAAGTACTTGAGTACAAGTACCGAGTACTTTTGTTGTAGACTCTAATTAATTACATAAAAATTATTAAATAAAAAATTGATTATAATATATGTTACTTCATGTTGATATATGTGACCCGATCCGGCAAAATGAGTTTTAAGTCGCACTTTGACAAATGATTATAAAGAAAATATTTTATCTACTTAGTTTTTTTTAATACAATTGTGAGGTATTTTCCAAAAGTGCACAAATTGCCTTTTTGAACTTCAAAAGCCATTCTCTCGAAAAAAACACAATATTTTCGGAGGTAAACACTCTACAGAGTTCTGTGATATACCATTTTAAAGGTAATTTTGTGTAGGTCCGGGATATCTTAATAACTCCAATATTTAAATATGCGACTGACGATTCATTTTGTCAGGTCGGGTCACATATAGATATATAGGCTATGAGTGGTGAAAATAATATTTTATGGGACAATATTGCATGATGCCATGTCCCAGCCAATAATATGATATTGCATTTTCCAATCAGTGTACAACGTATTGTATGCTATATGTAGACTTACTATTTGGCGAATCATAATAAATAAATAAGCGCATGCTAGTATACAAATTGTCTGTGTCTAAAGCTTTACGTTGCAAAACACGCTAGTTTAAAAACTTTCAGTAGTCCTAATGATGGTAAAATTTTGGGCCAGTGCCGCCAACATTTGGCCGCCACTGTAATACACGTTTAAATGAGCCTGAACACACATCATGTCATGGAAAAGATCAAGGCTATTAAAGGTATACGGATCACAATTCTGCCCTGAAAATCCAAAAGGCAGTATCTGCTTACTTGTAAAGTATACAGAACTGCCTTTTGGCTTTGCATGGCAGAATGGCTTTGCGATAACAGGCACACTTTAGTTGCTGGTGACTGTGATATCAAATCAAATGTATTACCATAATACATGTATATCCGTACAAGATTCAGCCCGGGCATACGCTGGCAGATAAATTAGCCTATTTCTAGTTTAAAAATATATTGGTATGCAATTTATAGGACGAGCACCTCAGTGTTGTATCTATTTTTATACTCGGTTCATCATCACATTTCGGGGACGGAGAGGGTTATAGAAAGCCGCCGTAGGCCTACAATTGACTCATTATGTAACCTCACACCTTTAACCCTTACGCGACACTAACGTGTCACCATTATATTTTTCTCTAATTTGTAGCTATAATTGCTGACTCAATTTCTAGCTTCAAATGACAAACTACATAATCACGATATTAAAAAATAGACAAATCATAAAAATACATTTTTTGACTTACCTGCTGCTTACTGGTGCTTACCTGAATGTATATATATTGTACATTTTAGGGTAGTTTAGTTCGCTAGATACCTGACGTCTTGTAAACTTGGCATAATTTCGTCTACTTTTATTTTTTCATTTTTCTTGTTTTTAGTATGTACAGCGATCCGATTTTTTTTGGATGAACCGCTTTATAAATGATTTGTAATAATGATATACAAAAACTCGTGGTGTCCCGCTGCGGCAGTTAAAGGGTGATGTTTGCCGTCTAATTACTTTTGTCATCTTTGTTTGAACACTACTGTTATATCATGTGTTAATCCTACGTACTTGCTGGCTAATTTTTGACCCAATGTCGTGGACATTGGCCCGGCATTGTGGGGTCTCTGTAGATAAGACGTCGCGTTGTCGCGGTCGTGTTTTTTTATATTTACACAACACTGGTACTGAGTTGTATGAGCTATGGCAGTTTTATAATATCTTAGTCCACACGGAGTCGCAACTGCTTTATAAAGATACCAGTTATAAACTACTTGTTCACTGAAGTGATATTATTTGTTCGGTGCAGGGGAAATGTCTGCTAAGTGTCTACGCAATTGGGAAAATACCGATCGATCGTCCCAGCAAAAACGATATTTAATTGGACCTATAGTAAGCTTGGTACATAGTTTTCAACGTTGGCCCAGCATTATACCACCATTGTTTCAATGCCTCATGTTTTCTGGGGCTTAGCTGCGAAGAACGAGGTGTTGTAAGTGTGATTCTTAAATCGCGCGACATCATTGTTAAAATCACGCCCCCCCCCCTTCGATGATTACTAGTCCTACTCTATAGTATAGTCACTTGTAAATGTTATATATCAACATGTATTCCTGTTTTCCAAGAAACGTCTCTGGTCTTTTTTTTAAGAATAGTTATTTAATTATCTTGTGAACTACACGAGGATACTAGTATATACAAGGCAGAACAAGCAATTAGCAGCATGATATTGTAAAAAAGTGTACTTTTGTTAAAAGTTGATGTAAGTAATTGGACTAGTTTTGAAATAATTTCAAAGTATTTATTAAATTATTTTTTAATATAATAGCTAAACGGATGGTAAAAGAATCATTAACTGAATGTTTCATATCCTGCAATAATGATTTAGGATTTGTCTGTGAGCTATTTTGAATCAATTTAAGATGACTAGTACTCGTAAAGTACTCGTAAGTACTCGTTAAAAGTACTTTAATTATTAAAAGTACTTGAGTACAAGTACGAGTACTGAGTACCGACGAGTACTGCAGATCGGTACTCGAGTACCAAAGTACCGAAGTACCGAGTACTTTGGCCCCAAGCCTGGTATGACCAGGCAAAGTAACTTCTTGTGAACACATAATCCAACTTCGAAGGCTGTGATATAGCTATATAAACTCCGATTCATCAAGATTTATAATAACAAATCACTGCTGAAATTACTGCCACCCCCCTTGCTTTAGAACATCATCTAAAGCGGACAGCATTGGCAATAGCACTTGACAAGTCAGCTTACATAGCCAAGCTTACCTGCAAGCCTGAGGACTATGGACGGGTTGTATAAAATGATAAACTGATCCTAGGTAAATCTACAAACCCACCAAGGCCACCATATATGACACACACAATGACAAGTGGCTGCAAGAAGGGTTGCAACAAAAACTGCTGGAGTAAGAGAAGAAAAATCACCTGCTATGTAGAAGACTGTCAGAGATATCTAAGCAAAGGTAGCTGCGTACAACACCTTGATACCTTGATGACGTGAGCGTGGGGTGATAGGGCATGGTGGGTTACTGCCCGATGTTCTGGGCATGCCTAGGGGATTTACCCTCAGACATGCCCAGACGATCAAAGATTATGTTTTGATATGCAATTTAATGCTGAAACACGGAGGCCTTTAACACAGCACTGCTATCCTCTGGTCGGATAGGCCTCAAGAGTCACAATAGTTGAGGGAAACTCCATTCATCCCCCATGAGAGACCTAATGTCGAACACTATTGCCTGTATTGCTGTAGCATGGCCAACATCAGTGCCTGTACTGATGCGGGAGCTGCATTGATACCACTATTGAGTGGAGGAACAGGCTACCCCGCTGGCAATCCACCACAATATTATAGCCAGCCACGTGTAGGCTGCAGCTTCCCCAACATGCAACAGACGGGACAGATCCCAAATGGCCCTCCCCAGGTGGGTGCGAAAAGTACTACTACTAGCAATCATCCCAGTACCCCTTAGACTGACTATGTTATGAAGTGATTATGATACCAAATGCTATATCACTGCAAGGGCTAATACTTATTCTATTATCAAGTTTTTGATCAATAAACATTATCATTGTTATGACATCTTACGCTCACGATGTTTTCTTATCAAAAGTGATTATTAATATACAGTGTGAAACATTATTTCCAAAACATAAAAGCAGAGTTGTGTGTATATAGGCCTACTGGTATACATATTTACAAGACATAACATCACTTCAGGACTGGTTTTATATTGATCCCTGACCCTGAAAATACTGGTCTAGACAACTTTAAAAGCAAATTATCTTAAATATTGACCAAGATATTGACAAATTCAAGTTTTTCGGTAATGGCCGCCATTATTGGCTTCCTGCCAATTTCCAATTTATTTAGTCGATTTGCAAGGTTGTGCACCGAGGTTGTGATCTTAAATATATGTAGATATCATTTCAGGTGCCCAAACTTTTACAACACGCCGTGTCATTTTTCCAGAAAATATGATGTTTATCCCTTGGGTAGTAGTTCTGGGTAGTAGTTCTACATACGCTACAAAATAACAGTGCCGTATTATAATGTAAATTATATGTCTATTTATCTCTTTTATCGCTGTCATATACATATTTACTTTAAATCATGTTAGCATGTGAATTCAGAACAGTGTGCGGATGATAACCTCATTCTGGGAGGAAGTTATTCAAATATAACTATGATATAACATAATTTTGCCAAAATATCAAACTATAGAGATCAAAAAGACATCAAAAATCATTTGAAAGTATAATGATGTCTGACATTGTATTCCTTGATCCACAACACCCCAATCTAGACACTAAGATAGCTTAAATATGATATCTAGAAGCTCAGATATCTTGATTTTAGGTTCGGCTGGCGGCCATTTTGAATTATGGCGGCCATCTTGTATTAATAAATATATTCTTGTGTATGAGATGTAACCCTCTGAAATTAAAGATATAATATCAGGCATTCTAATCATCATTTTATTCCTGAAAAGTCCATTTGTGCACTTTTTGCTAAAACGTAAAGGTGGGATATTGTATTTCAATGGTCACGTGACCTATGACCTTCCAACGACCCCAAAAATAACATTGTCGTCAAAACGGCATTATGAGATTTCAAAACCCGAACGTAGGGCCAAAAAAACACATTTTTATTATTGCCGTGATTGTATTCATAGCCGATTACTTTTTTTTGGCGGCCATTTTGGAAATATGCAAATTAGCTAATTAAATATGCAAAATCTCGAATGGTATCTGGCAGATTTGAAATCTACGGGAAAAAAAAACAATAGAAACCTTAGAGAAAAGTTTGACAGACATGTTTATTAGATTGGTTAGGATATATCCCTGTCTACTATGCTGATTTCTCCACGTCAGTCTTGCCATTTGTAAGCCCTATGCTGATTTCTCATCGGCAGTCTTGTTAATTGTACGCCCTATGCTGATTTCTCCTCGCCAGTCTTGCTAACTGTATGCCCTATGCTGATTTCTCCTCGCCAGTCATGCTAATTGTAAGCCCTATGCTGATTTCTCCTCGCCAGTCTTGTTAATTGTAAGCCATATGCTGATTTCTCCTCGCCAGTCTTGCTAATTGTAAGCCGTATGCTGACTTCTCCTCGCCAGTCTTGTTAATTGTAAGCCGTATGCTGATTTCTCCTCGCCAGTCTTGCTAATTGTAAGCCCCATGCTGATTTCTTTTTCGCCAGCCTTGTTAATTGTAAGCCCTATGCTGATTTCTCCACGCCAGTCCTGTTAATTGTAAGCCCTATGCTGATTTCTCCTCGCCAGTCTTGCTAAGTGTAAGCCCCATGCTGATTTCTCCTCGCCAGTCTTGTTAATTGTAAGCCCTATGCTAATTTCTCCTCACCAGTCTTGTTAATTGTAAGCCCTATGTTGATTTCTCCACGCCAGTCTTGTTAATTGTAAGCCCTATGCTGATTTCTCCTCGCCAGTCTTGCTAATTGTAAGCCCCATGCTGATTTCTCCTCGCCAGTCTTGTTAATTGTAAGCCCTATGCTGATTTCTCCTCGCCAGTCTTGCTAATCGTAAGCCCCATGCTGATTTCACCTCGCTAGTCTTGTTAATTGTAAGCCCTATGCTGATTTATCCACGCCAGTCTTGTTAATTGTAAGCCCTATTCTGATTTCTCAACGCCAGTCTTGTTAATTGTAAGCCCTATGCTGATTTCTCCTCACCAGTCTTGCTAATTGTAAGCCCTATGCTGATTTCCCCTTTGCATTGTATACATTTGTTTGAAGGAAAGACTGTTACAAACGACAATGGCTGTCATTAGCACTTTAAATTGGTAACTATATATCCTGCCCTAGACCTGATCACATCACATCTTCTTCTTGTAAAGAGATACCCTCTACGTCCTCTCTACAACTCTGATATCAGTAATCGCGGCGCTAATGAAGTGTTGTCATAGAGACTGGTTACCTTGACAACGCATAGAACATAATGCATTGACGTCATCGTCGTTTTTTACAGGGACGAAAGACTTTAGCGGCGACAGATGGTGCATCACGGCCAAGTATATATGGGACAACATGCGCTGCTGCAACGGCTAATCAGCGATGGCTAACAACCAACATACTTCTGGTCGTGATTCTAACAGGAAACACATCCATTTTTTAAATATGACCTCCGCACAAGACAGCCACAAGATTGTATTCTGCTTCTAATTTGCCATTTAAAATCTGGCAACGTTGCATCTCCCTCTCGTATCTAATTCGATTCGGCTGCGAGCTAGTCATCCGGAGGCAATGCGCTCGAATCGCAACTGGACGAGATGTCAGTTATCCCCCATTTACTCTATTGCACATTGGCTATGCCTTATCCTGACATTTATAGATGTAATGGCTCTCAGATTAAAATGTGTACTATCCTTATAATATTATTCACGGATTTCCTGATTATTTTTCGCAGTATATTTTTCCTATGTCAATGTTTTGTATGGCTAGAGTAACTAAAGTATATATTTGTTTTCCTTCTTTAATAGTTCAATGGATGCAGCACTCGCAGCTCACAACGACAAAAAAAAATAGTTTTGTATGACGTTCATTACTACAAATAGGCTCTGTGAGTTAACAATCCCCTTAAATCACGTCCTATAAATCTCACGTGCGCGTATCCGTCAAGCACTAGCATATTTGACGATAGGTATAGTCACCATTTACGGATACGTATGACTTATGATGGTCTACGTCTGAAGAATATTCCAGTGATATTTGTAATACTCAATTCATGAAGATCTTATTAACTATCTTACCATACTGAAAAAATAGCATAGTTATTTTGTAAAGCTTTGTTTTCATTAGTAATCATTATTGATAATGTGTGGTCCCCCGCTATCTCACTCGTTCGCTCTCTCGCTTGATGAAAACAATTGAAATTTTAATAATAATAATAATTGGTGTTTATTCAACTAAAAAGACATGGCAGCCAAAAGGCTGAAGAATTGTCATTTTACATAAAAAATTAAATACAAGATATACATGATGCGATATTAAAATTGAATGAGTTAAATAAGTTAAATAAGTTAGATAAGCTAAGTTAGTTAAAAGGCATTTTCCGGAAACACATGATCTGCAGGCACAATGACTAGGTAGAATGCATTCAATAAAAATAATGTGTGTACACTTGCCTCGCATTGCAACTATAAACTATGAATTAAGATTAATTAATAATAAGTGTCAGAAAGGAAAGAAGAGAAGGAGACAATTATAGTATATAAATAGAAACGTGTACGTCATCCGAAGTTTGTACAGGGCCAATTTTTATTTTATTATATATTCTTACTGCGTTATTGAATGTCTCAGATGTAATTTTATTATTATTATTGTTATCTGCGTTTTGAGAGTTTTAAGCCTTAAATATACTTTGTTCAGGTGCTAGATATATATAGAGAAGACGCAAACTTATTGTGTCTTTGGTGGCCATTTTAGAAATATGCCAAAATTATAGACAAATGGTGAATGAAAAAGACAAACTAGCTAACTGTAAGTAGCAGGGTAAATTTTGACTTGACGAGATATATAATCTTCGTATATCAAACATGACAAACAAAATGTATTTAAAAAACGATCGTCTAAGAATACATATAAATGTTGTTAATTGAGACTCCCAATACCTTTCACAATGAGATCACGTCAATAATCTACATGCCATGTACTTCATTATGGTCAGGCATGTTTGTACCCTGATGAGATCGCAAGGCTCCCGCAGTAAATGAGTTAGGCGGCCCAGTCATACAGGGTAGCATGTTTGATGGTCTCTTCATATAGTAGACACATGCCTAATAACATTCTATTCCATGTATCCTGCTCATATAGCGATGTATGTCATCGAAAGAGAGGGATGTCAATTGTGGTACGTACACATTAATCACATTTCAGCTATATGCACGATTATTTCTGATATTTATAATACCGGGCATTAAATACTTGCATCAGATCATGTAATACTGCCTGCCAGCCTGCCTGCCTGCCTGCCTGCCTGCCTGCCTGCCTGCCTGCCTGCCTGCCTGCCTGCCTGCCTGCCTGCCTGCCTGCCTGCCTGCCTGCCTGCCTGCCTGCCTGCCTGCCTGCCTGCCTGCCTGCCTGCCTGCCTGCCTGCCTGCCTGCCTGCCTGCCTGCCTGCCTGCCTGCCTGTTAATGAATAAATGAATAAATGAAAAAATGAATAAATGAAAAAAATGAAAAAATAAATAAATAAATAAATAAATGAATAAAAGAATAGATGCATAAATAAATGAAAAAAATGAACGAATGGTTAAATAAATAAATAAATAAATAAATAAATAAATAAATAAATAAATAAATAAATAAATAAATAAATAAATAAATAAATAAATAAATAAATAAATAAATAAATAAATAAATAAATAAATAAATAAATAAATAAATAAATAAATAAATAAATAAATAAATAAATAAATAAATAAATAAATAAATAAATAAATAAAGTGAGTGAGTGAGTGAGTGAGTGAGTGAGTGAGTGAGTGAGTGAGTGAGTGAGTGAGTGAGTGAGTGAGTGAGTGAGTGAGTGAGTGAGTGAGTGAGTGAGTGAGTGAGTGAGTGAGTGAGTGAGTGAGTGAGTGAGTGAGTGAGTGAGTGAGTGAGTGAGTGAGTGAGTGAGTGAGTGAGTGAGTGAGTGAGTGAGTGAGTGAGTGAGTGAGTGAGTGAGTGAGTGAGTGAGTGAGTGAGTGAGTGAGTGAGTGAGTGAGTGAGTGAGTGAGTGAGTGAGTGAGTGAGTGAGTGAGTGAGTGAGTGAGTGAGTGAGTGAGTGAGTGAGTGAGTGAGTGAGTGAGTGAGTGAGTGAGTGAGTGAGTGAGTGAGTGAGTGAGTGAGTGAGTGAGTGAGTGAGTGAGTGAGTGAGTGAGTGAGTGAGTGAGTGAGTGAGTGAGTGAGTGAGTGAGTGAGTGAGTGAGTGAGTGAGTGAGTGAGTGAGTGAGTGAGTGAGTGAGTGAGTGAGTGAGTGAGTGAGTGAGTGAGTGAGTGAGTGAGTGAGTGAGTGAGTGAGTGAGTGAGTGAGTGAGTGAGTGAGTGAGTGAGTGAGTGAGTGAGTGAGTGAGTGAGTGAGTGAGTGAGTGAGTGAGTGAGTGAGTGAGTGAGTGAGTGAGTGAGTGAGTGAGTGAGTGAGTGAGTGAGTGAGTGAGTGAGTGAGTGAGTGAGTGAGTGAGTGAGTGAGTGAGTGAGTGAGTGAGTGAGTGAGTGAGTGAGTGAGTGAGTGAGTGAGTGAGTGAGTGAGTGAGTGAGTGAGTGAGTGAGTGAGTGAGTGAGTGAGTGAGTGAGTGAGTGAGTGAGTGAGTGAGTGAGTGAATAAATAAATAAATAAATGAATGAATGAATGAATGAATGAATGAATGAATGAATGAATGAATGAATGAATGAATGAATGAATGAATGAATGAAATAGTAAGCACTTATCTGAGAGATAATGAGATCATTATTCCAGGTTTATGGCAATTAACAGACATGTTAATAGGCTGTTAATAAACATGTTATTGATGTGTGAACGGCGAGAAACCCACTAATGGTGTTAATGCACACATATTGTATATCCTATCTTGGGCATGCATTGTCGTACACGATTTTTAAAATTGTCACACACTAGTAAAAGTTGAATTCCTCGTTCTAATAATGATTGCTTTGAGGTCATAAATTTCTTCCATGGTTGCTCACGGACCTGACCAGTGAATATGAGCCAAACATTTGTGATACACATGTCGTCAGCGTATTTGTCGTCGGCGTATCTGTCTTTAATTTCTCGTTTAATATTTTATTACTTCCTTCTCTTTAAGAATCTTATGTTACTCTTGAGAGATTGATGGATCACATTTTAGTCGATTGCTCTGTAGTAAACATAATAATACACATAACATCATTAATTTCTGCTTCACATAACAATGATAAGTGTATTATGTTAAAGTGTTTTATAAGTTTCGTTTAGCCTGGCTCTTTAGTGATTGCTCTGTGCTTCCTTCAGTTGTGATAAACTGATCATTGATTGGGATTCGAATAAAATTTTCTTACAACTTCACAGTTCCAATGTTATTATGTCATATGTACAATTATCACTCATTTTCCATTTACAATTTCTTTAATAACCTTATTTTCTTAATGTATCTTAATGTATGTATTACATTTAAATGAATACTTCTAGAGAATATGCACGATGTGAAAGTTACTATATATACGTACAAGATGTCAGTGAGGGTATATTTTTAAATCTTGGGATTCCTAATATATATTTAGGCACGCCACTGAACCACCATCAGTTTTTAAAGAGATAGTTAAGTAATATGAAGTACATTATGCAAGTGTTAAGCTCTTTGGTAACTTAACGTGTACGTTGGATAATTTGAAGGCTCCCAATGCACTTGAGGTTTTACATCACTACAACGATGGCTGTGTATTACGTTAACGTCATATCGCACACAGCAAGGAAAAATGGCGGTGAGGTCGTCGTCAGCTCTGCTTTTGTGTTTTTTCTTTCAGAGCTTTTTCAGGCACGCTTTTAAAGCGTTCCCAATTTCCTCCAAGGGAGACATCAATGACAAGCACACGTGCTTGTAACCCCACCGCCAATAGACCACAGAGATGAGATTTCCTTCCTTCACATCTACCTAATATAGCAGGATATTTCGCAAGCTAGAAATATTCAATTTCCTGCCGCCAGGCAATTTGTGACGTAACGCTCATTGATCATAAAATGACGTCTCGTTTGACTGAACGCTAGAGTATGGAACGGAGTTCAATGGATTTAATGCGTCATAATTATCATGTCATCATAAAACACTACACTCTAAGAAATAAAATTTAGTAGTATATAATATTAAACAATATTTATATATTTCTATGTGTAGCCTACAACAAAGAACCGTCACTAAGCCTTTTACAAATAGGCTTCAGTATGCAGCGGTTATCCATTCAGTTCGGTTGTGGACTCGATGATTTAACCTAGAGTTAGGTACCTGGTTCGAATCTCGGCTAGATCAGATGTTTTTCGTCGCGGTTGTGCCTAATACAGTGATGCAAAACAATGTGTGGAATGTGGCTTACTGAATCTTGCTTGTTCCTGTCGCGATATCCCCACAAAGTGCAGAAAACGACATTAAGTCACATTCACGTATCCACTAAAATATATCAATACATTAATGTGTATCTTTACCATTGCGAAATTATGTTGGGCAACCTCCAGGGCTGGTATTGATTTATCGGCCAAAATAGTCATTAACTATTGATATTTGTAACTGTTTTTACGGCTAACTGTATACAAAATAAAAAATACATAAACGATGCTTGATTTTGATTACTTAAAAAGGATATAATATAATTATTATATACAAAGGATGAAAATCACCACATAAAATATGTTATCACTTTAACTTGACTCCAATCTACTAGAATCCTGGCATAATTTAATGAATCTATTACAATTTTTTTTTGTATTTTTATCTTTATTTATTTGTTTGTCAAGGTAGCTATCATCAGATTATAAGGGTATAATAAATGTTGTAGTAAAAATGGTATATATGATAAATACAAAAATGTACTACTGAGATTCGTTGATGATATTCTCCTGTTATCTTTTTATGAAGTTCACGTGATAAGAAACTGCTTTATCTTCACAGTAACATGTGTTAAGTCCTTCCCGAACACAAGATTGTTTGTGTGATTTGAAACCTGACCGAGCCCTTTATAAAATATGTTGATTCCACATTCCATGTATGTAAATCTTGTGCATAGTTATCATGTTGTAACGCTGCCTATCATCATGCTAGGTTTCCGAGATCTGGGAAAAAATAAGAAAAACATATTTTATTTTAAACCCCCTTAAAGAATTTACATCTGAAAAAAATGTCATATGTTGTAAAGCAACATGCATTTTATTTTAAAATAATTATTTATTATCATCCAAGATTTGCAAGATAATAAACAAAAGCGAGTAAAAATTACCGTCGTCGTAAATTTGGATTTCTGCAAATTTGTCATGGGTTATTATACATATTTGTGTGCAACCTTCCATTTTGCTTAATGTTGATGGTTCAGCTATATTGTATTGTTTCGAGTTTAGAAAATAGCGTAAAATTACGCAAAATCAAAATCGTCTGCTCCCAAAAAAATATTTAGTTCAAAGCTTGATATTGCTGAATATATGTAGAAAAAATAAATAAAAATATGTCAGAAACTTTTCCTCAAAAGACCAAACAAGTGTTCCTTTGTCAGTCGCCATCCACTCCTTTGTGCCAAATGACCAGCCCCAGTCACAGTGTATTGAGTGAACAATCGCCCTAGCAAGTGATGAGGTAATTATAATAAAGATAAAAAATATCATATAAGTTTCCCAAGTTATGTATAATGGTTACTCAATGTAAACACGGTAAATAGGAAGTGAACTTAGATATCCTTGACTTCATTCACTTCTTTTCAAACAATAATTTGTGTCAATATAATGAAAGGTGTCTTACTTATTTTTTGATATGTTTGTATTCTGTGAAACGGAGTGACGTCACTCGTTGAAAACAAGGTTATATAACACCCCCTCCCCCATACCTCATTTTGTGAAACGCAGCGACGTTACTCGGTGAAAATAATGTTGTATAAGAACCTCCCCCCCTCATACTTCATTGTATTAGCCAGCTCGGTGAAAACAAAGGAGGTCGAGGTCATTGAGTTTCACATACGTTTGAATAAACTATTTGATTTGATTTGTTATGTAAAGTATTAAAATGAAATAAAATGAATGGGGTTTTACGCTACCTTTGTGTACATGTATGCTAAACTGGGCCAGGAGAACCTCTTGAGGATGGTGAGATGAATGAGATGCAATGCCCTCCAGACACAGGATTCAAAATTTGATCCCTGGCAGTCTGATGCCGAGCACGCTACATCTCGGTCACAGAGGGTCCCCAGAATATTAAATCTTTACGAGTGAGCGGGGAAGAAAACATTGTTTCTTTGAACAACCCACGATCTCCGACTTTCCAAGTAGTAGTCAGCCAGCCAACAAAGGCTATCGTGTCACCATGGTGCAAATCTTTGTTACAAGCAATCTATCTATCCAGATATGGTCTATAGATACGAGAGATGAGCGCTAGGGGAATAACAATTTTTTACAGTCCTGGAAAGTGTTTAAAATTGAAAAACAAAATGGTCGCCAAATTCACTATGAAATATACTATTATTCCATATATCCCGAACCCCTATCGTCAATAACACTTGTATATCTACATTTTCAAGGTGGTAATCTATCCGAAAGCAATTCATAGTGTTTATGTAAAGCGATTTAATCATGTGCAGCTATTTTATTATTGATTATTGCAAAAATAACAAGCGATTATTAGTAAAAATCTAGCTTTTCGCTAGATTTCATCAAATATTCACGCTGGTGTTACCATTATCATGTTTTAACCATTTTATGGTCAGTAATATATTTAATTTTGATTTTAATATGATTTCATGGATATTTTGTAGCATATTACATCATGTTATGCAAGTATTACCATAATATTTAATATAATAATAATATTACTATAATCAGTAATGTTGACGTCTCAAATTCCCAGATTTCATAGAACAAAATGGCAACTTACATATACCTAAACAAATTAGGAAACTGTTTGGGCAATATGAGGCATATGTTGCTTTGATATGGACATCAATCGGTATGCGGCGCCAAAAATATAATTTGGTGGTAGGGTTTTCACCCACAAGTGGAATTGACATAAACGAACGCATAAAAAATAGATCGCCTTCAAAAGCCCTCTGAAGCACGACGGTGAGAACCCGATCTTTGTTGTGTATAGAAGTTTAAATTGCTGTTGATATTTTAGTGGCATGTGAGCAGATCTCCTTGATAGTACACGTGTAGCAGCTACAACATGTCAATGATCGAAATGTTTCCTTTCTTACAAAGTCGTATTGGTGAAGTAATCATATGGGTACAAATTTGATGTAAACGAATGTGTCAGAAATCTCTGAGATCCATAATTATATCGCTGTTGTTGAACTCTTTATTTGAAGGGGCTACAAGCTTGTGTAGATACAAAATCGTTATCCCTTCACTCGATTGAAGGGTGTGTGCTCATTTCTTCAAAGGATATTTATATATTACCAAAGAGTTCATACACCTCTACAGGTGAGTATGATGGGTGAATTTATTACATGATATTTGCACGACAAAAGTGATTACAATGAGCATTATATGTGTTTTGATGTTATAAAAGATTGCATTGATGACGATAAGGCCGTGATAATGAAGCTCACACTCTGTATCGTTCGAGACATTGTATTTACAACACATATAGTTATTGTATTTGTATCAAAACAAATATATATTGTGTTAGACAATTCAGCAGAATACACGATCTTAGTCTGTTGCGATGCTTCATATCAGATCATTGGCATGAAAATGCGTGAGCTGAGTAGATTCTAGCTAGAAGATACGCTTTCATCGGTATGAGCCGAATTGTTATATAGACCTACCTACCAATCAGAATTTTTCCTGATCACCCTGGAATTTTCTTGTTGGTCTGAAGGGATTATTCCTCAGAGCCTACACAGAATTGTCTGAGACGGAGCTATACGGCAGCAACGTGGGTCAGTTCCATCACAGACTGATGTCCCAATGGGACAGTCCCATAGACCAATGGCAAATCTACAAACTTTGATTGAAGCATCTACAAATTGTCGATGAACTTGAACAGGCTATTAGCAGGAGAAAACTTTGTTTCAGAGGAATTGCTCATTATGAGTGAGTGGCCATTGCACAACGCCTTGTGAGCATTACCACAATATGATATACATGTATTATGTCAATATCTCGACAGGAGAAATGATGGATATCATTTTAAGCACTACTGCTCACTCCATGTTGATATCGATGCAGCGCACAACCACTATAACAAATATCCGGCATGGTCGGAATCAGAAATCAGTAGCTCAGTTTTGATCCACAGCTGACTTTTTGTCCCGAGGAGAAATGGTGTTTAAAGGTCGATGTAAATGAATAATCATATTTGTTGAATGATGCTTGCATCTCGATCAAGTTTTGTGGTTAGTTTTTTGTGGTTAGGCCTCATGGTGTGCATTTGATCCCATCATGCTCAGCTTTCAATGAAGGATGCAGTACTGTTGAAAACAAATATGAAAATGGTTCCCTTATTAAATGTATCGACTGGCATCACACAGCAATAGTGATTGCTTGGTCAAAATAAACTAATCTTTGATGAGCAACCTGCTCAAGACAAGGCCAAAGATCGAGTTGCAGACTAGTAGTGGCCTCTTCTAAAAAAGTATTACAGTGTTTTTGTTGTGATATGTGACTTCCATGTAGTTTGTGAGAGTTATCAGATAACACATGGAACGATGGAAGAATTCGTGTTAAATCCAGTATGTTCACCGAATCAACACAAGCAAGCATCCATGACAAGTCTGACTACTAGTTCCTGAGATGGCATAATAGGCTAACCAATTAAGCATTCTAGTGTCATATTGGTTTCAACCGCTATATATCTTCAACAACGTTCAATGAGCAATCCATTCATTAGGGCCCACACAAACTATGTGATTTGTCATAACTAACATGATAATCTTTATCCTAACTAGTAGTGATGCTTATTGGAATCTGGACACAGGATGAAAGATACTGACATGGCTCTACATACATACAGACCATAAAAACTTTATCCAAGTGAGTATCTACATGTGTATAAATGTGCGCATTTTCAAAACACTACTCTTGTAGTGCTATGGTATGCTTGGCTTCCTAATAACACGTGAAATGTGTACTTCGCTGATCTAACAACTTGTGATTATAGCCCATGCAATAAAAGACGTGATGAGTACTCAACATCTGGTAGTGTAGATGCGCTGTAACCATAATACACGTATTATTATAAATTTAGTGCTCACAACGTTTGTTTAAGCCAAACAAAGAGAGTATCAAATATCGTAATGATTCAATGATATATAATGACAAGAATGTAAAAGCTGACATGTCTCATTAGTACAGCATATTCTAAGAGAACATCAATCACAAAGCTGTATAATATAATGATATATGAGCGATACTTACACATGCACTTGTGTGTGTGCCTTTGTCATTAGCTAAAAGTGAGGCAATCATGAACTCACCATCCAAAGCAACGTCTATTGTGACTGTCAGTTAATAGTGCAGCGGCCAGGAGGGTGAAAAAAAAGTGAACCCCTCCCCACGGTAGAACAAAGTAAAACCATATTTTTTTGATTTAGTGATATGTCGGGGGTACAAAATGGATGGTTGTGAAAAAAATATTTAAGGCGTCGCCATGGTTACGGCGTTATTCCAACACAGTCTCTTTTGCGACATTGACGCCATTTTGCGCACATATTTTCCAAGGCTATGAATGAAGCTGAAGTGATAAAAGACATGTAAGTGGCATCAGCGATTTGGGACGAGCTAAATATGCAGCAGTTATGATCATTAATACATTTCTGCATTAAAAAATATATTTTACTTAAGCATGATTATATTTTATTACGTTCTTATTTCACATAATGTGTGGAATATCCAGTGTGTTTTTGCTTAAAAGTTATATCTTAAACTGGTGGAAATTCAAGAATATGCTGACCAATATTTAGAAAATAGGTTAAATAATACTGAGTTAAATATCACAATGTGCATTGCCGTATATCACTTGATTGAATACCTGACAAAAGGTAGTTAAAATATAATTTTAATTTTCAAGGTCGTTCAAGGTTAAATAACAAAATGACTGCATCCGGAATCAGTGAAATATTATAAATTTCAGCGTTCTGAAATCGTACGACCAGATTGTTATGTAGTATATCTTTCTGATTAGTTCAATTTGGACCTTATCTTTAATAGAACTATTTCTAATGTCGTACAAATATCACAGAAAACAAACTTCCATTTTTGAAATTAATTGGATTATTCAAGGTCATCTTCAAGGTCAAAAGGTCAATTTTAGGGTCAAGTGAGTGAAAATATCATTTTTGAACAAATAAAGCTGGGAGCATGTGTAATACCTCTTTTTCGTGTGATTTTGAGTGGAAAAATCCATTTATAGCCTTATTTTTGAACAAATATCACAGAAAACGACCTCCAATTTCTGAAAATAATTGGATTATTCAAGATCATCTTCAAGGTCAAAAGGTCAATTTTAGGGTCAAGTGAGTGAAAATATCATTTTTGAACAAATAAAGCTGGGAGCATGTGTAATACCTTTTTTTCGTGTGATTTTGAGTGGAAAAATCCATTTATAGCCTTATTTTTGAACAAATATCACAGAAAACGACCTGCAATTTCTGAAAATAATTGGATTATTCAAGATCATCTTCAAGGTCAAAAGGTCAATTTTAGGGTCAAGTGAGTGAAAATATCATTTTCGAACAAATAAAGCTGGGAGCATGTGTAATACCTCTTTTTCGTGTGATTTTGAGTGGGAAAATCCATTTATAGCCTTATTTTTGTGATTCAAGGTCATCTTCAAGGTCATATGCAAGGGCAATTTCAATTCAATTCGGACTGATTTGTAGTAGGCCCTATACCATGCCTTGCGATGAGGCATTCCTGTGCGGAATACGTACAACCGAAGCTAAAAAAATGTCACTTATTAACAGCGATAGGCATAGCCTACATTGACCCAGTCCTGGTGTGATGTTCTCCCCCCGTATACGACGCGGGAACAACACTGGATGAACGTCTCTTTGCTGAATTTCTAAACCTGTTCCTGGTACACAGAGGGTTAATAATAATTCACGTGGCTCATCACGTGTTTTAGTCAGCCATCGTGATCACGTGACTGGATTATCCCTCCTGGCCTTCAGATAATCCTAACGTGCAAACCAAACACTGGGAAATGACTACATGTTGGTTTCTGTTCTAGTCCAGCGTCGCAGATATGTTACACGCCATAGATTGCACGTACTCAGTGTAGATCCATCTTATTTTTCGAACACGTGTACGTTAATCTCTAGGCGTGGTTATCCGTACTGGTAGTATTAAATGGGACACGTGCTGTTATTTATTCGACACGTACTGATATTTCATGGACACGTTCAGATATTTATTAGACGCATACTTGTATTTATAGGAAATGGGCTGAAGTTTATTCGATATGTGGAGATGGTTATTGGATATGTGGGGATGTTTATTGAATATGTTGTGATGTTTATTTTATATCTGCTCATGTATGTTAATTCCAATCCACAAAAAGAATATCAAAACTCAACTTGAAAACCATAGACCAATTCCTATTTCACCAGCTATCTCAAAAGGTTTCTATAACCTATTTTTGATCAAATGCATCATTATTTTCACGCCAACAAATCAGTTGGAAGGCCAACGTGGATTTAAAATAAAAACACTCCACTGAAATAGCAGCCGTAGAAATGATAGACAGGAAAACTCGAGAATTAGATAAAGGTAACACCCCACCTAATAATATCTTTCTAGATTTATCCAAGGATAACGCTCGATCACGAAATGATGTTATGTAAATTCGAATATTATGGAGTAACAGGACCCTCACTGCAACTATTGAGAAGTTATTTATCCGATCGCAACCAATATGTTGAATTTGAAAATGTAAAATCAGATTCAAGCACTATAAAAACCGGCGTATCTCAATGGTCAATACTTGGTCCTCTTCTATTTGTTATTTATGTAAATGATATCTCACTAGCCAATAAAATTTTCACAGCAATAATATATGCAGATGACACCTCACTTTCGAACACCCTCAACACTTTTAGATGCAATACAAAAGTGAATATCAATAATGAACCCCCAAAAATAAGTGAATGGTTAAAGGTCAACAAGCTGTCACTTAACACTAAAAAGACAAAAGCGATGATTTTTCCCATGTCTCAAAACAAGTAGCAACTCTAAAATTAGAGAGTGACCGAACGTCTATAGAGTGTGTAAATAGCTTTAACTACCTTATCATAACCATAGGTAAACATTTGAACTGGCAAGACCATATACAATTGCAAATAAAATATCCAAATACATCAGAACTCTTAATAAACTAAAAAAAATATGTTTCGCCCAAAACGTTGCTCTTGATGTACAATTATTTTATTCTTAGCAGTTTAAACTATGGGATTTTGCTTTGTGGTTATAATACTGATAGGCTATTGAAACGGGCAGTTAGAGTAATTTACAAGAGCAGATTTAAAAAAAAGACCTACATAAACTACATGTACTGAAATTTTATTATAAGTTAATTGATAAAAAACATTCCTCAATACGTTTATACCAACATGATTCTCGTACAGTACTCCCATATGCACTCATATCCTACACGAAACGGTATGAATTTGCAAGAAAATGCATTAGATATAGCATAACACAGTAGTTAACACCAGTCCTCTTTGTATTACAGAAAAAATGTATACTCATAGTCTCTACGGCCTTTCCAAATATATAAAAAATATGCGCTAAATCAGTACAAAACATCATGTAGTATAGAAAACTGATACACCTGTTCATATTAAAACTGTTATTACACATCCACAGTTTAATTAATTAGCTAGAGTGTGTATGTAAGAAGCTTCTTTGTAAATTACACGCAAACTTCACGAATGCAAATGAGTGTCATTTGGCAATGTCTGAATTACGGTCTTTTGCATTTATAGTGAACCATTATTGTCTTTATTTAACATATTTCTGGAAATTAGTTCTCATGAATGATCATAATCATTAGTGCTATTGTATAGCAATTGTTTTTTGTTTGATTTTGTAATAATGAGGTTGCTACTTGATAGCGGCACTACAGTGCCTTAAGGTGTACGGTTTTTCCCGACTCAGTTTATATGTATGGATATATTGCTATAATGTTTTTTCTGTTATGTTAATGCATATATGTTTGTATATCCTTGGTCAAAATAAATTTGTCTGTCTGTCTGTCCGTCCGTCTGTCTGTCTGTCTGTCTGTCTGTCTGTCTGTCTATGTATTGGACACACGCTGATAATTATTCAATATATCAAAATGTTTCATCTAAAACACCACGCTAGTCCAAGCCTCGTTCTCAATGTGGTCATCCCAGCTGGGCAGTAGCCGCCCTGGCTCACTCAGTCAAGAATCTCTTATTTCACGTGGGTTTAAATCCTGGTGCCCCATGGGGCGCATAAAACAACAATACAATGACCCACACCTGACCCTGAAAACTATGTCAAGTCCGAAAATTGTGTGAGCCAATAAGTGTACATAGTTATGGCTGGAAAGTAGGCCTAGGCATATTATGCCCAGCAAACACAATACTCACACAATGCTTTATTATAGTTGGATTATGCTACATATTGTCGGCCCAGCATACAATCAACAATGGATCTGGATCTTGTATGTGTCTTATTGTACACCCGTGTGTTTGATATAATAGGGTGCCAACAGAAATATAGTGACGATATATCAACCACAGTTTGTTTATTGTTGGGACAGCATCTCAGACTGTGGATCACCATGAGCTCAGCGCTAGCCTCTAGCTAACCTACTATTAGGCTCAACTATCAGTTGGGCCTAATAGTAGGCAAGCGTCATTAGTCTTAGTGGGTGTGCAGTAGGCTTAATAAGATTATATAGAGGACTGCAGCAATTTCCCAACAAAGACAAGGCATTGATTCAATGTTGTTTTGATATTAATCCACCATCTACGACGCTGGCTCAACATAAAGTCAACATTGAGTTCAAATGTTGTTTTCTGTGTTATAGCTATATAAAATACATGATCTCCCTGTATTACAAATTATATAAAAATAGCTAATGCACAGGTATTCGCCAGCGTCACCTATAGTATATAAAATGTCAACTACCTCATCAGATAGCAATTCCACCTTATTTTGTGGTTAACCTTGTGTTCCCTGATGTAATGACAGTACATAAGAAACAGTCTGTCACGCTGCTTGGAGCGCTGATCCTATTTCTTAGTTATTATATCAAGTACATTTTTATCAAGTAAGTTTATAGACGGTACTGCAGTGGGAATTTCATAGCAGTTTGTTGTTTAGGCCTGGGGCTCTTCCATAATAGTATAGTTTTACTGCAACAACAAGCCCCCCCCCCCCGCTCCGACATAAATTTGATGATAAATGCACACGCCAGAAGACCGCTAGAAACACGTAGGGCGCGCTGGGAGAACGTTATATCAACGCCAAATAGGTTTGCTTTGTATCACAGGGTGCAGTGCAGTTGCCTTGCGCTGCATTCATGAGCGCTCGAAGTAAGCGCTGGGTACACACCGGCGGTTCGCCCAGCGCTTGAGAAACAGGCTGCGACTATGTTATGTCTGCAATTTAACCCTTGGAGCTTTGAAGAACGACATTTTATTTTTAATCATTAAAGGTGGAGTTTCACACTTTGCTTTAAGTGCAGAATTTGTTTTTTGAATAAGGCGCTGTTCATTTGATCATTGCGTTTAAAACACGCTGTGCATTCGCTACCAGCTTGCGACGTTTTTCTCAATCCGGACTCAAATTGTTATTTTTTATTTTGTCATGCGTGGACTGTGCGTCGTTCATGTCTGACGGGGACAAACCTCGGTCAACGAATTTAAAGCGTGTGCGCCCAGCGAATCACAACGCACTGACTAAAATTCTTCATTTTTTTGTGCGCTGGACGTGCGTGATGGTATGTGTGACTGGGCCTTTACAGAATGACAGGCCTAAATATTTACGTTGGATAGGAAACGTAGCTTTTATAGTTAATGTGTTCAAGCCCCTCTCTGGTCATCACCTAAACGTAGCTGCCTTGATAATAATTTCATCACAAGTTTGCTCATGTGTTTTCCTTGGCCTGACCATGTGGTTTAGCATGTCAAGGACACCATTTTTGTTAGGCATTTCCTTATTGGCCAGATAAAAATCTTATGTTTATGAATATTCCTAAAAAACACATTCTACGCCACCTGACTGATAGTGGATCTGGTGAATGAGAGTGGATGGCTAAGCTGGGACTGCTAAACCTGAAGTAGAATAATGAGCAAATGATGTGACTAGCCATCACCGTGACAATGTGTTTCGCTGGATCCAATACACACGATGTGTTATTCTATTGGCCTTGTCCGCAAACACAATACTTCATCCCCCTGGTAAGTCAATGTTGGGTCAGCGTCACAGACGGGAGACCAACATTGGGTCTATGTCTAGTGTTTGTGGGGAATTGTCAGTCATATCAGGACTGTCATCTCTGTTGAGATCTTCTGAGGCAGCATTGATTTTGTCTGGTGAGTCCGGTGTGTCCAGATAGAAGGTGGCGGGAGACAGTGTACACAAGAACGCCACTGGATGGATAAAATCCTGGCACTCTCCATTTGCATCTGTCCTGCCGCGGGGCAGATAATGATCCCAAGTCTAGTCCCACTACACTCACCATTAATTCTGTGCTGTGGGGGATATCTCCCACATAATTATTGGGACATGCCATTTGGTGTAGTATTGGTAAAGTGGAGATTCACAAAACAGTAAGGCGAGTGTGTGAATATCTGAATACGATTCTCTATGCTCTTTCTAAGCTCTATGGCCGGCCCCGATGGCTCCTTCGTATCGACTGGGGCTTGTAACGTCGGGCCGGATATTTGTCACCGTGGTTGTGCATTACAGTGCTCCAAACTGTTCAAAGACATAGAGTGTACTGTGCTGCCTATGGTACTGTGCACTATGTAGAACCCTTGAAGTCATTCTAAATAACAGTAGGGCATAGTCCCGGCTTTGGGCTTCTTTCTGTCGCGATATTGCCCCGTGTGCAGAAAACGACGTAAAGCAAAAATCACTCACTCACTTCTGATAATAATGTTTTTTTATGGTACATGCGAATATTTTAGTACGAACATGCTGTTATTAGTTTGATCTTCTCTTTACCACTTTTACTATACAATACAGGATATTGTAATACTTGAATGGCCATACTGGCCGAAAAGTGAAGTAAAGAAGATATTTTACTATTACTTTTTATGGTACATGCACGTCATCACATGCACACAGCATCATACATTCCAGACTTTAAGTTCCTCGGAGCATTGTATATAGTGGCAACGGTACAATTTATGATAAAAATTGAATAAGTATTTTAAGGATGGAAAAATAAAGAAATCACTTCACACATCAATCAAACCAAACAGTTAGATATAGTCCAGTGGATTTTGACGAAAGCGTGTTTCGCGGTATGGACGACGTTTTATGATTGATCCTGATACTATGTGATGTCCTGAGCAGGAATCAGCCGGGTGCCACTTTGGCACCCTTGGGCGGAATTTTTTAAGGGCAAAAACAAAATGGCCGCCAGATATTTCAAGGTCAAATATGATTTTTTAACAAATGAAGCCAGAAACAAGTGTAATACCTCATTTTCATGTGATTTTACCTGGGCAATCCATTTATTGCATTATTTTTATCATTCAAGGTCATCTTCAAGGTCAAAAAGTCAATTTTAAGGTCAAATAAGCAAAAATACCATTTTTACCAATCAAAGCTTGGAACATGTGTAATACTTCTTTTTCATGGGATTTCGTCTGAAAATGCATTACGGTATTATATCGGTGATCCAAGGTCATCATCGAGGTCGAATGGTCATTTACAAGGCTCAAAACAAAATGGCCGCCGATATTTTAAGGTCAAATATGATTTTTCAACAAATGAAGCCAGGAACAAGTGTAATACCTCAGTTTCATGTGATTTTGACTGGGCAATCCGTTTCTTGTATTATTTTTATGACTCAAGGTCATCTTCAAGGTCAGAAAGTCTATTTCAAGGTCAAATAAGCAAAAATACCAGTTTTAACAATTAATGCTAGAAATATGTGTAATACCTTTTTTTCATGGGATTTTGTCTCAAAAATCCATTTATGGTATTATTTTGGTGATCCAAGGTCATCTTCAATGTCGAAAAGTCATTTCCAAGGTTGAAAACAAAATGGCCGCCGATATTTCAAAGTCAAAAATGTTTTTTTTTCAACAAATGAAGCTAGGAACAAGTGTAATACCTCATTTTTCTGTGATTTTGACTGGGCAATCCGTTTCTTGTATTATTTTTATGACTCAATGTCATCTTCAAGGTCAAAACGTCAATTTCAAGGTCAAATAAGCAAAAGTACCCTTTTAAACAAATAAAGCTAGGAACATGTGTATTACCTCTTTTTCTTGGGATTTTGTCTGAAACATCCTTTTTGTTAATGCCATTTTGTCTGAAAAATCCATTCGTGGTAGTATTTTGTCGATCCAAGCTGATCTTCAAGGTTAAAAGGTCATTTCCAAGGTAAAAAATGTAAAAAATTGATATTTAAGAAACAAAATAGGAAGAAGTGATTTTGTGAAGTGTGATTTTTTACTTAATAATTTATTCCTGAAACAATTTTGATGATAAAAGGCCAACTTCAACGTCAAAAGCTCAATTTCAAGGTCAAGTAAAGGAGAAAATGATTTTTAACAAATACATGTGTAAAAACCTCTTTTGTCGCAGGAATTTGAGTGAAAAATGTCTTTTTTCTATTACTTCGGTGATTAGAAGTCATCCTCAAGGTCAAATATAATTTTTAACATATGTGCTAGAAATTGGAGCACACATAATACCTTGTGTTTGGTTTGATTTTGCCTGAATAATCTAATTATGTTTGTTTTTGCCTGGATAATCTAATTATGTTTAAACAAGCTTAAGGTGAAGAGATTGGCGAGAGGCGTTGAGGGGTAATTAGCGAAGAGATGTTCAAGAGTGAAGGAAAAGCTTTAACGATCGATGAGGAGGCATTAAAGGGCAATGAGAAGGCGCTAAAGTACAATGAAAAGGCATTAAAGGGCAATGATAAAACATATTTAAGGGAAATGAGGAGGCGTTAATGGGTGACAAGAGGCGTTACAGAGCGACCAAAGGCGTTTTAAGGCGACAGAGAGGCATTAAGGGGCTATGCAAATGCGCTAAAAGGAGACAAGAATGTGTCTTCGTAGTTTTTAGGTCAACGCGTCTTCTTTGCAATTGAAGGCATTTCCGTCGCCCTTTACCGCCTCTTCTTTGCCCTGAAAATTCTTTTAGTTCAACGCTTCTTTGTTGCAATTAAAGGCCTTCCCGTCATCCTTTGATGCCTCTTCTTCACCCTGAACGCCTCTCCATTGCTCTTTTACTTAACCGTCGCGTTTTAACGCCTCTTCATTTATTTTGAACGCCTCTCTATGGCTTTTTGACACCTCCCCATCACGATTTAACATCTCTGTGGCACATTTGACGCCTCTCGTTGCCCTTCAATGCTTTTGGGTCGACCTTCATATTTTTTCTGTCGCCCTTTAACGCCAGTTTTTGTGCAATTTAACGCCTCTTCCTCGCCCTTTACCGGCTTCCCATAGCCATTTAACGCCTTTCCATCACCATTTACAACCTTTCCATCGCCATTTAACATCACCATTTAACGCATCTGCAGAGCTTTTTGACGTCTTTTCATCAACCTTAAGTACATCTCCATCAACCTTTTTTATTGCCCTTTAACGACTTTCCATCGCTCTCTGACGTCTCTCCGTCACAATTTAATTCTTCTCAGTTGCCCTTTAGCGATTCTCCGTCATCTTTAACGCCTTCTTATAACCCTGAAACACATATCCATCACCCTTTAACACCACCCCATCACTTGTTAACGTAATTCTGCTTTCATTTAATGCTTACTAGTCACCCTGCAACGCTGTGCAATAGCCCTTTAATGCCACCCCGTCACCTTTTAACGCATCCCGTCCATTTTTAGTGCCTTTTCTTAGCCCTTCAGCGTCTCCTCGTTGTCCTTTAACTCCTCCTCATTGCTCTTCAACGTCGCCTCACTGCCCATTAACGCCTTCCATCGCCATTTAAGGCATCTGCAGCGCGTGTTAGCGTCACACCAGGACCCTTTATTGCATATTCATCAGCCTTTATTACTTTTCCGTCATCCGTTGGACATCTGCGTCACCATTCAACGCTTCTTCGTCACCCTTTAGCAACTCTATGTTGTCCTGAGTGCCTTCTCCTCACCCTCACACGCCTATCCATCATACTTTATTTCCTCCCCATTGCCCGTTATCGCTTTTCCATCGTCATTTAACGTGTCATGGTCGCCCTTTAACGATGCCTCATCACCCTTTACCGCCTCCCCCTCACCATTTAACACTTTCCCATCACCATTTAGCGCCTCACTATCACTCTTTAACGTGCATTCACATCGCCATTTAACGCATCTGCAGCGCCTTTTAGCGCCTCTCCATCAAACTTTATTGCATCCACATCACTTTTATCACTTTTTTGGGGCCTTTAACGCTTTTCCGTCGCTCTTTGACGTCCCTCCGTTACCATTTACTGCTTTCCCAATGCCCTTTGGAGATTCTCAGTCGTCATTGATGCCTTCTCATCGCCCTTAGACACCTATTCATCACCTGTTAACATACTTCCACTGTCATTTAAGGCTTCCTTGTTACCGTTCCATAGTCCTTTCATGCCACCCCGCCACCTTTTAATGCATCCCGTCGCTCTTTAACGCCCCTTTTTGCCCCTTCAAGCCTTTTCGTTGCCTTGCAGCGCCTCCTCATTACCCTTCAACGCCTCCTCATTGCTCTTTAATGACTACTCATTTTCTTCTAACCCTACTAGAATTAGATTATCCAGTTAAAGTCACATCATATTTGTGCTTAGGCCTACCTGACCTTGAAATTGACACACAGCCATTAAAAATAACCTTTAATCATCAAAATAGTAGCAAAAATGGATTATTCGTCAAAATTACACTAAAAAGAAGTACTACACTTTTTGCTATTTGTGTTTGTTAAAAATCATACTTTTTATCTCGGAATTGACTTTTGATGACACACGTTCCTAGCTTTTTTGTTAGAAATGATATTTTCTCTTACTTTACCTTGAAATCGACCTTTTGGCCTTGAAGATGACCTTGAATAATCAAAATAATTTTAGATATGTAATGGCCAGTCAAAACTGCACGAAAAAGAGGTATCTCACATGTTCCTAGCTTCATTTGTTAAAATAGTAATTTTGCTCAGTTGACCTTGAGATTGACTTTTTGACCTTGAAGATGACCTTGAGTCATGAAAATAAGACAAGAAATGGAATGCCCGGTCAAAATCACATGACAATGCGGTATTACACTTGTTCCTAGCTTCAATTATTGAACAATCATATTTGATCTTGAAATATCTGGCGGCCATTTTGTTTTCGACTTTGGAAATGACCTTTTGACCTTGAAGATGACCTCGGATCACCAAAATAATACCATAAATGGATTTTTCAGACAAAATCCCATGAAAAAGAGGTATTACACATGTTCCTAGCTTTAATTGTTAAAACTGGTATTTTTGCTTATTTGACCTTGAAATTGACCTTTTGACCTTGATGATGACATTGAATCTTAAAAATAATACAAAAAATGGATTGTCCAGACAAAATCACATAAAAATGAGGTATTACACTTGTTCCTGGCTTCATTTGTTGAAAAATCATATTTGACCTTGAAATATCTGGCGGCCATTTTGTTTTTGCCCTTAAAAAATTCCACCCAAGGGTGCCAAAGTGGCACCCGGCTGATTCCTGCTCAGGATATCCCTTAGAATCAGAATCAATCATAAAACATCGTCCATACCGCGAAACACGCTTGAGTTAAAAAATGCCATTTGACAACTGGACTAATATGCTATCGTGACAAAGAGACAAAAGACATGTATCATGTATCCAAATGTCACGATAGCAGCAACTTTCCAAATTTGTCATTTGGTCTCAATACTTAAAAAAAATGACGACACCTTAGCATTTTAGTTTGATAGCATTTGGGCGATTTTCAACAATTGAAAAAATGACCAGAGACATTCGTTTGTTTGCTATCGTGACATATTCTTGCTTGCTATCGTAACATATTTGCTTTTGCGACTTAAAAAAATTAGAACGGAATGGAATGAGTCCTTCTCGATAAAATACTCGGCATGGAATTATTGTTCTGAACTAAGCCTTCTGGTACATTTGTGGGGCAGCAAGACTGCAACAACTCATTATCTCACCCGCAGTGGCTATTTAAAAAATTGTGATATCGTGACAAGGGTGCCCTATATTTTTAGCGTTTAAATTATCATCACTCACCTGAGAATTTAACTGATGAAACATTAAATGTTGTTTTATCTTATTAGATAATAAGCTTTCCAATAGGGTTCAAGCTCGGCACGTGGCACTCTAAGTTTCTTATTGCTATCGTGACTCATTTTTTTAAAGATAGGAATGGTCACAATAGCAGTATTTTTTATATAAAAAATCATTTTAAAATGGAATGAGCATATAAAGCAGCATGTCAAATAAAAAATCAATCATTTTTCTTTAATTATCATTTAATATTTCATTTGTCATTCCATCGCATGTGCTTGTAATTTACCACCGAAAAACACATGTAAATTCATCGGGAAAGCATTCCGTCCTAAAATTGCTGTTTTGCCACTTAACCAGCACTTCCAATAGTAAAAACATTAGGAAGATAGAGTAATTTGTGTTTCTGTTTTCCAACTTTCTTTTTATTGCCCCAAAAATGCTGCTAATGTGACCATTTTTTATGAAATTGGCCATATGTACAAAAAACAACTATAGGCTACAACTCCAAATAAGCAACCACAAAATGAAAAGCATTGCTATTAAGGATTTCCGTATAGTTTTGTGTAATGGTGTTGTTGTTGTTGTTGTTGTTGTTCCAGCACCTCAATAGCTAACACCAGCCTATGGGGATAGACAAACTGAAATATTCTGATGAGTGTGTTTCCTAACATGTTGATTTGCATTTGTCCTACCGAAGGGCAGAATAATACAAGCCAGGAGCCATGCTGGAAAGGGGGGTGTAAGCGTAATCTATAACAGCCCTAACCATTTACTCTAGGCTATTACATTCAGCTCACGCCACCCTTGTCGAAGATCCCTGATGTGTCCACCGCTGAAAGAAATCACTTCTATATTTAGAAAATCTAGGTCGATCTTGAGTATGGCTCTACCAGTCAGTCGGTTTATCGTCAAATCAGATCAAGGATCAAGAAATAAAAAAATATTTATCAATAGGTTATAATAGTCGAAGGGGAAATCTTCCTGGCAGAGCAGAAATTACACCATTTTTAAAAGAAATACTTTGGTTGGTTTCATTGTCTAATGTATAAATCATATATTGGGTGTTAGGATTTATATGAAATTCAGACACATAGTAGCCCGAAATTAGCCCATATTTTAGCCAATCTGCAAAACAATTATAGGAAGTTAATCTCTTCACACTAATATTGACATAAAAAAGACATTTCCGAAGTTATTTTTACATTTTATAGTCCCCTTCTGGATAACCAAGATGGCTGCCATCCGTACATATTGCATCATAATTTTTGAACCACTGCTCTAGTAGCTGATGGCGAAGTGGTCTTGCATATATCCTGACCTAGACGCTTCAGAGATCCACTAATTGAAAGCCATTGAACATATTTTGTTTTGTGACGGATATACATTAGCCCAGTATTGAGTTACCATGTCGTGTTTGGCGCCACGCTAAATGTGGGCTAGCGTCACAGACGGCAGTCCAACATTAACCCGGCTTTGGTTCAAGGCATCGGGCCGGTACTGCCAGCATGCCAGTACCGCCTGCATGAAGTACTAACTAGGGTTGAATGGATACTGACCAGCACCGGCTACGCTGGCTCAACATTTAAGAGACATTGGTTCGGTGTCGGCGTGTACTCGCCGCCAGCAGTAAGCACCACCATAGATTGAGCCCATCTTCCACAGTTAATATAGATTGAGCCCATCTTCCACAGTTGGTATAGATTGAGCCCATCTTTCACAGTTAATATAGATTGAACCCATCTTCCTCAGTTGATATAAATTGAACCCATCTTCCACAGTTAATATAGACTGAACCCATCTTCTATAGTTGATATAGATTGAACCCATCTTCCACAGTTAATATAAATTGAACCCATCTTCCACAGTTAATATAGATTGAACCCATTTTCTATAGTTAATATAGATTGAGCCCATCTTCCACAGTTAATATAGATTGAGCCCATCTTCCACAGATAATATAGATTGAACCCATCTTTCACAGTTGATATAATTTGAACCCATCTTCCACAGTTAATATAGATTGAACCCATATTCTATAGTTAATATAGATTGAGCCCATCTTCCACAGATAATATGGATTGAGCCAATCTTCCACAGTTAATATAGATTGAGCCCATCTTCCACAGTTGGTATAGATTGAGCCCATCTTCCACAGTTAATATAGATTGAGCCCATCTTCTATAGTTGATTTAGATTGAACCCATCTTCCATAGTTAATATAGATTGAACCCATCTTCTATAGTTGATATAGATTGAACCCATCTTTCACAGTTGATATAAATTGAACCCATCTTCCGCAGTTAATATAGATTAAACCCATTTTTCACAGTTAATATAGATTGAACCCATCTTCCACAGTTAATATAGATTGAACCCATCTTTCACAGTTGATATAAATTGAACCCATCTTCCACAGTTAATATAGATTGAACCCATCTTTCACAGTTAATATAGATTGAACCCATCTTCCACAGTTATTATAATGGAAATCATGGGTTTAATTTTTGTGAAGGCACATCGTGAACAAAACTTTCCTCTTTATGTGGAAACTTTAAAAGCACTGGTACCGTGTTGTTTTGCCTTGGATCACCACAATTATGCCAGTTGGTCTAACTGAGAATCCTTCTGCCTTCAGGAAATGGATTGTGTCTTGCGTAATTTAGCAGGCATATCTTTAATATTTTTAAAACAGTTGATTTGATTCACATATGAGCTTATTAACATTGTCAAGCTCTGTTAGCATTATGTTTAATTTCAGATTGTGGTGAATATAAAGCCGTTTTGTATGTCAGTAAATCAGTTACGCATGTCAGTAATCAATTACGCATGTGAGTATAATATAAACCAATTATAAACATGGCATGTTGATTTTCAATTGCCAGAGCAACCATTATATCCAGTAGTGGCGAGGAATTAATTACTAGACGCGGCGCTAGTCATTAAAGGGTTAACAAGTACGACAAATTAGTCATAATTTTCTCAAAAATGTTTTAAAGTCTACATTTGTAAACGAAATAAAAAAACATGTACAATCGAACACAGTGGCTCTTGGCTGTCATATGATTATAATAGACAATATCTATATACCATTTGAACGTTTTTTTCTCATATATCAAAAAACGCAGTTTTTTTAAAGAAAATACACCGGATATGCTGGTACATAACAAAAAGTCGAACTTTAGAACCTTCTTAACCATCCCTGAAATTTTGGTGATTTTGTCCGGCGTGTCCCCTTTTTCTTGCTAATCTGCCTGACTAAGATATATACAGTATAAAAATAGTGATATACAGCGTTAGTAAAAGCATATACATTTTACTTCACATATGTGTGACCATGGCATTTCAATATCCACCCAATGCTGGTTTAATGCTGGGACAGCGTCGCAGACGATGATCGAACATTCACCCGGAATTGTTTCAATGTCTCGTGTTTGCTGTCAGCACGGCGAGTAGCACTTGAGATGTTATTTTAATGAATGATAAATTTGAGCGTAGGGGCTTATTAAAATTATTGAGTGACTCAAAAATCATACCCTTCCCCATTAGATTTTATTTTGTGGTCTAAAACAGAGAAATTAAACAAAGTGGCCTAAGGTCCAATTGCCAAAACCAACTACAAAGTGTAGTGTTATGTTGTATAATTATAACATAATTATTCGTAGGCTACGATAGGCTTATTGCAGCACGCAGACTGTAAAGGGTCTTAAATCGTGGCACGCGTTATCAGCAAGTAATTACCCTTATTCTGCTAATGGTCACAGTCAACATCCTCAAATAAAATATTTTTTGTTCAAGGAATTATCATTGTTTTAGTTAAAATAAGGGTCGTGAAATGATAATAATTATAATAAAAATTGGTAAGAGTTTCTTTTGTACCCCTCTGGGCGATAATAAAGGTTTCCGTCATTCAGATAAAATAAGATAACTAAATGATGGAGGGGTACAATATAAACTCTTTCTTAAAAAATCATCTATAAGTTTCATCTATTTAGATACGCCTACGTGACGATGACAAAAGTTCTTATATATGTACATATGTATCACAACTGTACCGGTATATATCACTGATTTTTGTATTTCTAAAAAAATATGCATTTAAGTATTTAAAAAAAAGATGACTATATATGACTATATGCATTTAAGTATTTAAAAAAAAGATGACTATATAACTGTATTAGGTTTCCTTAGCATAATACCGCCCGAAATCACCGTCCGAAATTACCGATATTAGTACAGGACTAGTCATAGAAAAGAGTACTAAAAGGTTTTTTTATACGTCTCATCGTCCGAAATCATCGTCTGAAATCACCGTTCGAAATTACCATCCGAAATTAGCGATATCAGTACCAAAATAGTGGTATAAAAGACTACTAAGTTAGGCGTCCGAATTCACCGCACGCCGTCCGAAATCACCGTCCGAATTCACCGCCGCGTCCAAACTCAACACACACCGTCCGAAATCACCGTCCGATTTCACCACACACCGTCCGAAATCACCGTCCGAAATCACCGATAGGTGTCCGAAATCACCAGGTCCGAAATGGTCGAGGTCCGAAATCACCGGCAGTCGATTGAACCCATCTTTCATAGTTGATATAAATTGAGCCCGTCTTCTATAGCTAATATAGATTGAACCCATCTTCTATAGTTAATATAATTTGAACCCATCTTCCATAGTTAATATAGATTGAACCCATTTTCCAGAGTTAATATAGATTGAACCCACCTTCTATAGTTAATATAGATTGAGCCCATCTTCCACAGTTAATATAGATGGAATCCATCTTTTATAGTTAATATAGATTGAACCCATCTTCTACAGTTGATAAAAATTGAACCCATCTTCCACAGTTTATATAGATTGAACCCATCTTTCACAGGTAATATAGATTGAGCCCATCTTCCATAGTTTATATAGATTGAACCCATCTTCCACAGTTGATATAGATTGAACTCCTCTTCTATAGTTAATATAGATTGAACCCATCTCCCACAGTTAATATAGATGGAATCCATCTTCTATAGGTAATATAGATTGAACCCATCTTCTACAGTTGATAAAGATTGAACCCATCTTCCACAGTTAATATAGATTGAACCCATCTTCTATAGTTGATATAGATTGAACCCATCTTTCACAGTTGATATAAATTGAACCCTTCTTTCACAGTTGATATAGATTGAACCCATCTTTCACAGTTAATATAGATTGAACCCATCTTTCACAGGTAATATAGATTGAGCCCATCTTCCATAGTTTATATAGATTGAACCCATCTTCCACAGTTGATATAGATTGAACTCCTCTTCTATAGTTAATATAGATTGAACCCATCTTCCACAGTTAATATAGATGAAATCCATCTTCTATAGGTAATATAGATTGAACCCATCTTCTACAGTTGATAAAGATTGAACCCATCTTCCACAGTTAATATAGATTGAACCCATCTTCTATAGTTGATATAGATTGAACCCATCTTTCACAGTTGATATAAATTGAACCCTTCTTTCACAGTTGATATAGATTGAACCCATCTTTCACAGTTAATATAGATTGAACCCATCTTTCACAGATGATATAGATTGAACCCATCTTCTATAGATGATATAGATTGAACCCATCTTCCACAGATGATATAGATTGAACCCATCTTCCACAGTTGATATAGATTGAACCCATCTTCCACAATTAATATAGATTGAATCCATATTTCAGAGTTCATAACAGTCATATTCTAATCAAGCACACGAAGAAAACAAGTAAATTAATATTCTGCATTGAATTTATTATAATCAGAATTTAAATGCATGGATGTGAAAATGGTCGTTCTTGTAAGCATATGTACTTAGCGAGGATTTACAAATAGCTGAGAAGCTGAAGTCAGTGTCTCATCAGTGCAGGTGCAAGTGCAAATAAAAGAAAGTGTTACTGTAGTATGCAATCATATTGAATAATACTTAATTAAATTAAACATCGGCACCTTTATGCAATACTATAATATCTGACCAAGCAAATACACACCAATATGACCTACGAAACAAAGTCACCAAAAATATAAATACACACATTAAGCAATTACATAAAAGATGCCTTCAAGGCAGCCCAAAAATAACATTCTATGTTCAAACTTTTTGAAACACAGAAATACAGAAGTACACACTATAGTTAAAAATGAAATGAACGTATCTGGCCACATCCCAAAACGCGATGTTTCGTTGATAAATAACAAAACTGTACGACATATTTTCATATTGATTTCCGGGGGTAGTGTAAAAGATCCCGAGACAGGAAGTCGGTAATCTATTTTTATTTCTGGAAGACGGGACTCCTGGTGCAGTGGTTAAAGCTGCCTGCTTGGAAAATCGGAGATCGCGGGTTCGAACCCCACTTACATTCAAGTTTCAAAGAAACAAAATGTTTCTTCCTCGCTCACTCGTCAAGATTCAATATTGTCGGGAGCCTCCGTGACCGAGAGGGGCTCGAATTTCGAGTTATTTGGCTGGAGCGCAGTGTTATCTCATTCATCTCACCATCATCAGGAGGTTCTCCTGGTCCAGTTTGGCCTATATGTACATAAAGCTTGCCCAAAACCCTATTTATTTCATTTCATTTCATTTACATATGATTAGCAAACTACGTATTTAGAAAAAACACATGGTCGATCTGTTCATTCCACTGACCAATAGGACGACTTAGTATTCGATCTCATATAATATTATTATATTGTTATATTATTATATTATTATATTATTATATTATTATATTATTATATTATTATATTATTATATTATTATATTATTATATTATTATATTATTATATTATTATATTATATTAATACTATTTACACAATAACAGCATGACTGCGTAAAACAGGAAATATTTGGCTTATGATTACCTACATGTTGGATGGAGCCACTATGCGCATGTTAAATGATGTGCACTTGACACGGAAACATTGGCAAATGTGACATCTATGCATCAACAATTTTCCCATCTGCCTTTTTACTCTGCGCGCTCATGGGTGTACCTGGCAAAAAATGTGTTGATGCCGCATACAGATTTATGTCAGTGTCATTTATGTCAATGTCATATTATATATTTCATATACAAAGTAATACCCGAAACTCTTGTAATAAACATTGGAAGAAAGCTGATTTTTCAAGTCCAAATTTTAGGATTTATGCATACAGGAATTAGAAAACATGAATTTCCACGTAAATTCTACATACATTTTTAAAACGCGTTTTTCGCCATTTTTCCAGCTTAGCACTGTCGACCCATCAATCAATCAATCAATCAATGAAACTTCTATAGCGCCTATATCCTCAGCGAACCGAGCTTAGAGGCGCACAGATCCTTAGTGTGATCATGTGTCATAATCGAGGCCAAAACAGGTTCATCAACAGGGAGCCGGGCTGCTGAGGGACTAGGGTGGAAAAGACAGGTCAAATAGGTGAAAGTTAAGTAATTTACGGAATGTTTGGATTGTTTTGGCATTATGTATTGACCCAGCAAATAGATTTAGCATGTGCCAAAATGGTTAGAGATATATAATCAAAAAACTTCTAGCATCAAATGCCGAATGCACCTTAAATGATGAATGAATGAATGTGCACGCTAAACTGGACCAGGAAAACTCCTGAGCCTGGTGAGATGACACTGCCCTTCAGACACCGGATTCGAAATTCGTGCCAAGGGGTCTGAGGCCGAGCTCGCTACCTCTCGATCACGGAGGCTCCCCACAATATGTAATCTGTTGCGAGTGAACGGGGGAGGGGAATGAATAATTTATTAAATAAATAAATAAATAAATAAATAAATAAATAAATAAATAAATAAATAAATAAATAAATAAATAAATAAATAAATAAATAAATAAATAAATAAATAAATAAATAAATAAATAAATAAATAAATAAATAAATAAATAAATAAATAAATAAATAAATAAATAAATAGACGGACGGACGGACGGACGGACGGAC
>OZ024908.1:72315965-72543465 GCA_964017125.1 Flabesymbios commensalis | reverse complement strand
AATAAATATCTAACAAAAATGAAGGGTTAGAATCAGACGGCATCGATAAAAGTTACAACAATGTTATTTAACCGTGTCTATAATTAGGAACCCAATATGGCCGCCAAAAATCTGCCTCACGTGTGTTTTATAGATAGATTCATATCAAAGGCAAATTTGTGATTTACCTTTTCTATCAACCTCCCTATCCTCAACCGAAGCTGTATGATGCTTTATGTAGTGTTATGGGAGGTGTGATAAGTCTCAATGTGGCTGCCAATGACAATGACATGATACTTCCTCAATACCATTCAGAGTGAATAGGACGTTCAGGATCTTTGAGCAGAGTTTCACCCCAGATAAGTGTATTACCCATAGGATGTACCGGTACAAATAATCTGAAGTGGCAGGAAGATATTCCAGGGAATGGGATCTGTGCTTTTAGGTGAAGAGTTCTCTTTGGGCATCATCAATGGACTCACAATGAGTGTTCGAACACATGAAACAAACAGCAAACCGTTCAAATTGGTGTTTTTAATCTTGCGTTGGGAGGTGTAATGCAGAAGTTTGCAACGACTGTTGAGGAAAGCTGAGGTATGATCACAGCCGGTATATGCGTGTAGCATCATAAGGGGGCCACCATTCAATCTCTAGGGGGAGAGCTGGAGTATTTTTGAAATAAATAATTTTGGGCAGACTCTGCATTAAATAAATAATATACTTAAAAAATGTTCTACATAAACATGTGATACAATTTGAAATTTTCAGCTCGCCCAGCTTATTCAACACAGGCCTATGAAACGGGGCAGCAGAAAGAATGACAATTCAGTGGCAGATACAGGATCTCAAGAAAAGGGGTGCGCGGGTTTTAGGGGCATTCACACGATAATTTTTTCAGTAGATTTAGGTCAGTTTAGGGTAAGTTTTGAATCATTCGTCAAGAAATATAGGGGGCGCCAATTCAATTTCTGCACCGACAGTGAACCCCATAACAAGATATTTCTTTCCAAACACACTAGAAAAAAAATATATAATAAAAACCTTGCAGAAACCATTACTTGTGCTTTCATGTGCAAAAATACGGGGTTTTTCTTACATTTTGGCAGTCATTTGTGTGTTGCTAATTTGAAGGTGAAGGTCACCAAATATAAAATGTTATCCGACAGATTCGAATTCAGCACACACAAATTATGTAAAAACAAGCGGAAAAAAATAATTTGCTCTCAAATGTCAATGCACAGTTCAATGTTTCATATTTTAGTCCAGGCTAAATACAGACATTTTCAGAAAAAGCCTGCAATATTCTCGCATTTAAAAATATATATGCCATGTACAAATCTAAATACCACTCAATTTTAAGCATATACAACATGATCTCATCTATAAAATCGCATAAGAATCGACTTGATATGTACACTTTAAATCATTATATATTTAAATGAGCACGGGATATTTGAAATATGCATCATAACTACTTAAAAAAGTTAAACAACGTTGCCATCATATGTACAGTAGATGAGAAATATATGTTTCCGCACGAAAACTAGAGATGAAATAGTTACTACATATTATTCCACATAGTAGCAAAAAAGATACTCCGGAAAGCGTAGAAACCTGGTATAAGACTAATCATATAGAGAATGCAAAAGCAATATAAAAACTACCTATCGTATTTGGTAAAGCACTTGAACAAAAGTCAAATAATAAAATGGAAAGTATAACAGACATTCCGGATAAACGTAGAATAAAACTAAATATTTTTTATGCAAAATGTATATACAAAGTCAAATAAAAATGGTACATAGTCAGACAAAAACAATAGTTTATAAAGTGCAGTGATGGCCATTTTTTGCACTTTTAAATTATTTCCAGTGTTCTGGAATGTGTTCGCCCTATGTATGAAACTCGCTTGATTTGTTTTTGTATTTGATCGATATATCTTATTATTTGCCACAATGAATACAATTTGCCGAATCATCAAACACCACCAGGCCCACTAAAGCTGTGACCATGTGTCTGTCATGTCAGCGTCTCAGACAAATTCTACCTGCTAGATTTTTCTCATAAAGCAAATGTCAAACAATATTGTCAAAAAGTAGTTTGTGTGGTTGACAGTATGGCAGCAATTGGCCACTTTCACTGCACGTGGGGGGTCCCGTCAGCCATTCGCGGTTAAGCTAACATTATTCAAAGACACGTTACATGTACATACGATTAAACATAGCTATAGTAGTGGATATTTTGAATATTAGACAAATAAGATGACATAATATTTATAAATAAAAGGAAATAATGTGGTATGTGTAACATACAATTATATTTAAATAATAAATCCTAAAAGAGTGCATTTACTTGTTCGTTGTGGATGTTCCTTGTTTTTGCATCTTCAACTTAAATTAACGTCTAATTATGTGTTGTGCTAATAAGTATTTTTTACAAATAATCACATTTATATTTTATTGAATTAATTTAAAAATAAATCGTCTCATGTGTGTTTTTTTGCATACTTTTCTCATCTTAGCCTTAAAGGGTCAACAGTTCTGTTGTTGGTCACTTGGTGAAGTTGACAGTTTTGACAATGGCTGGCATTGTTCAACCTATGTCCGCACAAAAAGAGACCTAATCAAATCAATGTGGTAACCATTTCAATGCAAAAGGATTAGAATGTGTACAGGTGACATCGACTGATATAAGCTATTATATATATTTATTTCATCTCTGGTTTTAGCGCGGGACACAAAATTATGTATAATATATTTTTATTTAATTTTACATTCAAGTGGAATTACCATGTACAAAGTTGCATGCTTTAAAAACTTGCTCTACTTGTTGTTGTTTTATAAGTTTCTACGCTTTCCAGAGGGTTTGTTTGCTACTTTTATACTAATATGTAGTTATTTTATCTCTGGTTTTAGCGCGGGAAACAAAATATATGTATAATATATTTATATTTTATTTTTACTTTTAAGTGTAATTTTAAATGTAATTACCATGTATATAATATATATAAATTTTATCCTGGATGTCGAGCTTAGTTAGGGTGCTGGTCACCTGTATTCGACATCCTGATGTGCACAATTTTATTTACAATTGCATATTTGTACGATTATTGTATATATTTGTGTATATAAAGCCTAATAAATAAATAGATATAGACCATAATTTAAATCACAGTGGATGAGGAGCGCTAACTACGTCTATGATTGTATTTTAAACATTCCTATGTATGCTTAAAAATATATATTTTGAAGGTGAAACGTGCTTTCAATCAGCGAAAAGTATTTTCTTAAACGTTTGCCTTCATTTTCACAAATAGAGATAATTATTCACTCACTTGAGGCTGTGGATTGCGTCAGCGAGACACAAATTTAAGAGGGGAACATTCAAGTTCAATTACGCGGTGCTTAAAGGGTTAAGCCAAATGTGTGAATCGATAATGATAGGTGTTAAACAATAGTCGCACTAATGCGACACAAGAACACTGTGATGACTAGGCGGAGAACTCACCAGGTGGGCCCTCAGTAGGCGGGTAACTTACAAGTGGACGGCTAACTCAAGCTGACTGGCGGCTCCTGGGCCTGGGAAAGGTCTGTTTGTGTTTACCCTGCAAACACAAGTCGTTGATCCAATGTTGATTTGATGTTGGGCCAGCGTTGTAGAATGTAGACTAGCATTGAGTCAACATTAGGTCAACGTTTCGTGTTTGTGTTTACGTCAGCCCACATATAGTGAATGCATGCATCTGGTGAAAGGACATCAGACTTATTATTATTTTTTTAGCAAAATATTGGCTGTGTTAAAGTTTTGCGGTTTGAGGAGAGAAAGAAAATTAATATTTACAGTTTTGGGGAATGATAGAAAATATACATTTGCAGATTTACCACCCCCCCCCCCCCACCCCCCCTTCCAGAAAACCTGGATAGGAGCACTCTTTTTTGCGTTCAATAAAACAGGCGCCCATATTTCCCGGTTTACAGTTTCTTATTACTAGTATTATACATTTTTTTTATTGATTAACAAAATTGGTCTTCAAAAAATCATACCATACTTGCATAGAGAATGTTTTTTTTTTGACAAAAGAATAACCACTGTTAATAAAATATAGTATAACCACTGTTTATACACATTATTACCACTGTTTATACACATTATTACCACTGTTTATACACATTATTCCTACTGTTAAAATACATTACTACCACTGTTACAACACCTTATTCCCACTGTATATACACATTATTACCACTGTTTATACACAATACATTACCATTATACACAATAAATTATCACTGCTTATACACCTTATAACCACTGATATACACCTTATAACCACTGATATACACCTTATTACCACTGAAATACACCTTATTACCACTGATATACACCTTATAACCACTGATATACACATTATTACCACTGATATACACCTTATTACCACTGATACACACCTTATTACCACTGATATACACCTTATAACCACTGATAAACACCTTATAACCACTGATATACTGATATAAAGCTTATAACCACTGATATACACCTTATAACCACTGATATACACCTTATTACTACTGATATACACATTACTACCACTGTTTATACACATTATTACCATTGTTTATACACATTAAATTACCACTGCTTATACACCTTATTACCACTGATATACACATTATTATTACTGATATACACCTTATAACCACTGATATACACCTTATAACCACTGCTATACACCTTATAACCACTGATATACACCTTATTACCACTGATATGCACCTTATAACCACTGATATACACCTTATTACCACTGATATACACCTTATAACCACTGATATACACCTTATAACCACTGATATACTGATATAAAGCTTATAACCACTGATATAACCTTATAACCACTGATATACACCTTATTACCACTGATATACACATTACTACCACTGTTTATACACATTATTACCATTGTTTATACACATTAAATTACCACTGCTTATACACCTTATTACCACTGATATACACATTATTACCATTGATTTATACACATTATTTTTACCACTGTTTATACACATTTATCAGAGGCAACTGCACAAGACATTTATTTTGGACTAAGCACCTTTTACACTTTTTACACCTAAGGACTCACACAAAGCACACACATCACCACTACCCGCCTCCATAATACTCTATATACAGAGCCGTGAGCTGTATTTTGAAGAAGAAGAAGAACCAGAAGTTTGAGGTTAAAGATAGTTTGATTTGATGGGTTAACAATGTAATAAGATTACATAGTTTTTTTTATTTTAAATAAAGGCTACAGTAACTGGACAATTTATCAAATATGAAGCGCCTATCATTGGGCCACAGATATATGACGCTATATAAATGTTTATTTATTTATTAATATCTAAGTTTGTTCATTCACTATTTACAACAGTGTAATTCTATCTTTTTAAACAATTTGAATTGGGTCATACACCTATTTATAACAAAGTGTATATATTGGCCTGGTACTTAACCCTTTTATCCCCAACCACCAGTATAATTGCTTTTAATTCGTCTTATTAAACTATCAAATCAGCGTTATTGAGAATGAAATGAGTGTTTAAACATCAAGATTTGCAAATGTCTGGTCTGAAATTAAACAAAGATGAGTAATTTTCATCCACTACAAGTTGTGGGTCGCGGTAGCGAGACGCAACTTCGAGTGAATGATAGTGTATTTAAGATAAGTTAGCGGGATAAGGGTTAACCTTCTGAACGCCAAGATATTTATATTTATGTTCATTCGCCTTGAGTTTTGAGTTACTGCCGCATTTCTCATCTCAAAGTGAATAAAGATGTCCAGACTTTGAACAAAATACCCAAATAACAGATTAAAGCTGAGATTATCCTTATAATGGAATAAGAGGAAATATGCCACTCTTTTTATCCAAAGGTTAGCTTCACATAATTATGCGACACAGATGCTCAAAGGGTTAAGCACACGCCCAGTAGTGGCTAAGTGTGGAGGCCAGTCAAACACGTCCACACTACTCCACCGTGAAAAGACACCGTCATGACACATTCATCAACCTAATCACGGGCATTGTTCTCAGCAATTAGGTGTGATTTTTTTATTGGCCAGAGGGCCGTGGGTTCGGGAGGGGTGGGGTGACACGGGGACTAGGCTGGCATGATTGTCTCTCTCGGCTAGAGAGTTCTCTGTCTGACAGAGAACTCAACTCTCCAGAAAGTTAACTATAAAATCCCCCGTGCCTACTGAAGTATCATCAGTTGTTACAAGCAAAGAATTCAGTAAAGACACCCACTCAAGTTTGATCAAGTGAGTATTTTTCACGATAACATTATTATTCTAATGAATACAATGATTTTTTGTACTTCTAATTGATATTAGTACTATTATTTCATAGCTAGTATGATAATTTTATAATATATATTTGATGTGACCATTTAGTCTGTAAAAAATATTGATTTTATTTCCCAATGAAACAATAATTTTTTTACAAATGGTGTATGTTTACTAATTAACCCCTCGAATTGCATCTAAAAAATAAAATTGTCGTATATATATAGATATCCGGTTCCCACTGTATGTTTTATAAATATATTAAATTATATGTTTAACAGATCAGGAAGATAAATAACATTGGTCAAATACAATAAAGATTGCATGATTTTGAACTATTGACGGATAGAAGTGATCAGACACCATGAATTATAGTGGCAATTTTCTTCAGAATCAAATTCAAGATAATACCAGACAGATGTTTTCTTTAAATCAGAGCTATTCAATAAATGCGGCATTAAGTATGGCACCGCAATGGGATGCCAATAATGAGATGAAATCATACAATGGTGAGAAAGATGATGTTTCCAGTTGTACAAACAGCGGGGGAGAAGAAGTGGAATCCCCCCCAAGAAATATCCTATCATCGGAGGAGATAAAAACGGAAGCGAATACGTCATCGTCAAGTGGTGATCTGGATGTGAAAAGCGTGAAATCCAACGTTACGGACGAAGAGAGTGACACTTCACCCAAGACCAGCCGTTCTAAGAAGAGTCAGCAAGAGAGCAAGATGGTCAAGGTGGATACACCTGATGGTACGCGTACATATCAGAAACCCTGTCACTCCATCATCACCCTCATCTCTAAAGCCATCCTCAGCAGCCGAGAGAAGAAGATGCTACTGGGAGACATATATGAATACATCATGGACACGTTCCCCTACTTTAAACACGTTAGTGACAAAGCCTGGAGGAACAGCATCCGTCATAATCTCAGCCTCAATGAATGCTTCGTGAAGAGTGCGCGTTCAGAGAATGGTAAAGGTCATTTCTGGGCCATACACCCGGCATGCCTAGAGGATTTTGAGAAGGGTGATTTTCGTCGTCGTCATGCAAGGAGAAGGGCACGACGTGGTCAGTCTGGGTTCATGGGAGCCTTTCAAGGTCAGTATCCTTCTAATACGACTTACCCAGGCGGCTGTCAAACAAGTGGTTACGTTCCCATGACACAGATGACAGTTTCTACTCCAGTAGGGCCAGCCACAGCACCCGTGTCTCAGGCAAACACACTAACACCTTCCAATGAGTTCTCCTCGTGTAATAACGGATTGAGCGAGGAGCTGTATGCGGCGCCCCCATCTGGATATATTCACACATCCGGCGATCAGAGAGGTTTCCATGATATGGTACCATCCCACAACTACCACCACCAACCCACTCATTACATGCCTACACCGCCATCTACAACAAATCGGGAAATGTTGAGTAGCTCGTTGACAGCGAACTCTTGCATGCCAGCCGCTTCGCATTATTTCTCGCATTATTTAGGCGGGATGACGGCCAGTCAGTTATCATGGCTGATGTCTGGTCCCACCACAGGTCAAGCCTTACTTGATGCTATGTACGGCTCTTTGTCATCACATTAACCCTTTAAGTGCTAGTCACGTCTACAGCAGATTGTATCATGTATATGTGTTCTTCAAACAAGACAATCTAGAGGAGAAATCAACATTATATTTACAGGATTGAAATATATTTTTATTCCAATTGTACATGTATAGACACAAGTAATTTTTACCGACTTGAAGTTGGGGATTGCGATAGCGAGACACAACTTCAAGTCGGTAAAAACTGACATTTTATAATGTAGCTTACTTACTTACTTGATATAGACAGTCCATTGCTATAATGTGACAGATACAACACAGTATGCTTAACTGAACTCAGCAAAGGTTAATACAGACGGTCCACTGCTATCATGTGACAGATACAACACAGTATGCTTAACTGAACTCATCAAAGGATCTTTTTGACAGAAAGCTTATTCATATTTCCGTTCTAACTAGTATGGTGTAACAGACCACACAAGCAACCTTTCTAAGCCAGCTACCAAGTCTACTTACAAAGGTTCTTTGTGTGTTAATGATATACGAATTTAATCTATTTAAGGACACAGTGCCGTTATAAGTATACATACTATTGTGTTACAGAAGTCTTCGTATATGAATGTATGTAAACCATAACAACACATGGCCCTATAGAACCAGCTGATATGTTCTATAAGGGTGGTGGTTTGTGCGGTCTGAATCAATCTGAATTATGGATAAGCTACACGACTCATGACAAATTGTGTATTTAGATCACAATACATATCGATTCGAAGGAACGATAAATATAGCGTTTGAGAGCCACTGTCTTTTATCGCTGCCCCCTCTCTTCGTGTGTTACATATGTCTATGTCTAATATTGCAGAAATACATCAAGACAATAACCAGTAAACTAAAGCAGAGAAACATATTGGGATCTAGTCGTCTGTCTGCTCTCAATGTGTGTTTATGCTTAATCTCCATTATGTGTTTACTTGATGAATTAAGCGTGTGACAGAGTCATCTGATTTTTCATAACAATTTTCACAACACACTGACAATAAGAGCATTCGTACTATTATATTTCTAGTGCAACTGATGTGAGATATGAAGTCCCAATGATTTATGTATATACTTTGTATGACAATGTTATTATTGCACATGCATTTGTTTTCTTTTGTACAGTTTTTTGTTATGTTTTTAACTTCAATGTATCATATTGAAATACATTTTCAACATCATATTAGTTTGTGTCTTCATATATGTGTTCAGTCTATGCATTATACATATCCGAATAAGACAATCTCATTTCAAATATGCGTTAGAGATAATGAAATAATATAATACATAAGTTTTGGAACAAAATGTCAGGACAATGTTTGTTACAACTTTTTCGCGGTCAATAATGACATGTACGTCATCTGCAGTCAGGGGAATAACAAAAACTGTATAAATATGCTGTGGCATATAGACTAAAAATTAAATTCGTCAGCACTAGTTTTTGAGATGATCTAATGGAGGGCGAAGACCTTTATCATTCTTTCGAAACTATTTATATCATTTAATATTTAAAAAAGTGATTTTCAATTAACCTATCATAACAAGCGACGCTAGACAATTCAGCTTGTCCACAAAACAACAAATGAGGCGGACAATTGACAAAAATATATATTTTCATTGTACCACACACCAGTTTTAATTGACTTCAATCATAATACATAAATAGTAACTTACCTAAAGACTCCTGTGGAACAGATCCCATTAACATCACAAATCTCTAAATTAATGTCACGGATTCATTCCTTGTTATGGTAAAAGTCACAAAATAATTATATAAACTAATGATCCTCGCATTCCATTTTGTGGTCTTAGTCCAGGAGAAATAAGGTTGCACCCAGAAAAAATTGCAAAAGTATTAAAATAAATACCAAATGAATGGTAGGGGGCATCTTTATGACATATAAAAATCTAAGAAAAAATAATTAGTGGAAAACTTTTTATAAGGGGGTGGGGAATTGACATAATGCATACTGCAGAATCCGAATTGGCAGCATTTTGATTAGATTTTAAATAATTGTCAGTCACCATGCGAGAAGGTACATCACGGTGGCGTCATTACAATTATTTATGACGTAATTTAAATATTGTTTTCTTATGATTACATAACAATTTTTTTCACTTGAAATGATTTTTCAACAATTATTAAAGGTAAATGAAACAAGAAGATCACAGCTATCAAATCAACAGAATCCGTTATGAAGATTTTGATCTCACTGCCCTTTTTGGGTGGCATCAAATATGTTTAATTGTCTATTAACCCTTTGAACCATATCTACTGATATATCGGTATTTTTGCAACGTCATATATATACCGAAGTAATGGTCAGGATAATTGTGTAGACCGTTTGACAATCTATCACTTAATATACTATTGTCAATGATAATAATATCAGTAGAATGGCGCCTACTGCTCCAGGAGGTCAGAGTGGAGAGGCAATTATCACCAGGAGGCTCGGGTCTAAAGGGTTATTAGTATATTGTTTCTCTGTTGATCTGTTTCGAAAGTTCATCAAAGCTGAACGCCTTGGCAGCTGGGACCTCCATCTTCAAAGCCTGTATCAAATATTCCCCTTCTTCGCAGAATCTGGACATGGATTGTACCTCAAATATGTGGATCACCTTCAGAAGCTGGCAAAAGCTTCCTGAGCAACAACATAAAATCCACCAGCACTTCAAAGAAAGCCTCCATACTATTCGTCTGCCTGATTGCTGTTGTTCCAGGTCATTCCCCAATTTAGTCACTGAGCAGTGTCTCATGAGGAGCCTCATGACAACTTTATTACTAATGTGAAGCACAGCACAAGTGAGAAACACAAGACTAGCAGGGGATGCAAAAGCACACAGGAAGTGCTACTTTATCTATGTCAAAGAGTCCATTCACAGCTGGGACTTCTCCATATGGAATATCGCAACTGGAGTTACAACACCACCATCTGTTATTTTACATGAATCTAAGAGCATTAATGGCATCAAGCATATCTTGGCCTCCACAGAGGGACACTCATTGCCTCATAAATATGCCGGATGAAGGACAAAGCTGTCACCATGGAGTCAAAGTCGGCCATCAAAATGCAAGAGGCTGGTGACAGTTGGTATGAAGAATGGCCAGTTACAGACTTTGACCATGAACTTTGTCACCAGCACTTTAACTTTGATCACAAATGTTGTCACTACCCTAGCTCTGTTTGTCAATACAATTCGAAATACCACAAAATCCATTTTGAAAGTTGCTACATGATGTTCTGAAGCTGCAAACATTCCTGCACCATCTGAAACAGAGCAATATGTCTGTGGTGGCGCTTCCTTGCACAGTATCCCGTGGATTAGACGACTAGAGGATCAGATCTTTGGGCAGTACATTTTATATGTCACGAAGAAGTATGGGATAGCATTTTTTGTGTTTGGTGCGTATAGTGACAAACCAAGCACCATCATGAGCCAGTAAAGATGATATCATTACCGTAAAAAACACTAGTTTGTCTATACAAGGGCATGTCTCTTCGTGGTATCAATGTTCTCAGGTATGACAAATTATGTATGAGAGCTGCTACAAATATAGCTAAACCTGATGCCCTTTCTTTTACATCAGCATATATATAAAAAAAATGAAATGAATCAGGCTTTAGGCCGTCTTTGTGCACATATAGGATAAACTGGGCCAGGAGCGTATATCAAATATCACAGCCTCAGATACAGCATTTGTTAAGTGTCGAAATGTATTCTGTGGACTGCTCCCGCAGGAAGCATTGGATGACCTACTCTACTGCTTGCTCTGAATGCAGTGGTATATGCCCCTAAGTGCTAATTATTTCAATGACATTGATTATATGAGTCTGGCGTGGATACACCAACTGCACTAGATTGATTGTATTGCTCATTGTTACAAAGTTAAAAGGTTGGAAATTTAGAATAAATAGATTAAAATTTGACAGGAGGGGAGTGTCATCTCACCATCCTCAGGAGGTTCTCCTGGCCCAGTTTAGCCTACATGTGCACATTAAAGTGGCCTAAAACCCCATTCATTTCATTTCATTTAAGTGTCTCGGTATAAATGTAAGAAGTTCCACTGAAAAAAAAATACTTTGATGTTACATGTATTGAATTATATACAGGACTAGTTTCCTAGTAAATCACACATATCTTTTCCATAGTCAATACATTGCAGCTCAATTTATGAATATGTACTGGAAAAGAGTATATTTTTCCTATTTTATCTGATCATGTATAGTCTACCTCGCCTTTTCGTGTAATACTACAGGATATTTTTCTTGATATAATAATGTTTAGAAAGGAAATATTACAGATCATGCTTGATAACCTGATGAGCGTAAGACCAATGTGTTCCCCCCTTCCAGAAAAAGTTGTTCCACTCAATATATTTTCTTAGATTTTTTATATGCTATGGAAGAGTGTATAAGCTTTCATTTGGTATATCGTTTATTATTTTTGCAATTTGCTTTGGGTTGGGCCATATTTTATCACAGATCGCCTGGACTATCTGGGATCAATGACTTTTATTGTAAAATGTTTATATTTGGAGCAAAAATATATTATTTTTCACTTATTTTCTTCACAGTTTTTTTACATCGCCCCCTAGTACAAATCGTCTAAATTGTATACGACAAAATTGTCATGGATAGATAGATTTTTTCAGTAAAGCATTAACATGGAAACAAACATGATTAATAGTATAAATACGTAAACTAATGGTTCGCCAATCATGGTGACCAGGGAATTAAAACACCGGAAAGTTTCCTGGTATGGGAATACTTATTTCCACAACCGTCTCTTAATAGAGATCCATGATGACCATGGCAAGAAATAATTTAGTAATATATAAATAGGCTCATATAAATTATCGGTCGAAATGACCACACCAGAAATTGAAATATCACAGCAATTATTGATAACAAGCCCACTCTCGCAGAGAGAATACCCCACCAGACAAAGGCTTGCAGCATGCAAACCATAGCACAATCAGAGTATTGAAAAGATTTGGCACCCGCATACGGTACTTTACATGGGGTAAGACCAGGGATTGCACACTAGTTCCAGACTCACACTTCTAGTGTATCTGTCATGTTGATGATTGACAATGGATAATGAATCTTATAAGTATTTCGGGGCTGTTCCATGAATTATTCTAAACATGTTGTTTAATTTAATTCGCTTAACGCGTTCCGAAACAGGTATCCAATTAAGAATTTGTAATCCATTGAAACTAATATGCATCCTTGAGGAGCAGTTTTTGTTGGTAAATTATCTGAAGCCCACCAAACCATACGGAGTATGCATAATCCAAATGACATTGAATAAGAGCTGATGCCAAAAGTTTCATTGAATTTGTGTTTAAAAAAATTATGTCAGCATAAGAATTTCAGTCGTGAATTTGCAACATTTTCTACGATATAATTACCATCTAAAGACCGGGCCAGATCTATGGGAGACTGGGGCACCTTGAGACATGGGCCACCTTTAGACAGACCTGTTTGACACAGAAATTTGTACGCCATCTGGTCAATGGTACCAAAACTAGCCAATTTCCATTTTCCACCCTATCGTTAATGGCTGTTGGACATCCTTGTCATGTATATGAGCTTAGGTCCATTTTTTACACGAAAAGTACTTTTTTGGGATGATCAATGTTTGTTTCTATGGATCACGTAATACTTGATTTGCCTATTATTTTGGTGGTATCTTACACCTGTGCCATCACTTTATAGCTTATGTTTTCAAATACACCCCACACACAAAATATGATATCAGATGTTGGGTCAGTCAGGGTGGAGCACCTTGAGACGCTGTTTCAATGTGCTACACAACGGTCTCAAGGTGCCCCAAGTCTGTCTCAAGGTGCCTCGAAAGTGCCTCAAGGTGCCCCCACTTTTTTCAAGCACATCTGGAATTAGCAAACTGCGAGCTTTAGCTACAGGTATATGTAGTATTCAAATCTTGATTTTTGTTATATCCACGTTGTCTTCAGATACCTGATATGGTGTCTCGAGGTACCCCAGGTGGTGTCTCAAGGTGCCCGAGTACGGGGTACATTGAGACATTTTTTGAAAATCTGTTTTGTTAAAAAAAATTCGCAATCTTTTTGTAGAGGCTGCCATATGGTCACATGTAACATTCATTTCTGACGAAATACCTACTGTTTTTTTGAACCAAAAAGTATAGATTCTGTCTTTCCTAAATGGATTGATAGTCTATTATCGATCAACCATCCTTTCAAAGAAGACAATTCAATCAAGTCGTTTCTTAATTTTCATGACATTCTTGCCAGTAACTAAAAGGACTGAGTCGTCAGCATAAAGAACGAGTTGACACGAGACAGCAACCTCCATGTCATTAACATAGTAAAAATAAAAAACAAGAGCCTTCAATTTTTTCAAGCAAAAAGCTTTTTTGCAAATAGATCATAACCATGCCAGTATGAAAACCTCTGCCCATTTGATCAGTCAGGTATGTCAGCTCTGAGAAAGAGCTCCTGAGACCAGATTGAAGTGAATAAAATACATTTTTATATATGATTCAATTTGATTGTAAGTAACCCTTTCTAAAATGTTAGAAACAACAGTAAGAATGGACACTGGACGATAGTTACAAGGGTCAGTTTTAGATTTATTTTTATAAAGGGGTTTAGCCTTCGTCGTTTTCATATCACCCGGAACGCAGCCTAAATGTAAAGATAAATTAATGATGTGTGCAATGGGTAAAGCAATTGCACACGCACCAACTTTTAAAAACCTTACTGACAAACCACCAAATCGATAGATGTTTTTTAATTGCATTTTCAATTACAGGCGAAAACATGAAAGCAATAGGGTTTACACCCCTACTCTGGCAATATTCTCAATAAAAGTGCTCTAAAACCCCCCTGAATTATCAGGCAGTTTAAAAACTAGGTTTCCTGCAATACCGGTAAAAATTGGTTGAAGGTATTCGCCACTGTTTTTTTAACAAAGGAATTTTCGTTTCGCTGGTTATATCTGTAATGGGTTTAGCACTGTTTGAAAGGTTGAAGTTTCATTTCAATATCCATGTATATCATCATTATATATGAGTCATCCGTTAAGCGCTATTTAGAATTGATTACGTATTGCGCACAGATTACACACGCGGTTACGTACGACCTGGCTGTAAGTGGGAGTATGGCTTTATCTATGTCTATAATAATAGGCCTATCAACAACGCTTTGCCAAATTCTCATCAGTTAAAGGTTATTCAAACTATATAATTGATGATGTATGAAATCAATGAAATCGTGACATCATTTCATGTACATCACCACATATTAGGTTAGATTAGTGACACAAACAGTCATAATTCCAAATCTGAGAGTTGTGGGAAGGTCACCCAACCATGCCAACGTATGTAATTTGAAAAGGATGGAATGCGAAATTATTTTGAGCTGCTTAACTTGATGTGTTGTACGGAAGAAATATCGGTCTTTTATCTGACAGACATGATGAACAGGAGATCGTGTCCCCATCTTGTAGGGTGGCAGACCTGATGAACAGGAGATCTTGTCTCCATCTTGTTGGGTGGTAGACATAATAAACAGGCGATCGTAATCTTGTTGGGTGGTAGACATGATGAAAAGGAGATCGTGCCAGCATCTTGTATAGGATGACATACATGATGGACAGGAGATCGTGTCTTCATCTTGGTGGGTGGCAGACACGATAAGCCGGAAATAGTCTCAGCATCTTGTGTGGTGGCAGACATGGTGAACAGGCGTTATTATACAAACATAGGAATGTGACAAACCCATTAAGCCAACTCTGTTCGAAACCCAGGCTTTCTTTACGATAGGCCCTTGGCCTACATGTCAAATGGTCAAAACTAACTTTTGAAATACTGCATATAATTTCACGATAGTTATTTTAAGTAGGTGGGTCGTTATGCTTTACTCAAAATATTTACGTTATGGCAAACCCCACTCCTGTTGACGTTGACCATGCTGAGCATGCACGCCCTAAATGCTTACTCAGTGAAAACAGTTTTTTTAACGACAGACCTACTTTGGGCTGATCAGCTTTAATTTGTCGCGCTGCGGGTTTTTTGTATTTTGGCTAGGCCTAGCATATATAGCGAAAGTTTGTTGACGCTATAAGCCTAGCAAAATGCATTCCATAAATGTCCTAAACGTCGATCTCTCTTCGCGTCTGTCTTCTCCCAGAACAACGGGAACTTCTGATCGGCAGGTAGGCGGGCCAGCATGGTGGCAGCTAGCACACTAATGACGCCTACTCATGAAGGCATGACAGTGATTGACACTGACATCCGTTCTACCTATTCAAGACCTTAACTTGGAAATATTAATATTTTTTCTAAGGCAAACTGGGATCAGATACAAAAAGACACAGCCAAACCATATTCTAAGATCAGTAAATACAAACTGTATTTTATTTAAAAAGCATGTTCGAGCAATGTTATCAAAATAATTATGTAGGCCCTACCATCTAAACAGCTATCTAACCGGCACAGTTTACCTTGGTTTGATAAAAAGTCTAAATAATCTGTGGTAAAACAGATGAGGGGTAAAATAGCAAACTAAACTCATATACCTTTCTCAACATAATCTCCTACCAATAGCACATGATTAATTAGAGCTTACGATGTATAAATATGTGCACAAGAGGTCGAAATATCATAACATGGGGATATATCTGTGGGGTTAGCGTCTCACCGTCCGTAACTGCTCTGCTTTTCCCGATCATTGACGAGTGACGGGGACCGCCGAGCCTCGTTCCAACTAGACCACGCCACGACGAGCGCGCCTGTAGCGAGGCGCACCAGCCAGTTAGCTCAAAGCCGCTGAAGCGGACGGACGTACGTCAAGAGCTCAGGGGCCTAGCCGCATGGCACCAATCGCCGCGCTCCGCTTGGGAACTGTGTTATATGAATGTCTATACTTCAATAAAGTGAGAAATACCTGAAGAATAATTTAATGAGCATTATTTAATCCCGTCGTCCCGACGGAGGAGTTAATGGAAGATGGTGGAACGTAAACCTTCAACATATTCATGTCGGCAACACGATCGCTCCACCACCCACCCTTATTGCTGACCTGACGTTGAACTTAATTGCAGCTTCATTCACGCATATTGCTTTCACTGAGCAACAAAAAACCATCGATTTTGGGCCAGAAAGGATAGTTTTTTTTTTAAATAGGGGATTTTTTCAAAAAATGTAACTTAATTTTTTGCAAGGTACGTGGTGATCCTAGGTCAAAAATACTAATATGCCAGTGAGGTTAGCTAGAAAGGTTATCTGAACAGAGGTTTTCGCGTTAAAACAGCGAAAAATTTGATAGATTTTTCCAGAAACCCACGTGGTTTCGACATTTTCAAGATGGCGGATCTCGCAGACATCCAGCATAGACTTAGTCAAATTCATATTAGACGGAATAGTCTACTTTCATAAATTATAACAGATTTCAATGTTATTCTCTCAATTACGCCACTGTCGGCGACTGAGAGGATGATATTTTGAAATTTCAATATATCAAACCGTTTTTGACACCTCATTCGGGTTACGTGGTTTTGAGAATAAAAATATGAGAATACCCGCCATAATTTTTAATGGTTACGCAAAATTTTTCTACAGAGCGAAATTATGCCTCGATTCAGACAGCTTTTAAATAGGATTAGATCCACTTAAAACTGTTCGCCTGAAATATATGTGAATAAAAGGTTCTATTTGGTCTATAAACATCATTGTTAGGACTGTAGGTCGATATTTTATGACTGTAATCATAACTTTTATTTCAGTGGTAGCAGTGTTTTTTTAATGTGAATCGGTAAGTGGCCGCCATTTTGGCAGCTGGTGACCCTCATTTAGCTCCATTGCCTGCGAGATAGCCTCCCGTGTTTCCGCCCAACCGTCATGCATTGCGGTATCACCCCATCTGCTCAGGTCGGCATAATTAGCATAAATTAGGTCGCCATTTTGAATTAGCGACACGAAAAGCCAATGGCACTCACATGTCAAGGCCACATAGACCTACACGGCGTCTGGAAATAAAATAAGACTAGACTAATTGCAAATGAGGTCGCACATTGGGCGATATTTCTGTGAATGACAAATCAGTCTACCTTTTCCAGACAGCCCTGAACTGCTAAATATGTTAATGAGTTCTGAGCCGGTGCGGCGCGCCAATCGACCACACACATACCGCGTGCACAGTGCACGGCGGCCGAGACACACACCAACCGACAGCGTACTGCCATGCATACAACCCGCACATTATACGAGCGTACAGTTTAAATCGTTGGGCACTAGACTACAAGCACCGATACAAATTGAAGCGAGCGATCGATTCGGACGTCGATAAGAATAATTCTCATGGTGAACATTAAAAAAAAAAAAAGGGAATGTTCATTACGGGAAATATTCATCAATAGAATTATTTAAGCAGTCTTTATAGACATCTGTCAGTCAAAATTTCAATAAGTGATTCTATAAATTAAGACGAACTGTACACGCATTCAGCCTATTTTTAACAAGGATGAAATTTCCTCTTGATGGGCATGATTTAATTATTTCTTATTAAATCTAAATTGATACTTCACAGTTGAACTACGGCGACTACTTTGATACAGTGTATGTTTTTCGACTTTTTTTTCAACACTGGTTGAATAACCAAAGATTATAAACATATAGTTTAGAATAGCAATTTAACATTTATTCTGGCATTTGTTTTGCATGCAATTAACGACCTACAATCACTACGATTAATATGTTTAATATCATATTGTAAACATTTCCACACGTACATTTCTGCATAAAGACTTATCAGTCATTTCAGCAACCCCTGCACTCTACCCCTGCAACTACCTGCGAATCTACATGGACAATCTTTATAAACAGAATTATCTCACATCTAGACTTTTCTCAAGCTAGACAACTTACCACACTGTTTCCCACGCGGAGTGGGGCGATGAAACTAGTTGGTATGTTTTACAAGCATACCAATTCAATACCCGTCTGAGATTGCAAAGTAGCCAATAGGCCAGCAACTCGTTTTACTATTTGAACTAATTTCAATAAATAACTTTTCAAAATGGCCGCGAGAGGCGACAGTGAAGGTTTCGTGTCATCACACCTCGACGGACAAGGGGCACGTCACAAAGATTCGTACTACCCGATGAGTGATGAAAATGCAGCAGAACTTAGAGCCACAGATGCTGAGTTTCGCCAATTAAAAGCTGATTTCCTGCGGATCGCATGCAGTAGACGTAGGAGAGGGTTGTCATGGAGTGATTCATCAAGAAGCCCTTCGCCGGTCAGACGTCAACCTCCACGACGTTCAGCTAATCTGCCGATATTAAAGATAGCAACTTTTTACTCAACGGATGTGGAGTTATGGTTTAATCAAATCGAAACACAATTTGATTTACACCAGATAACAGACGATGATGAACGTTACAGATTGACATGTGCTGCACCCTCTGGCGAAGTAGCGTCCGATGTTAGAGACGTTTTATTACAACCGTTCCTCACTGAAAGGGAAGAAAATTTGAAAGCGATCCTAATCGAACGACGAGGCTTAACGACACAGGAAAGAGTCAACAAGGTGATTTCAGGCGAAAAACTTGGATCCAACATACCGTCTAGGCGGTTGCAGAAGACATCTGGCTTTGGTACAAAAGCGGTAGTAGGCAAGGCCGTTATCCGCCAAGCCTTTATTCGACAAATGCCGCCTTCAGTACGTGCGCACCTAGCTACACAACCAGATAGTGCGTCGCTAGAGAATTTGGCCATGTTGGCCGACTGCGCTGTCGCCGCTGAGAAGGACGTCGATCAAGCTAAGCCGGGGCTCGCTGAGATAAACGTCAGTGAGAGCGGAAAGCTCGTTGGACTGTTGGAAGACCTGTCTCGCAGGCTCAAGAAACTAGAGACAGCCACAGCCCAGGCGTACGGACACTCACAACCAAACGAGAACCGTGCCGCAAAGACACAGTTCGTCCCGAATGTTCAAGCAAAACCTTTTATACCCAATAATCAAGCTGGTACTAGGCAAGATGTATCAAATATTAACAGAAAAGATAGTCGTCCTAACGCACCGCCGCCGCAAACGTCGCTAAATAATGTTGTTCAACCGACCGACACAGCCACTGCACAGGTTTGCTACTACCACCAAACTTTTGGTGAAAAGGCGCGTTTGTGCAGTGAGCCCTGTTCGTACTATAGCACATTAGGTCAGCGCGAAGTAGCGAATATTGCGTTATCCCCCTCTAAGTTACTATACGTCGCAGACAAACACAACAAGTGTAACTATTTAATTGACACGGGCGCAGCGGTCAGCTTTTTACCAAAGCCTTGCGCTAGCAGGACTTCAGACGCTGCCTGCCTGCCCCTCATTGCAGCTAATAATACTACTATAAACACCTTCGGTAATTGTAGACGCCTCGTCGACGTTGGTCTTAAACGAGATTACGCGTGAACTTTCATAGAAGCGGACGTCAAACAACCAATCATAGGAGCTGATTTTCTCATACATTATAGCTTACTGGTAGACTTAAAAAGTCGTTGTCTGAGAGACATGCGAACTGGTTTAGCCATAACAGCTACCTTATCGTCTATTAAACAGTTATTATTGAACAGACTACACGAAGTTATTAGGTCAGTTTCCGGAACTGACTCGTCCTACAACGAAGTGCGAACCGGTTAAACACAGTATAACACACAAGATAGTGACAAAAGGCCACCCAGTATTCGCGCGCCCACGACGTTTAGCAACTGATAAACTAGTCACTGCGAAACGCGAGTTTGATGACATGATTAAGTTTGACGTTATCGAACTCAGCGACAGTGAGTGGTCGTCAGCGCTTCATATGGTGCCTAAAAAAACGGAGATTGGAGACCGTGCGGAGATTATAGAAGTTTAAACGCTCAGACAGTACCGGATCCATACCTGATTCCACACATACAAGACTTTACCCAACGTTTAGCGGGGTCGAATTTTTTTTCAAAAATAGACTTAGTACGGGCATACTACCAGATACCGGTCGAACCGTCCGACGTGCATGAAACATCGGTTACAACACCTTTCGGTTTGTTCAATTTCACTAGGACACCGTTTGGCTTAAGAAATTCCGGCCAAACTTGTCAGCGTTTTATTGATCACGTTATGCGCGGATTAGATTTCGTGTTCGTATATTTGGACGATCAATTAGTAACAAGCCCCGATCATCGTACGCATAGAAAACATTTGAAGATACTTTTTACACGTTTAGCAGAATACGGATAATTATAGGACCAGACAAATGCCAGTTCGGTACTACCGAATTAAGTTTTCTAGGACATCATGTTAGTGCAGCAGGCATTTCACCGTTAGCAAGCGCTGTTGATGAAATAGTAAATTTTGTTAGTAGTTAGTCACTTCATTGCAAAAGTCTGAATTTTTTGTCACAGGCTAACATGACCTAGAAATTTCAGAATCTGCCGACAGACAAGTGAAATATGCCCCCTAGCGGCCATATTGAACAATTCAAAATGGTCGTCACTGAAAGCCTTGCGCAAGATAACTTTTTACCTAAACATGACAGAATAACTTGTAATACCTCTATTCTGAGGTATTTGAGACCAAGGATCGCAATTACGATGTCATTTTCAATCTTAAATGACCAAATCGAGGTCATATAACGATATAAGTGTAAAAATTTAAAATAATTTTCATTTTCCGCAAATTTTGAAGAGCTCAAAAATTTTACGGATTTAATTTTTTTCTGACATAGGTCTTTCATTGTTTTCGTTTTGAATATAAATTAGGCAATTTCACATAGGTTTTCAAGGGTGATAAACACGTTAACGCAGTAAAAGAAATTCCAAAACTTTAACAAAACATGTCGCATCATTACATTGATACGTTATACTGAAACAATAAAAATAGATGATTTTTAATGTAGGTCAACTCTGCACACTCATACCTTCAATGGAAGCAATAACAAAAAATAGGTAAATATAGTACTTTATGAAAATTGAACTGTATAAAACGTATGTCATGGAAGTAATGCGAAATAATAAAACAAAGGGAAAATTATTGATATAATAATATCTGGCGCCAGGATCGCTCATTGGTAGCGTGGTTGACTCAGAGCCCGTGGGTACCGGGTTCGAGTCCTGCTGTGGCCGATAAAATTCCTTGGTACACACATATGCAGTAACCCAAACTGTTCAAATTCGTGGTATATTATGACAACCGAACGTACAACCAATTCGCGCCGCAAAAAAACGTACACAAAAATAAAGAAACAATAATGTCCAATATGTCAAAGTTGACATCTAAACGGTCAATAAAACCTTTTTTTTCATGACTAGTCTAATCAAAAGTGGAAATGTTTTCAGTGCAATGATGTTTTTAGTTACTGGTCAGAGTTTCATCATTCACACAACCTCCCTCACACTTGCATATGGAGGTGCACTGTAAACCCGCATTACTGCACTTATGAAACACGCCAATTGGTACCACCTGATGACATGAGGGCCTGCTTTCTTATATCGGAAGCCAATAGGACTGATCTCTTGACGTGCTCAAACAGAGCTGCCTGTGTAAGGTATGTTCTCAAGGGGGCGTGAGCCCTGTGTGAAAAGCTGAAACATTCCAGTCGCTTCATGTGAACATACTTTGACTTGAGAGACCCAGGTCTGTCTAGAGAGCAATTAAATTTGCTCATTTAATGTATCTGAAAATCTAACATGGTACATGTTCTGTTGGACAGCACAGAGTCATATTGATTTATCAGCATGATGACACTACCTATATTAGCTTTGGAGGGCAGTGTCATCTTATTCATCTCATCATGCGCAGAGAGGGTGATTTGACTCTTTATATAGGGCACTTGATGCATGTGTATGTAATCATTAAATGTTGCTGCACGAACAGAACGTACGATAAAAATTAAACCAGCCATATCGAGAACATGGACTGAGCATGAGCAATATTACCACGCTCAGCAAGGAATGGTAAAACAACTATTTTATTATTGAAAAAATATCACATATCTCCATTATTTCGGAACTGGAGAGACATAAATAACTGGGTGAGAAGTGTAGCATTTTGCATCATGATTCGTATCTTCTTGGAATTGTGCTTGGTGTATTATTTCATGCACACAATATTCATGCAGATCACATCCAATATCTTTGACGGTAACGTCGTGCTACAATAACATCGCCAGTGCCAATTACTACATGAGCAGCATCCAAGAATGGATTTCCATGATCTATGTGTACTCTCATGAAACTGGCGACGTCATTGACAAAGCGTCGTTCTGGAGCTTATAAAGATTTTTTGTGGTGTACATCTGATGAGTTACGATGGTTTTGTACACTTTCAAATTCATTAATGAATATCATCGAATCAGGTACAAGTAGCATGTACAATGCAATATAATCAGTATCGTCATACAGATCTGATAAGCCACCACCACCAGCTTGTAACTGCCGATTGCTGTGTTCATGAGACTGATCCGTGGCCACCAAAGAAAATTTGTGAATAGACCGACCGTTGGACAACGGAAATACCAGAATGTACAGAAAGCCACATCACTAAATCGTTTACATGGACCGGTAACTATCTGGACAAATTAGTGTAGTATGGTCAAACGCTAAAAACAGCGACACAGTTTCACCATCTCTCAGAGAGTGCACAAACGACAAATGAGAATTTCCAGCTCGATAATAAGTGCACAGTACTTAAACATACGTCCCTCCCTCGACTGCTTGTCAAATCATTTTTCAAATCAGTCGGTATTATCATGGGGCTCTGTGGAATAGGTCGAGTATGCTCCTTGCTGAAGGAGATAGAGGGCCACCAATTAAACTTGATGATCATACAGAGTGCGCTTAATACGGTGGTAATCCAGCGTTGATACAGCTCTGCCAGAAGTGAACACCCCAGCCTCAGACATCACCAACACCCCATCCAGAGCGACAGATCAAATGAGCTTTATCTTCAAAACTACGTACTTGACGTCACCAAGGATTGAAGAAAATTGCATAGATTTTTTAGGAAAGCGAGGTAAAATGTCCATTTTTGCTCGAGGTTTGAGGGAGCTTTAATCTTTCATCGGAGAATGATAACCTGACCAGGTTGTCATAACATTGTTATCAATCTCCTCTGTAGTTACGAGTTCACAAACGTGCTTTACCCAAACTGTTTCTCTCAGACCATCCTCAATCTTTGACATAAACAAATCCATACGGCAGAGATTAACAGGGGGTACAATGACGAAGACGATCAAATGATTCACTGAGGCCAAGGAGGTGAATGTACCAATAAGGTGTTTGAGGCGAGTATTATTGTGTAATTTAATAAATATGCAGGCATACAGTGGTTGGAGACTTTCATGCCATCTACTGTGGCATATTTGGACAGTGGACTGAGAGGGATAGCCATATTTAATTGTATTGTATATCATCATCTGACAAATGGCACACGCTATTTTAGATCTCTGGCGCATAACACCATCAAAGTTATACAATTGTTTCAAAACTACGGATTTAGTCAGCTTTTCAAACATCAACCAATGAGAAAAACAGTAATGGGCACATTTTAAACGATTTTGACCTTGATGTTGTTATTGGACCTTGACATTTCAACTTTTGATCGAAAATGACGTCATGATCGTCATCCTCGGCCTTAAATATCCTGGAAAAGAAGTATAACATGTGGTTCTCTGATGATTAGTTAAAAAGTTAGCATGCGTAATATTAATGCATTAGGCTACAGTGGCGGCCATTTTAAAATTGCCCAAAATGGCCGCTAGAGGAAAGAAATCGCTTGTCCGTCGGCAGATTCTGAAATATTCAGGATTCTGATATATTCGGATTTATTCAGCTTTTTAAACATCGAGCAATGAGAAAAACAGTAATAGGCAAATTTCAAACGATTTTGACCTTGATGTTGTTATTTGACCTTGACCTTTCAAATTTTGATCGAATCTGACGTCATAATCGTCATCCCCGACCTAAAATACGCCGGAAAAGAGGTATTACATGTGATTCTGTGATGATCAGTTAAAAAGTTAGCATGCGTAATGCATTACAGTGGCGGCCATTTTGAAATTGCCCAATATGACCGCTAGAGGAAAAAAATCGCTTGTCTGTTGGTAGATTCTGAAATATCCAGGTCATGTCAGCTTGTGACAAAAAATTCAGCCCCTTTGCAACGAAGTGAACAATTATTTGATTAAGCTCCCCTACTATAGGCCTGAAAAGCAAAGAGCTTTACGTCGATATTTAGGAATGATATACTATTACCACAGATTTATTCCAAATTGTGCGGATAACTTGACACCGTTAAATCAATTGCTCACGGCCGCCAATGAAGGTCATACAAGATTGTCACCTAAGTCAAATTTCGATTTAAAGTGGAATGAAAGTGTAAATTCTGCGTTTATCGAGTCTAAACAAATACTTGCTAACGCTACTCTTTTAGTACACCCAGACCATACTGCACCGTTGAATATCACGTGCAATGCCAGTGATTTCGCCGTAGGCGGCGTTTTACAACAGTACATTATTAATGTCTGGCAGCCAATTTCATTTTTTAGTAAAAAACGCACTCCCGCAGAGACACATTACAGTGCGTTCGATCGCGAACTTTAAGCAGTGTACGCTACTATCAGACATTTCAGGCACAACTTAGAAGGACGTTATTTTTTCGTGAACACCGACCATAAGCCTTTGACTTTCGTAATGTCATCAGTCACCGAACACCCGTCACTGCGACAAACAAGGCAGTTGGCTTTTATCGCCGAGTTTACAACAGATATAAGATATGTGAAAGGAGAGACAAACTTCGTGACCGACGCTTTGTCACGACCGACCGTGTCCTTCATTGATAATACATCAACCATAAATTATAAAGATTAAAGTACAGATCAAGCTTTGAATACAGAGTTCACACGGTTGCGACATTCAAAGTCATCTACCATGAATTTTAAATTGTCAAATCATTTGATAACAATTTGATTTGGTGTGATGTATCAACAGGACACATTCGGCCGTATTTTACAGACAAATTTCGAAAACAGGTTTTCTCAAACTTACACGGCCTAGGTCATCCATCGCATAGAGCTACGAAACCGTTGATTGATACAAGATTTGTCTGGCACGGAATGAATATAGACATTGCTAAGTGGTGCCGCTCTTGTAAAGGTTGCCAGACCGCTAAAATATCTCGCCATAATAAGCCAGTTTTCGGCAAATTCGACGAACCCACCGAGAGATTTGACCACATACATATAGATATAGTCGGACATTTGCCGTATGCCGATGGTTTCAGATATCTACTGACTTGTGTAGATCGTTTCACACGTTGGCCCGAAGCTATACCGCTAGTGGATAGCACGGTTTGGGACTCCCGCCACTATCACCACGGATAGGGGCGCCCAGTTCGAATAAAAATTATGGGATGGTTTATGTAACCAGTTCGAGATAGTACGGAACCGCACAACGAGCTACCACCCCCAATCGAACGGCATGGTCGAACGTTTCCACCGTCAACTTAAGGCAGCTATTATGGCACACGAATCACCGAATCCATGGACAATAACACCACCTGCTGTATTGCTAGGCGCACGTTCCGCCGTCAAAGAGTTATTGGGTAGGTCAGCAGCCGAAATCCTTTACGGAACGACACTTAGACTGCCGGGCGAATTTTCACATAAATATAACGTTGACGCACATACAGACTTAGATAACTATTCTGATAAGCTTCGCGTGGCCATGTCGCGTCTCCGTCTTTGCCCACCACGCGACTCAACTCAGAACAACATTTTCCAATTTAAGGAAATCGACACATGCTCACATGTATTTTTGCGACGAATCGCAATTGCACCGCTTTTGACCGCCCCTTACGACGGCCCGTATAAGGTTATTGTGAGGAGCGGCAGAGTCATGAAAATCCTAGTTAAAGGCAAGGTAGAAACGGTCTCCCTTGATCGAGTTAAACCTGCACACTTAGACAACGAGCCCGCCATAGGTACAGAAAAACAGCGTGAAACGCAAACTAATATAAGGAATTCGAAAAATACTGCGACAGTTCGAAGGGAGCCAGCTCTCAAGCAGAATTCCGAAAAGAAGAGAGCTGAACCGAGAGCGAAAACACAGACACGGTCTGTGGCGGTTCAACATGGTACTAATTTGGCTACTACTAGTAAATTTGCCTAAACAATTCACATCTTATGTAGCGCCGCATTTGCGAATCCCCGCCGTCTCCCGCACTAATGGGAGCGACGGAGGTTTGCGAACGTATTCACGTATACCTTTGCACTTACGGGTTAAAACCCCTAATTCAAACGAAACGATCAAACCACCAAATGTTCAAAACTATTCGAATATCGCCAAAGGCGACCAAATTGTACCAGACGCAACCGTAAAACAAACCAGAGTTGGACGAAAAATCCAGACTCCAGCACGTTTTGTGCGGATGGTCCACGCTTTAGTAGCGCCTAACGACATCTACTGCGAGACCAGCTGCACGAGCCGTAACAACCATAATTTGTAAATATAAAGTTTGCCAGGCCTGGCGTAATTAAAATAATGATGTCAAATGTTACTTTATTAGTTCACTTATAGAAATGGATTGGAACATTGGTGTTAAGAGGATTGGAACATTGGTGTTAAGAGGATGGGAACTCAGATATAATTATTAAATATTAACTCGTTATGCTGCGCCTGCGAGGTTACCAACCACTAATGCTGTATTTTCACAAATGACTGTTTTTACTGTTTTGATTACTGTATATTGGTTTTGTGCATTTCCCAGACGGAGCGACGAACCGACGCTACCACCACAAGTTGGCTTGGTTCATACGTTTACACTTAACCCGGGGGTAATGTGGGGTTAGCGTCTCACCGTCCGTAACTGCTAGGCCAGCCAGCTAACTCTAAGCCGCTGAAGCGGACGGACGTACGTCAAGAGCTCAGGGGCCTAGCCGTATGGCACCAATCGCCGCGCTCCGCTTGGGAACTGTGTTATGTGAATGTCTAGACTTTAATTAATTGAGAAATACCTGAAGAATGATTTAAGGAGCATTATTTAATCCCGTCGTCCCGACGGAGGAGTTAATGGAAGATGGTGGAACGTAAACCTTCAACATATTCATGTCGGCAACACGATCGATCCACCACCCACCCATATATCTATATATAGAGTCTATTGGCGGCCATATTTTGTTTTGTAAATTATGTTGCAATTGCGCAGCCTCATCTTTAATTTTTCTTCTATTTTTATATTACCATTGACATGTATAATTATAGCCTAAGATGCTGAAAATATGTTTTCTAGAGGGCAGTGTAGATAAAATACGAGCGCATATATATATTTTGCAGCTTCAGCTTGTGTTATTATCATTGACGATGCAGAAGTATATAAACAACTTGTATGACAAAGGAAACATTTGTACAACAAAATCCAGATTTTGATATATTTTGATGTCTTAGCAAGCCTACTAATATCATAATGACGATTTTAACGAATACAATGTAACGCTGTCATAATTTTATTGTCATAATCGTGTTCCTTAACCACGAAAACATTATATTACACACCGAAATCATTAGAATATGATAAATATTGATAAAGTTACACAGATTTACATCATACAATAGCGCAAGTTGGCGGCCATTTAGTTTTTGCTAATTTAGACATGTATGGCTCGAAGAAAATGATGTCAGCAGACTAGATGTCATTCCTGGGTTATTCAACTACATGTTTCTGTTAATTTTTAAAAAGGGTGATAGAGGCCTGGGACCCATTCATATATAATATAAACTAAAAAGTACATATTGATAGCTGTAGTTCGGATATAATTTTTGTAGACTCGGGAGTTCCTCAGGCAGGGTTGGCGTCGATTACGATTCATGATTACGGTTATGATTACATGTCATTTTCATTGATAGAATTCGATTATAATTACTATTATTACTCATTATAATTATTGATTGCAATTATTATTACGATTACATGTCATCAAAAATTATATTTTTTCAATCACCATTATGATTACTGTTCTACAGGATTTTTGATTTAAGCAAGTTGGCACGTCCAGATTTTGGCCGCCATCTTGGTTTTTAAAATGGCCGGCACTTGGGACCTATATTCAGCAATATTTCAAGAAGGAAGACAATAAGAGAGCTCATAGCAAGCTGATTTTCGCACGAAAGAACCCTAGAGTTATCTAAATTAACATAGTAAACGTTCTAGAAAATCCTCCTCAAGCACTCTGACATATTCAAGATGGCGTCCATGATGGCCGCCAGCGTATAATCATATAAATAGCGTAAATTTATCGATTTTAGCTCGATTATCTTTTGTAATACACCATTTCAAATAATTTCGTGATCAGTAAAGCTATATAAACTTCACCCAGCTATTTTTAAAACATATTTAACTCTTTTATCCCAAGAGGTTTTCAGCTAAGGCCACTGTAATATCTATTGGGACAACATTATTATTTAAAATCAATTAATTAAGTATTAATGGTGATTATATTGGTAACGGTAATATAGCTATATTAAAGGTATGCGAATTTGTCAATTCATTTGTAAGTTTAGTTATCCAAGATGGCGTCCAAGATGGCTGCCAGTGTATGGGCAGATTCGAGAAATTGTATGAATTCTTCAATTTTATATCAATTTTTTATTTGTAAAACATCATCTCAACTAGTAGTATAGAAAGTAGACCAAAGTACAGAAACTCCGAACAGCGCCGTATACTACTTTGACCAGTTTAGGGTGTTTGTTATCAGACTTGGTACAATCCAGTGATTTTAGGTGGTATCGACGATGTTGTAAAAGTCAGCTCTGTTTCTATGTTTTCTGCATGCATATTATGCTCAATTTGTACACATGGTTAGGGAGTTTTCTGATGATAATTCTTGAATTATTTGATGTGACCATCCATCAATTCTTTTTTTTTTCATGGAATCATTATGTCAGCATCATACAGAGACCGGTCATTCTGCTTGATCGTGAAGCTGCATGACGTGTTATCACAGGTACAATTTATGAACATTTCGGTTGATGTAGAGGCTGAAAATAAACGATAGAGGACATTTTTGATCACCAACAAGCTCACAGCTCACGGACTTTCGGTGAACACAACGGCATGGTTCCTCTTATTCAAAATTAGCAATTGGGCAGCATTGCATCTTTTGTAGAGGAGTAAACGGAAAGGCCAATCAAGTGTCTTGGGATGGAAAACAGGGGGCTAACATGGAAAGCAAACAGTTATTTGCAGTTAAAGGCCGTGGTGTTCCCAATGCTCCTATTCCAAAACTGCGTAGATTGGTCAGAGCCAAGAACCAGTCCCAGGATACAGAACAAGCCCACAGGAATGATTATCAGCAGTAATGATCACCAGCTGAATATGCGGTATTTGTAAAAACAAAATATTTGTTACCGCTGAGGAGTAGGACACATCTAGGCTATTAGTTCCAAGAAAAATGCCTGGGCAGGTATAATGAACATTGATAAAATGTTGAAGAACTATCTGATAGCATTTTGTTCTAGTTGGTCAAATGGGCTGGTTATTTATTCGCCTACATACCCTAGCCCTATGCACACGCATTGCATGGTCACACAGGATTGCAACTGTCCTATTCTGGCCACCATCGGCACAATAGTTGTATGGCAATCTTCATTTCATATGGTACTGCTTCAATGGCGCAACAAATTCCTATGAAATTGTGCCTCTGTATGATCAGCTGCAGACATTTTGGGCACTGTATACGCACACCACGATAACAAATATTCTTGTCTGGTAGGGATTCAAGCCTCATATGCCCACCTCCAGTTTACGGATACACAGCCGATCTAAATGAATCATCGCGGCCAGCCAGTTTTCACGGATGGTGTATGGAAGTTGCTAATAAGCACATCTTTCTCTAGGGCCTACCTGTAGCTACAACACGCCACGCAGTTGCCGATAATTCTGCACTGTTTTTAAGGCTGGAAATGGTGATATAGATCATCGATGGGGAATGAACAATTCCAATTCCTCTAACATTACAGGAGAAAAAGTAGAGGCGGTAGCATCATGCCATACGAGTCTTTAGACACCAGTCCAGATACACAACAGAGTATGTGCTAAGCTTGATTGGTAGAAGCAGCTGCTTTTGAAAACCGTTAGTTCCAACAACATTCCTCGCATTCAAGCTCTTGGTGTATGTTCAGCGTTATGTTCAACACATAAAACATAAATAATACCCAATAGGTCGTTGAGATGGTTTCTCAGAACTTTTCTTGTCGTTGTAGATTGAGTGTGTCCCATTGGATCTTCTGACAGCATAACAGGATAGAAATAAAAACGGATTTTGGGGGAAATTTGAAAACAAATTATCATGCAGCCCTCTAACAAGCCTGAGAGCACAAGAGCCCTATATACTCTGTCATTATATATATATACATCACCTTTTTATCAGTAATTGATTGTCGTCGACATAGTTACCAGGGCATGTATTAAAGCACCTGTATATTCATCGCTGATAATGTTTGTGATCCAGTAGGTGTATGGTGACAATATTACAAGGGGGATGCACTGACAAAAAGGGGTTCACTCAGAAAAAAAATCATACTTGATTTCCTCAAACGAGGATTGTCGCCCAGCAGTGACTTAACACTTACATGTATGCAATTTTACCATCAAATGATCTTTCATAAACCAGCGCCCAGAAGGTAATCAACGGAGGAAGGTTTTGGATACTGCATCCGCCCAGGACACTGTGACATGTAAAAAACACAAATAAGATTCAAACCTGATAACAGCTGGAAAAGTTTATAGGTCAAGTGGTTCTCCGATTACATTTTTGATGTTTTATGTCGCCAAATGAGAACTGTCATATTAAGGTGTTAATATTGCTCAACGTTGTCCGGGAGTAGTTTAGATGGCACAGACCATAAAACTAGTTGAAATGATATTTTACAAAAGGAAGAAAATTGAGCTAAAATTGACAAATTGGCATAATTTCTTAAATCTGACCATACACTGGTCTCCATCTTGGACGCCACCTTAAACAAAAAAGACAAATTAATTGACAAATAAGCGTGACTTCACTATAACTATTATTACTGACACCAAAACATCACCATTAATACTGAATTAATTTATTATAAATAATAAGGTTGTCCCAATAGATATTACAGAGGGGCTAGCTGAAAAGCTTCTTGTCATAAAAGGGTTAAATATATTTTCAAAATGGTTAGGGGTAGACTATCAGATAGTTCTGATCACAAAAATATTTGAAATGGTCTATTACAAAAGAAGATTGAGCTAAAATTGATCAATTTACGCAAAAAACATAAATCAGTTACACACCCGAAAAATAGCTGAACGGTTTATGGGCCAAGTGGTTTTATGTTTTATGTTTTATGTTCCCAATTAAAAACTCTCATGTTAACGTGCTAAATATTGCTAAACGTTGTCTGGGAGTATTTTACATGGATTCACAGACCATGAAACTAGTTGAAATGATGTATTACAGAAGAAAATTGATATCAAATTGAAGAATTTACACATTTCCTAAATCTGCCCATACACTGGCAGCCATCTTGGTCGCCATCTTGAATAACTGAAAATATAAATTATTTGACGGATAATCGTGCCTTTAACATGGTTATATTACTGACACTAATATACATTGCCATTAATACTTAATTAATTGATTATAATAATAATAATGTTGTCTCAATAGAGCTTGCAGGAGGGTTCACTAAAGAGCTTCCTGGGATGAAAGGGTTAAATATATTTTTAAAATTGTTGGGGAGTAGTCTACATAGCTTTACTTACCACGAAACTATTTGAAATGGTGTAGTACAAAAGAAAATCGAGCTAAAATTGATCAGTTTACGCTGTTTATCAAATATAACTATACACCGGCGGCCATCTTGGACGCCATCTTGAATATATCTTAAAGTGTTTGAGGAGGATTTTATAGAAAGTTTACTATGTTAATCTAGATACCTCTGGGGTTCTTTCATAAAAAATCAGCTAGTTATGAGCTCTCTAATTGTCTTCTTTTTTTAAATATAGCTGAATATAGGTCCCAAGTGGCGGCCATTATGAAAACCAAGATGGCGGCCTAAAACTAGACGTAACAACTTGCTTCCATCAGAATTCCTGTACAGCAAGATCTTAACTCTTTGTGTACCAAAATTCACAATTTTATCCAAAAGTGTACACTTCGTCACATATATTGACTTAAGAGCCCACACTAATAGTAATAATTAATATGTGGGAGGTGTGGACCAAGGCCCACTTCTCCCATGCATCAATGGCCCACTCTTCCCAATCGTTCATAATTTCTACTTTGTGACAAGTTAAGTCTAAAATAAATCAGTGTTCCGGTCTTGCAGGGGCTGATCCATGCGATAGAAGGAGGCACTGGTGGTTTGGCCCCCTCTATTTTTTTGACAAATTTATCCCAATTTAAACGACTTTTTAAAGCATTTGTTTTTAAATAGGGGGCGCATCCCTTGGATCCACCACTGTCGTGCAACGTTTCTAACTGCTTCTTCAGGCAATTTCTTGCTGTGGGTAAATAACCAAGTCAAGACAGTTAAAAATGTAACTTACTAGTCAGCGTATGCTATAGATTACTAGGCAGCCGTAGAGATCAAAGCCCCAGTCTCTGAGTCAGATACTCCCATAATTGGCCTCACATAATTATATTAAATCTAGGCATAGTAGTCAATGACTTTCCTTTTACCCACCATGCAGCTGAAAACTGATATATGCGGCACTAGCAGTTAAAAATTTAGTTATGCTGATATATGCAGCACTAGCAAGTCAAGGGTTAGCTGTGCTGATATATGGCACTAACAGGTGAAGGGTTAGCTATGCTGACATAGACATCATGGTTAGATGTGACATAGGCTGCACTAGTAGGTATTAAACTGTTAGCTGTGCTAATATAGGCGGCACTAGCAGGTAAACTGTTAGCTATGCTGATATAGGCGGCACTAGCAGGTAAACTGTTAGCTGTGCTGATATAGTCTGCACTAGCAGGTAAACTGTTAGCTATGCTGATAGATAGGCAGCACTAGCAGGTAAAGGGTTAGTTGTGTCGGTAATGGATAGGCGCCACTAGCAGGTAAACGGTAAACTCTGCTGATATAAGGAGGTAACGGGTTAGTTGTGCTGATATACTAGCAGGTGAAAGGTTAGTTGTGTTGATATATGCGGCACTAGCAGGTGAAAGGTTAGCTGTGCTGATATAGGCGGTACTAGCAGCTAAAGGGTTAGCTGTGCTGATATAGGCGGCATTAGTAGGTGAAAGGTTAGTTGTGCTGATATATGCGGCACTAGCAGGTGAAAGGTTAGCTGTGTTGATATATGCGGTACTAGCAGGTGAAAGGTTAGTTGTGCTGATATAGGCGGCACTAGCAGGTGAAAAGTTAGCTGTGTTGATATATGCGGTACTAGCAGCTAAAAGGTTAGCTGTGCTGATATAGGCGGCATTAGCAGGTGAAAGGTTAGTTGTGCTGATATAGGCGGCACTAGCAGGTGAAAATTTAGCTGTGTTGATATATGCGGTACTAGCAGCTAAAGAGTTAGCTGTGCTGATATAGGCGGCATTAGCAGGTGAAAGGTTAGTTGTGCTGATATAGGCGGTACTAGCAGCTAAAGGGTTAGCTGTACTGATATATGCGGCACTAGCAGGTGAAAGATTAGCTGTGCTGATATAGGCCTATGCGGCACTAGCAGGTGAAATGTTAGTTGTGCTGATATAGGCGGTACTAGCAGCTAAAGGGTTAGCTGTGCTGATATAGGCGGCATTAGCAGGTGAAAGGTTAGCTGTGCTGATATATGCGGGACTAGCATGTGGAAGGTTAGCTGTTCTGATATAGGCGGCATTAGTAGGTGAAAGGTTAGTTGTGCTGATATATGCGGCACTAGCAGGTGAAAGGTTAGCTGTGTTGATATATGCGGTACTAGCAGCTAAAAGGTTAGCTTAGCTGATATAGGCGGCATTAGCAGGTGAAAGGTTAGTTGTGCTGATATAGGCGGCACTAGCAGGTGAAAAGTTAGCTGTGTTGATATATGCGGTACTAGCAGCTAAAGAGTTAGCTGTGGTGATATAGGCGGCATTAGCAGGTGAAAGGTTAGCTGTGCTGATATATGCGGGACTAGCATGTGAAAGGTTAGCTGTGCTGATATAGGCGCCATTAGTAGGTGAAAGGTTAGTTGTGCTGATATATGCGGCACTAGCAGGTGAAAGGTTAGTTGTGCTGATATAGGCGGCACTAGCAGCTGAAGGGTTAGCTGTGCTGATATATGCGGGACTAGCATGTGAAAGGTTAGTTGTGCTGATATATGCGGCTCTAGCAGGTGAAAGGTTAGTTGTGCTGATATATGCGGCACTAGCAGGTAAAAGGTTAGCTGTGCTGATATAGGCCTATGCGGCACTAGCAGGTGAAAGGTTAGCTGTGCTGATATATGCGGCATTAGCAGGTGAAAGGTTAGCTGTGCTGATATAGGCGGCACCAGCAGGTGAAGGGTCAGCTGTGCTGATATAGGCGGTACTAGCAGGTGAAGGGTTAGCTGTGCTGATATAGGCGGCATTAGCAGGTAAAGGGTCAGCTGTGCTGATATAGGCGGCACTGCCTGTTGAGAGTTAGCTGTGCTGATAATGGCGGCACTAGCAGGTAAAGGGTTATCTGTGCTGATATAGGCGGCACTAGCAGGTAAAGGGTTATCTGTGCTGATATATGCGGCACTAGCATGTAAAGTGGTATGCCTTTGGTCACAATTCACAAAAGGGGCCTTCCCGGGCAGTTCCCTGGCTGTTTTTGGCCTTTTTTTGGCCGTCCCGCACGAGACCCGGTGGGACCCCGACCGGGTGCCGTCCATTTTTTCACCCCGCGCGGGCCCCTGGTTACTTTTAATTCTAACTTAAAAGTAACCCTGGCCCCGCCGATAAATAAACCACGGATCAAGCCGGTAAACTGCCCGGCAGGGGTTCGGCGGCACCCCTGCCAGGATCCGCCAGGGAAACTGGAACAAATTTTGAAGGAAAGCACGCAGGGTACCCGCCCGGCCCCCTACGGCGCCCGGGAGGGAGCCTGTTGGGTCCTGACTCGGCGTGTAGGGGACGGAGTCCTGCCGGTGCCCTTATGATGTCTGAACGGCTCCCGGTCGGACTCTTGAATAATATCCAGGGGGATCATAGTTATGGAGATACGAATTGATCAATGTTCAATAAATCAATCCATAAATAAATCAACCAATCAATCAAAAAAATTGGGTAACATTTTACAAACTGGGTTTGTCACTTGAATGAACTTGCATCACAATCATAATGTATACAAATTACCCAAACTTTAAAATTCCCTCACTTTTGTGGATAGGCCTACTAACAATTATACAATAGTTTATCCATATTGATAAATCGAGTAAAAAAAGACATATTAGAACCATTTTTTATTAATAATTTAAAACATTCTTCCACATAGAGGCCTAACACTTTTCTCAATTGAAGGCCAAGACGCAGCTAAATTTTGTGGAACAGCTACGGATCCATCCTGATGAAAGGTTTGAAATCTTTGTGATGTCCGACCTTGCAAAAGAAACTGGTATTGCTCGTAACAGGCTCTTTTTTCTATATTTCTTCCTCTGGGAGAAATGCCGTACGGCCAACATTGTAACGGTGTCGGGATGCTGCAAGCCTAAACCTGAGGTCATGCAGTTAAGTGAATATCGTCAGCAGAGTGAATATTGCTTTACGTCGCTTTCTGCACAATCATGGCAATATCGCGACAGAAGGAAGCCTGAAGTCGGGACTATACTCTACTCTTATCGAATGACTTCAAGGGTTCTTTATAGTGCACAGTAGCCTACCATAGACAACACTGCGCACTACAGGCCTTTGAACAGTTTGGAACACTGTATATGCACAATATCGATGACACACATCCGACCCGGCCTGGATTCGAAACCAGGACCTCTGAGTTTCAAGCCACAACTGGACCAAATGAGCCATCGGGGCCGGTCAATATTATATTGCCAACAGCTTGAATCTCCTGGAGAATGTGTTTTGATAAAAAAAATAATTGATAGGTTTAATTGACCGTTTACATATTGACAACTTTGACATATTTTTTATTTCTTATTTTTTGTACGTTTTTTGTGCGGTGTGAATCAGTCATACGCAACAACAGCAGTATGTGAGGCAGCAGTAGCAGTCATTGTTATCCCACAAATTTGAACAATTTGGGTCACGGCATATGTGTGCACCAAGAAAATATATCGGCCGCAGAGGGGCTCGAACCCAGTAGGTCTACCCCCGGGCTCTGCGTCAACCACGCTACCAATGTATGAGCTATCCTGGCATATATTCCCTTGTCAGGACCACTGAGATATGGTTGGCCATCACCCTCATAAGTAAATAAACCTTCCGAGGATAATTATAAACCTTCCACGGATAATTATAAACCTTCCGCGGACAATTAAAAACCTTCCGCGGATAATTAGAAACCTTCCGCGGATAATTAAATCCTTCCGCGGAGAATTATAACCTTCCGCGGATAATTAAAAACCTTCCGCGGATAATTAAAAACCTTCCGCGGATAATTAAAAACCTTTCGCGGATAATTATAAACCTTCCGCGGACAATTAAAAACCTTCTGCGGATAATTAAAAACCTTCCGCGGATAATTAAAAACCTTCCAAGGACAATTAAAAACCTTCCGCGGATAATTAAAAACCTTCCGCGGACAATTAAAAACCTTCCGCGGACAATAAAAGCCTTCCGCGGATAATTAAAAACCTTCCGCGGAGAATTATAACCTCCTGCGGATAATTAAAAACCTTCTGCGGATAATTAAAAACCTTCCGCGAATAATTAAAAACCTTCCGCGGACAATTAAAAACCTTCCGCGGAGTATTAAAAACCTTCCGCGGATAATTAAAACCTTCCGCGGAGAATTAATTTTTAATTGTCCGCGGAAGGTTTTTAATTATCCGCGGAAGGTTTTTAATTTCCGCGGAAGGTTTTTAATTATCCGCGGAAGGTTTTTAATTATCCGCGGAAGGTTATAATTCTCTGCGGAAGGTTTTTAATTATCCTCGGAAGGTTATAATTCTCCGCGGAATGTTTTTAATTGTCCGCGGAAGGTTTTTAATTATCCGCGGAAGGTTTTTAATTATCCTCGGAAGGTTTATTTACTTATGAGGGTGATGGCCAACCATACTGAGAGGCCCTGCAGGAACCCTTCGATGTCCTGGCGGTGCCCTCCCGATACACCTAACACTTTACGGCCCCCTGTCGGGTCCTGTGAGGGATATCTACGTCAACCACGCTACCAATGTATGAGCTATCCTGGCATATATACCCTTGTCGGGACCCCTGAGAGGCCATGCAGGAACTCTCCGATGTCCTGGCGGTGCCCGCCTGATAAACTTAACACTTTACGGCTCCCTGTCGGGTCCCGTGAGGGATATCTACGGGCACCGGCCGAGCCCCGGTAATGAAGACAAGTCTCCTCCAGAGTCTCCTCTGATAGCCGGCAGGGTATCTGTAAAACACGATTTGATCATGACCACAGTGCCCGGGGCCCGCCACGGCCGTGCTCACAGCCCGGAAGGGGCCTGGGCTAATTGTGACCTAAGCATTAGCTGTGTTGATATATGCGGCACTAGCAGGTGAAGGATTAGCTGTGCTGATATAGGCGGCACTAGCAGGTAAAGGGTCAGCTGTGTTGATAATGGCGGTACTAGCAGGTAAAGGGTTAGCTGTGTTGATATACGCGGCAAAACAGGTGAAAAGTCAGCTGTGCTATAAGTGACACCAGCAGGTAGGCCTAAAGGGTTACCAGGGCTATTATAAACGGCACTAGCAAGTAAAAGGTTAGGCCTACCTGTGCTGGTATAGGCATCTTTGCAGTCAGCCACTAAGACAGCAGGGCGGGGGCCCTAGGGTAGTGGTTAGGTTACAAAAAAAAAAAAAAGCAAGTTGTAAAAAATGTATTTCAACAAAAACAACATCTGATATTCAGCAAAATAACAATAATAACAATAATTGGCTCGAAATGATTAATATAATTAATAAAATCTAGTGAAATTATATAAAACTGAAAATCACAATCTAAAATATCTTGTAAATATTCATACAAGACTAGTAGGCACAGCCCCAAAATACTATTATCATGATATTTAATACTGATTGCATATAAATATTCAAATGAACCAAAACTATCAAAACTATCAATTAAACATGGCAGAATATGCTTAAAGACAAAAATATACTTAAATACAAAAATATAGGTCTGCTCTTAATATGAACTGATAATGACTAGAGTAATAATACAATTAAAAAAGTGAAGAGAAATGTCATAGGAATGTTGCTAATATGCTGCATGCAAATTTTGACAACACCATAGTATTGCACTCTCACATTGAAAAAAACAGTAAGTTGAATTTTTTTAAACATGTGTACAGTTTAGTTTTTATAGAAAACGTTACATGAATCGGTGTCTCGTGCAATAGCATCAAGTACGTCACAAGAATGATCTTTGTAGCAACAATTGTCATCAGTCTGAGTCAGAATCTGATTCAAATAAATATGACTCACACTCTGAATTAAAGCAGTCACCCATTTGCTCTTTGCTTGGGGTGGTGGAAGTACTGCCGGGAGATCTACTTTGATATAGCGTACTAGTCTGCAATGACCATTCATCATTTCCCATCCATGGCCAATGGGAGAAGGATGGTTTCTAAGTTATGAATTGTGCTGAATATAGGCTAAATAATTAGCACGCATGATATGTAAATTAAGGCTATCATTATCCGGTGGGAGGCGCATTAGTGATAACTGTGACATTCCGAGACGCAGACGAGTGTACAAGATGTAGCATAATTAGTCGAGCCAGCTGTTGGTTGACAAATTTGGGACAAATACACCGGGATAACCCATGAACGATCTTAAACATTAATTTATGCCACTTCCTTCGTTTCAAAAGCGGTTCTCAGCCAAGTTATAATAAGAGTTTTCGAAGCTGGTTTGCATGCTCTCAACTGGAATGGGCAAAAGAAGAATTATCTAATGCGCCTTCCACCGGATGATGTCAGCATAAATTTACATATTATGCATGTTAATTATTGAGCCTATATTCAGCGCCATCCAGAGCTCAGAAACCATCCTTCTCGATTCGCAATGGATGGGAAATAATAAATGGTCATTGCAGACCAATACGCTATACCAACTTAGATCTTCCGGCAAAATTTCCACCACACCCAAGCAAAGAACAAATGATTCAAAGTGATATTTATTTGAATCAGACTCAGACTAAAGACAAAAAATGTTGTTGCTACAAATATCATTCTTGTGACGTACTTGATACTATTGAACGATACACCGATTCGTGTAACGTTTTCTATTAAAACTAAAATGTACACATCTTTAAAATCATTCAACCCTCAAACCCTCAAACCCCTCACTTGGGTTTTTTCAATGTGAGAGTGGAATATATGGTGTTGGCAAAATTAGTATGTAGCATGTTAGGAACATTCCTATGACATGTTCTGAATTTGCATGCGTAGGTCACGTGTAGGCCTTCAGTATACAGTACAGGGTAAATAAGTAATTCAACCTTATTACAAGCCTATGGATACTACTCCAACGAGACACAACCCAACACTGTTTTAATGTTAGACCAACGTCTGTGAAACTGGCCCAACATTAAACCAGCATTGGGTGAGTGTACACTGTTTGCTGGGGAAGCCCTCATGTCAACACATGCGTGGAGGTCAGCTGTTTCGAGATCCCCACAGTAATACAGTCAGTTAGCTTTCAAACACAACACCCAGATAAGAGCATTGGTGGAACTATTAACTCATAGATGGCGCTCAAGTATATGGACTTGCTGTGATTTGGCAACTTGCTCTTAATGCGGCGTTTGGTATGAAATGCATACAGTATTATTATGGTATACCCACGGACACTATTGCATTCTGGGGGACACATGTCCTGCGTATTCTAACAGTTGACTATACTTTTAAATATCGTGATAATAGTATTTTTGGCTGTGCCTACTAGTCTTTTATGAATTTTCACAACATATCTTAGATTGTGATTTTAGTTTCAAATAGTTTCATGATGTTTTATTAATAATGTTTATCATTTCGAGTCAATCATAGTTTTTCTTTACGTTATTTTGCTAAATATCAGATAATGTTTTTGTTGAAATTTAGTTTTACAACTTACTTGTATTGTTTTTTATAATCTCAAATAGCAGAACACATAACATTTTTAATTGATTCACTGTGAGTTGATCATTTTGGGCTTTACCCTATGCTGAACGGCGGCCATCTTGGATTTTTACATGAAGGAAGCACACAATTTTAAAAATAACCCCACAAATCGATTGCCCACCCAAATATGAAAAATCATGAAATTTTAGGTCAGCCAGATCAAAAGTTAGCTGTTTATAACGGATTGCACCCCTCGGTGACGCGTTTTCCTATTTTGGGGTATAAATCTTACATTTTCACACCTATATGGAAAATACTACTAATTTGACCTCAATAAATCCATTTCCTACATAAATGCATTAAAAAATGTGTTCCACTGGGAGACCAGTGGATGAAATAAGTGAATTTTTGCTTTTCACCGTGACCGATGGCGGCCATTTTGGATTTTACGCTCTGGAAAATTCCGCCCGCCTTTTTCAAAGAGGCGTAAGAGCTTATTTTTTACAAATACCTTAAGCTACCCAAAACAACCGTCAAACGTTACTTGCAGAGGGTTGTTCACGGAATCATGGTTTTGGACCCTACTACTGTGGGCAAGTTACCAGTAGCCTATGTAGGCCTATGGACAGGCAGAAGGTCTCTGTGAGTGCCGGAGCAATTTCAACTGCTGTTTCCTTCAAGATGGTATTAGGTAAGTTTGTCTTGACCACTTGTTTTTTTTTTGATTTGCAGGTCACTTAGCAGTTTCTGCACACTAGGTAGGCCTACACCAATCTGTATGTCTTGCATTTCTGGTACCTTTTCACCTGGCACTATGGGGAATGTTTTTTCTCTTTTCTTGATGAAGACTGAACTGAACTGCTGGTTCAGTATTTCTACTTTCGATCTGTCATCACTGTGCAGTTTACCTTTATCTATTAAAAAGGCCGCGCCGACACTGTCTTGTTTTTTCGGACTTGATGTATTTCCAGAAAAGCTTCGAGTCTTTAGTCGTTACTGATTCTTTTAGGACTTGGTTGACGTAGTCCCAGTGTGCCGATCGTATTGCCTTCTGTACTTTAGCTTTGTGACGTTTAAAAGTACGGGTTTGTTGTCAAACAAGGGTAGATTAAATCGTCGTGTGGCCTTTTTGAATGGTAGGCCTACTTCTTTCTCTTGTAGGCCTATGTCTAGTAGGCCGTCTCTAAACGTGCACCATGCTGTTTCAACTGTGAGTTCACCTCCCTTTATAGCCTACATGTACCAGCTAATCCTGCACACTAGGTAGCTTGGCCTACACCAATCTGTATGTCTTCCATTTCTGGCACCATGCTGTTTCAACTGTGAGTTTACCTCCCTTTATACCAGCTAATCCTACAACGAGAGATGACTCGTCTGACTGACCTAGAGCTGGGCGTAAAAGAACATCAATAGTAGTATAGGCGCAGTTTCCATCCGGCGAGACCCCAGAAAATCCACAATGTGGTGCGATAGCACCCGTGGTGCAATATTAGCACCCTGAACCGTTGGCCTTTCAAACTAGACTAGGAAGTTGTGCTCAGTATAAAAATAAATAGAGGAACGACAAATCGCCAAAAGAGAGGTGTTTTTTCAAACAAAAATAAACATTGTCTAGCCTCGATTTTCTGCTAGTGTGTAATCTTAGGTTTCAGGAATTGCAATCCGTTTTGTGTGTAGCCTTGTGCATAACCTTCAAAATCGAGCATTTCCATGACAGGGTATGCAATATATCGATAAATGTTGGAAATCACTTAAAGTCATGCCAGGACCTTGATATTGGTCGAATTTTACCCATTCACCTACCAAATTGTATAGAATGACGGACTGAGTCACGTTATATGCATTAAAAAGACATGGGTACCAGAATAATTCTTAGATTTTGTGAAATGGGTATGTTTTGACCTATTTTATTGTCGTTTTAAGTTTAAAAATGTTGCAATGTCAATATATTTGACATTTTTGAAGGTTTATATGGCCTGAAATTGTATTTTCAAATTGTCATACCCAAAAGCTTAAAAAAAAAATTAACACGAAGGTATTTCAAGATAAATGAACCTTTAGAGACCGTTTATTCACCCCCCCCCCCTTAAATTACTATTCCGGCCGAGTAAAACAGCATATCGCAATTTTGCTCTTGAAATGTGTTCCAACTGTTACTGTGGAGCAACTAACAACAATTTGGAAGTAAAAATTGGCATGATGGTTCTTAAGAGTATGCTTCAGCATTCCATATGACAGCTAGCCCATGGGAAATCCAAGATGGCGACTATTTTTCAAGATGGCCGCCAAATGAATTTCTAATTACCAATTTTCTAATAAATAGGGACCTAATTTATGTATTTGATTCATTTTAGTGTCAAAACATTAGTTGTCTTACGAGTTTATTTTAATATTCTGAGAATCCAAGATGGCGACCATTTTTTAAGATGGCCGCCAAATGTAGGCCTACTTTATCATAAATTGAATTATGTGACTTGTGTGATCTTTGTGTTAAACCATATCTGTTTTGTACGCCGCGTTAGTTTTTCCTAATTTTGAAAAAACAAGAAGGTACCATTTTATCTCACAAATATGGATTTTCTTAGCCGGTTTGAATGATATTGGTGTCAAATTGTATATTCTTCTGGCACCTCAAATTCTCTTGTCTAGTGCCAGATGACATCGACAGACAATTTTTCTCACAAATAATAATCTATTTCAGTGGTACTGGTATTAAATTATACTTTTATATACAGTATGCATCAAATTATGCTTGTATATATTCTGAATTTGTTTGTTCAAGTTTTAATACACTCCAGTAGGCATTTGATCACAATTCAGCTAACTACAATGCATTTTGGACAGTTATTGAACTTTTCAATATTGTCTGTTTGCATGCATGGCTGTGTCGCTACTTCAAAGCACATAGTAATAACTGTTAACGTATGGGACTGAAACGAGTTTAGTGAGAGGTAAAATTATATATTTTTGACAGTCAGCCATGGGCTGTGGTACTGGTGCCTAGCGTTTGCCTGGCTTTCTTTAAACTGGTGACGTTTATCCCGAGCCAATAAATGGAAGTGAGACATCTGACTAATTAGTGACCTATGTTCCTTTTCAATATAAGAGTGTGAGTCAATTTTCAGCAGCGAGATCGCAACCTAAGCAACTTTCTAAATGTTTTAGTGTGTTAAGTTTATTATTTATTTATTAGTACGGTTGTCCCACTTATTTATGGTAGCTATATATCGAAAACAAAGAGACATTCAATCATCAGTAGCGAGATCGTATTCTAACAAATGGGCCTACATTATACGTGGTATGATGTATTAGTGAAAATGGGATTGTCTAATTTGTATATCAATCTGTAAATCATAACGATTCCTTTCCTTTATTTCTATATGTTAGTGTTTTGTGTATTGTGTTTTGTGTATTAATAAAAATATTCTTAATTGGATTATTTTGTTCATAAATGTATCTAATTAGTCATGTAGCATTATTTAGGATGGAGGCTTTACAAATAGAATAGAAGGGTGAATACAGTATAACTACTGATGCATAACAAAGGATCATAACCAACAAGATTATGTGGGATGACACATTATAAAACTAAGGTAATTCCAGTCATATAAGTGTAAGGTAGATTGACTATAATTGACAATTGTGACAAAAAGACTTTTGGAGCAAGTTTAATGTAGCTTAATTGAGAAAATTACATTTGGGGGGTATTTAAAAGCATCTCAAATAGTATGATTATTGGAACAAATTTAAATTCAGGGGGAGGGGGCACTATTTCATACCTTGAGTGCTCAATATCATTCACAGATATATAGAATTATTCTTATTGTAAAGCCAATAAATAGGGCTACAAGAATAATGCACAGTTTAGTCATAAAGCATGATAATCAGTCACAGCTATCTCAAAACTAAAACAAAATGAAATGAAATGAATCGGGCTTCAGGCCACCTTTGTGCACATATAGGCTAAACTGGGCCAGGAGAACCTCCTGATGATGGTGATATGATTGAGATGACATTGTCCTCCAGACACAGGATTCGAAATTCGAGCCCTGGCGGTCTGAGGCCGAGCACGCTACCTCTCGGTCACGGAGGCTCCCCGCAATACTGACTTTCACACGTGGATGGGGAAGAAATATTTTTTGTTTCTTTCAAACCGCCGAGACCGGGAACCAAACCCCTAACTCTTGCGTAAAAGGCAGCGGTGCTTACCACCATACCTTAGGACCCCCGCCCCTAAAACAAAATAGATGGATGAAAAAATACCCCATTTACCCCATTATCTGATAATTGTGGTAATGAGTATTTATAATGTAGGCTAACTCTAATGGTTCCAAAACTACTCAGGTTGTTATTCCAGATATTTTGAAACATCAATGGCTGAATTTATTTGTGAATCTCATTTATCCTCTAATATATACTCACAATTTTGAGTGTGATGCACACGGATGCACACAAAACGGTTTACAGCTCCTGACACCTAAGGACCTGTACTGATAGAAAATATGCTTTTATTTTTGTTTGAAAAAACACTAAGATGTCAAATGTCTCAGTACGCATAAAAACTCTTTACAAGTTTAATTATATTGATTGGAACACTTGGAAATATTGAAATCAATGAGTGTTTACAATTTTATGATAAGTGAGCTGAATTGGGATGTAGAGGGGGTAAGGTCACTATTTCATATCTTGATAACTCAATATAATTCACAGATATAGGCCTACAAATGAGATATTATGGCAGAGCTAATGCATAGGACTACAATGATACTGCATATCTAAGTCACGAGAACATCACAATCAGACACATGAATGTTAAAATAAACATTCTCAAACCTAAAACAAACAAAAAATTGAAAATAATTTATAATTTATCTACTGTAATGGTTAAAGAGTCTATGTGAGGGTATTGCTTACACAAACAGTTTGGTATTTAAATTGTTAAATTTGGACCACTATTAAGGTCAGGACGCGAATTTAAGTAATTTTCTTAATTTTTTTTATTTTGTGAAAAATCATACATGTATAAAACATGTATAAAAACCCATTTTAGAATGCTATGCACAACGATGCACACACATCCTGGCACCTAAGAACCTGTAGGCCTACTAATAGAAAATCAAAGTTAAACAATGTTTATTTTTGTTTGAAAAAACACCAAGAAATAGAGCTCTTCTGGAGATTTGCCGCTCCTCTAAAACAAAACTTTCGGATTCACGATGCTACGTTTTCGATATAGGCCGATATCATTGTTGTCTGGTATGTCTCGGCCGAATAAGTTATTTGTAAACCTTTGACTTTGTTCAGTCGCTAGGAGGTGTCATAGTCTACTTTGGCCATTTGAGGGGAGTGGCTGGTCGACAGATTTGTAAAGTGAGGAAGTCGGCTCGGCACTCATGGGTTCTAAGAGATACATTAATCCTTGCCGGGAGTTAGAGAGCGATTGACAAAGTCGGAAGGCCCGGGCAGCCCCATTTGAGGGCTAGCTATCCCAAACAAACACAAACAAACAATGTATTAGGCTAGCTGACTGATTCATTCATTTATTCATTCTAGTCGAAGAAAATGGGGAAATTGAACGTTTCTTTGCTGAGGTACCTCTCGAGAGAGGACTTCAGAGTACTAACCGCGGTAAATATATAGCATAGTCTTAATTATCGAAAATGTATTCATTCTTTTAAGAAATTCATTCACTTTGACATGATCGGCTCATCATAACTTCACTGTCTTCAGACTCATCAATCAATCAACAACGACAACACCCACCATGGGCATGCGTCATGGCTTGAGCGATAATACCATGAGTTTTTGTTTTGTTTATGTATATACTGAGCACAACTTCCTAGTTTGGAAGACTAACGGCTCAGGGTGCTATCGCACCCCAGAAAATCCACAAGGCTGAGCCGTTAGTCTTCCAAACTAGGAAGTTGTGCTCAGTATACTATATACAAACAAACGGTCACAGTGAAACACATTGTCACTAATTTAGCTATGTTCATGAAAAAATCAAAGTGACGGGATAGCTATAAAACCTAACCCTCATTATAGAGGGGCATAAGAGAAGAAAAACGTTTTTTGAATTTTGTGTCTGGGACGTCTAGAACCGAAGTTATAGCATTTTTAGTGCAATTTCATACTTGCACTATATATCATGTACAAATATTGGCTGTTTTCCCCATTGCTAATATTGCTGTTTTTCACTGAATTAGTGGTTTACAAACACATGTCAACACAAATGCAATGATCATCATTACCCTTGTTGTTGCATAAAAGCATACCTTGTAATATAATTCATACCACTTAGATACAAAACATTCTTTGCCGATTCAAATTTTGTGTACCCATTTATATACCTATTCACCCTCTGTTGCCATGGCAACCGTTTTATCCTATGTGTATCACTTACTACTCTAGAACTGAGAATGAATAGTTCTGAAAACATTGAAAAAGAGCATTACATCTCAAAATATTTTTCAAATTCATAAATCTGTAAGCCCTTGAACTAAAATAGATACATAGATATGCTTATTCAGCATTAATTTAAAACCAATAATTTAAATTGGATGGTTGTCATGACGATATTTCACCCCAAATACAAAAACAATACAACAAAAAGAAGCTAAATCAAGTTTATTGAAGTACTTCATACCATTTTCATTCAGTAGCCATACACATATTTTGTAGAATTTTTTCAGAATAAGCCTACAGAACAGATCTATATAGGGCCTAGGTGCAATGCATGGGGTAACATAGGTCAAAAGGTCGTATTGACATTTGAGAGTTAACAAATTACATCGCACATAACTGTTACAAAACAGGGAATAAATTTTAAAAATAGTTCTAATTATAATATATTTTACCTGATAATATGGATATTGAATTATCTAAAATTTAACCAAATAGTAAGGGTAAATACCCAAAGGGTCATTATGCAGTGCATAGCATCATTTCAGATGGTTGCTATGGCAACTATATTCACCCAAAACACAGAAAAATGTCATTAAACGATGTTTTAACAAGGTTTTCTATAAATATCACTTGCCTATTAGCAAGAAATATCACACAAAGCAAAACCCTCAAGTCTGTTCAGTATATGTAAACAATTTTGAAAACCCTCGATGTAATTTAGGGTTCACAATAGGGTTAAAAGGTCATTTGGAGGTTATTAAATGATATAGCGAGAGTTATGACAAAATGGCGGATAAATTGACAAGCAAACTGATATTAATAATCTAATTTTTGCTCATATAAATTATAAGCTTTCCAAAATTTATCCAAGTAGCAAGGGCAAATAACCCAGGGAGTCATTATACAATGACTAACATCATTTCAGATGGTTGCTATGGTAACCATATTCACCCCAAACACAGAAAATGTCATTAGACCATGTTTTAACAAGGTTTTCTATACTTATGACTTGCCTATTTGCAAAAAATATCTCACAAAGCAAAACTCTCACATCTGTTCAGTATATCTGAAAACTTTTAAAAACCCTCAGATGTAATTTAGGGTGCACAATAGGGTTAAAAGGTCATTTGGAGGTTAAGAAATGATAAAGTGACAGTTATGACAAAATGGCAGATAAATGGAAAAACAAACTGATAATGATAATCTTATTCTCCCTAATATAAATTTTAAGCTTTCCAAAATTTATCCAAATAGCAAGGGTAAATACCCCAGGGTGTCATTATACAGTGACTAACATCATTTCAGATGGTTGCTATGGTAACCATATTCACCCCAAACACAAAAAATTTCATTAGACCATGTTTTAACAAGGTTTTCTATACTTATTACTTGCCTATTTTCAAGAAATATCACACAAAGCAAAACTCTCACGTCTGTTAAGTATATCTGAACACTTTTAAAAACCCCCAGATGTAATTTAGGGTGCACAATAGGGTTAAAAGGTCATTTGGAGGTTAATACATGATATAGTGACAGTTATGACAAAATGGCAGATAAATTTAAAAGCAAACTGATATTAATATTCTTATTTCCCTTCATATAAATTTCAAGCCCTCTAAAATTTATCCAAATAGCAAGGGTAAATACCCCAGGGAGTCATTATACAGTGACTAGCATCATTTCAGATGGTTGCTATGGTAACCTTATTCACCCCAAACACAAAAAAGATCAATAGACGATGTTTTAACAAGGTTTTCTATACTTATTACTTGCCTATTTGCAAGAAATATCACACAAAGCAAAACTCTCACATCTGTTCAGTATATCTGAACACTTTTAAAAACCCTCAGATGTAATTTAGGGTGCACAATAGGGTTAAAATGTCATTTGGAGGTTAATAAATGATATAGTGACAGTTATGACAAAATGGTGGATAAATTGAAAAGCAAACTGATATTATTAATCTTATTTCCCCTCATATGAATTTCAAGCTTTCTAAAATTTATCCAAATAGCAAGGGTAAATACCCCAGGGAGTCATTATACAGTGACTAACATCATTTCAGATGGTTGCTATGGTAACCATATTCACCCCAAACACAGAAAAGATCATTAGACCTTGTTTTACCAAGGTTTTCTATACTTATTACTTGTCTATTTGCAAGAAATATCACACAAAGCAAAACTCTCACATCTGTTCAGTATATCTGAACACTTTTAAAAACCCTCAGATGTAATTTAGGGTGCCCAATAGGGTTAAAAGGTCATTTGGAGGTTAATAAATGATATAGTGACAGTTATGACATAATGGCAGATAAATTGAAAAGCAAATTGATATTAATAATCTTATTTCCTCTCATATAAATTGTAAGCTTTCCAAAATTTATCCAAATAGCAAGGGTAAATACCCCAGGGTGTCATTATACAGTGACTAACATCATTTCAGATGGTTGCTATGGTAACCATATTCACCCCAAACACAAAAAAATTCATTAGACCATGTTTTAACAAGGTTTTCTATACTTATTACTTGCCTATTTGCAAGAAATATCACACAAAGCAAAACTCTCACATCTATTCAGTATATCTGAACACTTTTAAAAACCCTCAGATGTAATTTCGGGTGCCCAATAGGGTTAAAAGGTCATTTGGAGGTTAATAAATGATATAGTGACAGTTATGACAAAATGGCAGATAAATTGAAAAGCAAATTGATATTAATAATATGTAGTATTATCTGTAGCTAGTTCAACTTCTGTAAAATGTCTCCCCTTTTTTGTGGTGCCATCATATTTCAGTGTCAGATTATGATGCCCCCTTATTTCTTCCCTTAGGTGTTTTCTTGCCAATACCTGTAAAAAAAAATGTTACATATATATTTTTATAGATGTTGTCTGGAGTAAATAATAAGGAGACATGAATAGCTCCTAAATATTCTGAAAAAACTGGTGGGATGTAGAGGTGGAGAACTTACAATTTTAGAGCTTGGCAGTGCACAGCAATACTTATGGGGGGATTTGCTATTAACAAAAAATGATTTAACTAATAAATACATGGTGGTCCTTGAAACAAGGACTTAGCCAGAGACCCGTACAGCTAACTTTTGGACGGCCTATTTTTAGCCTGGACGAAGAAAAATATCACCAAATTCCAACAAATTGCATTTGAGAGGACCCCAGACCCCGTCCTGGCCCAACAATATCTCCTTGCCTTGAAACATTTCACCCATAAAATTTGGCGTAAATTAAATATCACTGCTGACAGCCAGGCGAGCTGTCAATCACTCCTGAAAGATGTCTGAGCAGACAATGATTTTAGCTTTGTATCACTTTGTAAATTAACGTATTAAATAAATATGCTTGTCGACAAATATGACTTAGGAAAGTGGAGCCAAGTGAGTCGGTCGCCAAGTGAGTCGGTCTTAATGCATTATTGCATTAGACAAATAACCCAGGCTAAAGTAAAGTGCAATAATATGTTCAATGCACTTCTCATTTTATTAATTTTGTTTTCATATGAGTTTGAACAATGGAATCCTTCATGTACAGTATAATACAACAAAAGTTGCTGTAATAATTAAAATAAATTATTTACCAATGTACTGTGTTGTGTAAAAGTTATTGTGTATGGTACTGTAGTAGTATAAAAGCATGTGAAAAAATAAAATATGGCTTTTTCACATTATATTGTTTATAATTTAGGAAAAAACAAAAAAAATATTCCCATTTTCCCAGAGGTAAGTCTCACCTTTATTTGTTGTCTGTAGTACTGTACTCTATAAAGAACCCTTGAATTTATTTGATAAGATAATTCGATAGTGCTCAGTTCTGATTTTGGAGTTCCTTCTGTCTCTTCTGTCTTAATATTGCCATGATTGTACAGAAAGCAACGTAAAGCAATATTTAGATATTCACCTTCATCTCGTCAGAGAATCTGCCCTGGGTGGATCTGCTGGGGAGTGGATCAGTCAACTGCTTCCCAGCTACCTTCTCGCATACCGCCCCGATCGCCTCAGACACATTGTGTTCTGCTACACCTTCATAAAAAATATAAAGTCATCCTTAATATATCAGGGCAATAGTGAAAAAATAAGCTGGGCTGTTGGACTGATGCCTGTGGGGCCAATGGAAAAATAAAAATGTGGCTTTCCAAAACCTTAAAAGTACTAGAACATGTTTAGGATAAGACTGAGGGCCAGTAATTGTTTCATGTCACTGGCCCTTCAGGCTACTTCCCCGTAATAGTTAGTTAACAAATATTGCTTTATGGCGCTTTCTGCACATTGAGGCAATATCGCGACAGAAAGAAGCCCAAAGCCAGGACTATGCCCTACTCTTATTTCGAATGACTTCAAGGGTTCTTTATAGTGCACAGTACCATGGGCAGTATTGTACACTCCATGCCTTTGAACAGTTTGGAGCACTGCATATGCACAACCATGATGACAAATATATCGGCCAAATCGGGATTCGAACCTGGCACAGGTGGCACCACTCGCATAAACTGTATTTGAGTGTACATTAATAAAGGTATGATTATGTAAGCGATATCACACATGTATATTAATCAGAACTTAAAATAGACAACTCACTATTTCGCTCTTTTTCGGTGCTTTAAGGGATGAGTTTGTTATATTTATATTTGTCACCTCACAGAAGTTATCTGAAAAATGGATAATTTATCTGTGTGTGATATGGTTACATACCTTTATTGTATACTTAGTTTAACATTTTATGCGGGTGGTCCCACCTGTGCTGCAGGTTACAAGCCCCAGTCGATACGAATGAGCCATCGGGGTAGGCCCCGTAATAGTTAGTGTCAACCCCTAGGAATCAATGTTTATTTGAATGCTGCAAATGACAGAGCTACAGTAACAAACAATTTATCAGCATTAAGGATAGCATGCTCAAAGAAGTTATACAAAATCTTGTCAGATTACACAAGTATTGAACATTCTTTTTTTAATAATGCCTGTTTCTATGGTCATTGAAGTCAAATTACACAATTAATCTTTGCAAAATACATTTGCATGAAAATTATTAATTAACAAGATAATCTAGATAACAAGAGCAATAACAGCATTGACATCTCACCTAAACTTTGAAGCTTGTAAGAGGCTTCCCTGATTGCCGGAGCAAAAGGCTGACCACGGCGTTGATCTCTTCTAACTGGCACTTCGTCATCATCCATTTCTAATTCCATGGCCGAGATGGTGTCCTCCAGATATGATATTTCTTTTCCCTTCAAATTGACTTGTTTAATGAGGTTCCTGGTCTATTTTTGCAAAAGAGTTGAGCTTTTCAGTTGTACTTTTTTTCTCTTTGCAGCTGTTGTTTTTCTTTTGAGTGACTTGTTGTTAGTTTTCAGATCTTTAATTGTCTTTCTGAGAGATAAAATGTTTCTCGACGTGCTGTCTTTTTTTATTTTTCTGTACTTTTCTTTCCAGGAATTTGTGGAATGGTCTTTTCTCTTTAGTTTTCTGCTCAAATTGTGGCTGGTATGCTTTTGCAAAGTAATTTTCAATGTATGGTTTTCAGCTCTCAGCTTTGCATTTTCAACCTTTAACTTGTTATTTTCAGCTTTTAGCTGGCACAATAATTGAACTGTATCTTCGCATTCAGTATCAAAACATGCATTGGCAGACTGCCCAACTTCCTCCCAAAATGTGTTGAACTTCTCTGCTGGGTTTTTCTCAGGCTGGTGGTTCACTTTTTTTTTTCTTGGATGTGGAACTGAAAAAAAATTGTACAAAAATATATGTGTATGTGATAGTATTTTTATTAAGACAACATTCAAAATTGGAGGATCACAAAAAATTAGCCATGCTAATAAATATCTTTTCAGTGAATAAATACAATTTAAATAAAAAATAATCCGACACTTAAATAATAGATTTATTTAAATACATGTCATGGAATAAACTTTATGTTGCTGTCAACCTATTGTTTTAATTTTATATTCCTGAGGCATTAAAACACATTTGAAGGAGTTAATGCATAGAGCTGAGTAAAAGGTATGCCCTTTTTGGCATCTACGTGGGCTAATAAACTTATCATAATAGTTTACCTGGTACACAGTACAAGGACTCTAGAAATGTGTTAGTTGGCTGTGTGTCTAAATTTGCTCCTGCGTGCAGCGGTCACTAATGCTTTACGTTTTTTGAAGGCTCGATCAAAGGTAGCTCTCACTGTGTCTGCAGGCAAGGGGTCACACTGATAAATCTGACAAAGGTGGTCTGTGACGAGTTGCCAGGGGTAATGTTTCCTCCTTATAAATTGGAACAATTCACAAACAACTCCATAATTCAGGACAGCTGGCTGTATAGAGGGCAGGGCTTGTGACACATTGTCTTCATTCAAGCCAGCAGCAGTGCAGTAAGGCCCCAGAGGAACAGGTGTTGGTCCTGCTGTAGATGCTGCCATGTCTGCCATATGTCACACCTCTGCAATATTGTAAAACAGATAGGATTAAATTCATTAAACAGCCTTGTAGTATACACTATTCATTAATTTTAGAAAAACAATCTCATTCATCAATCAATCAAACAAATATAAAAATATGATACAAAATAAGGTTTTAAAATTAGAATTACTTAGTTATAAAAGCAAAAATCAGACAGAGCTCGGGTCATGCGCATCTCGTTAAAAAAAGAAGGAAACTAGGACGGCTGTTAAATTGGGCTTAGCCTCCCGTGTAGGTCTACATATTTAAATTAACTCAGCGAAAACTGTTATTTTATTCAGTGTTTCAGATGCATGTAAAATAATTAAAAAAAAAAGAGTTGTAGATCCACATGTATGACAATGACTTATGCTAGGCTAGGGTAGATAGATTAGTGCAAGAGGGGTACATGCACTGTTCTCTGGACAGTGAACACCAATTTCACAACATGTTATTGGGCTGGTAGAATTTCATAAGAGCTGGCATATTTTAGGATTCACTGACCCCGATTACCCTGATGGCATCTGATTGAAAGGCTGCAAATTTGGCCATAGCCCCTGGAATATATATTTTTTTCAAGGTAAATTAGCAAGTTTAATATTGAAAGTATCTTCAAAATCAACAATCAGATATAACTTAGGTCACAACCATCTCCTAAAGACGTCAGATAGATATGTGGAAGATAACAGGACAGCTGCAAATTTGGGCATAGCCTCCGGCGCCCGTATGTTTTTTTCAAGAAAAATAAGCAAGTTCAATATTGAAAATATTCCCAAACCATGCAGGTAGGCCTAGAGCTCAAGTCGGACATTCAATAAGTCAATGAACCAGGACAGCTGTAAATTTGGTCATAGCCTCCGGCACACGTATATATATTTAAAGAAATATTAACAAGTTCACTATTAAAAATATTCTCAAAACAAACGCGTCTAGACGTCGGATATGTGGAAGATAACAGGACAGCTGTAAATTTGGTCATAGCCTCCGGCACACGTATATATATATTTAAAGAAATATTTACAAGTGCACTATTTAAAATATTCTCAAAACAAACGTGTCTAGATGTCAGATAGATGTGGAAGATAACAGGACAGCTGTCAATTTGGTCATAGCGTCTGGCACACGTATATATATTTAAAGAAATATTAACAAGCTCACTACTGAAAATATTCTCAAAACAAACGTGCCTAGACATCAGATATGTGGAAGATACAGCTGCAAATTTGGGCATAGCCTCCGGCGCCCGTATGTTTTTCTCAAGAAAAATAAGCAAGTTCAATATTGAAAATATTCCCAAACCATGCAGGTGGGCCTAGAGCTCAAGTCGGACATTTCATTGAGTCAATGAACCAGGACAGCTGTAAATTTGGTCATAGCCTCCGGCACACGGATATATATATTTAAAGAAATATTAACAAGTGCACTATTGAAAATATTCTCAAAACAAACGCGTCTAGACGTCAGATAGATATGTGGAAGATAACAGGACAGCTGCAAATTTGGGCATAGCCTCCGGCGCCCGTATGTTTTTCTCAAGAAAAATAAGCAAGTTCAATATTGAAAATATTCCCAAACCAGGCAGGTAGGCCTAGAGCCCAAGTCGGACAATCATTAAATCAATGAACCAGGACAGCTGTAAATTTGGTCATAGCCTCCGGCACACGTATATATATTTAAAGAAATATTAACAAGTTCACTATTGAAAATATTATCAAAACAAACGCGTCTAGACGTCAGATAGATATGTAGAAGATAACAGGACAGCTGTAAATTTGGGCATAGCCTCCGGCACCCGTATGTTTTTCTCAAGACAAATAAGCAAGTTCGATAACGTTATTGAAAATATTCCCATAACATTCTGGTAGACTATAGCCTATGTTAGATCTATAGGCCCAGCCCAGCCCAGCAAACAAGGGGGACTCATTCATTGCTGTTTCAATGTTGGGCCAGCGTCGAGACGGTGGGCCAACATTGAAACAGCATTGGGTGAATGCCCCGTGTTTGCTGAGAGGCCAGAGCTCAACTTGTTGAAGTCAAGACATTTGAATTATGTTGATATCATATAGCCTAATGATCACAGTACAGCTCTCGGAAGGCCCAGCTGGGTACATAGCCGACCCCCAGGGCTTGCTAGCACAAACAAACGAAATCGGTCAAAGTCAAAAAGACTGTATCAGTTACCCCCCCCCCCCCCCACGCACGGCCTATCATACGGCTACGCTCTAGGCCCTAGCCTAGGCCTAGCCTTTCAACTTTAGTCTAGACTAACTAACGTTAGTCACTCAGAGACGATGCCTAGTATATAGCCGTAGACGGCGTAGGCCTAGACTTTTGAGTTGAGCCGTGACTTGTTGAAAATTTTGACACGACGTGTGAGCGATAATATGTGAATATCAGAGAAAACGCGATCGGTTATGCGAATCATTCGAATGCCCCATCCCCAAGCTATATAAAATGTGTAAAAAAAGGTTCTGAATATAGTTGTGTACTAATCGTATACTAATAAAACGGAATCTGGGCCGCAGTTTTAATAAAAAAATGATAATAAACAAATATAAATACCTTTATTGTTGAAATTCGAGTTTCCAGCAAAATCAAATCCAAACTTCGTACATCATTTCCGGTTCGTAATAAACCCCCCTCAAACACTCATAAAGAATAAAATATACAATTAGTGTGTGTTTTGATCTATATACAAATATAAAAATATTGATTATTTACGTTGACTACAATTTCCCGCCATTTTCTTGCACGAAAATCGATGACGTAATTATCGGGATCCACCTGGCGACTGTGGGCGTTACTTTCTAATTGTGCCCACATGAAGATCTCGTTGGAAGCTTTTAATAAATGTATGGTTTGCCCAGACACGTAGCCAGAAACCTACTGGACTGGTTTCGTTTTTCTGAAAAGAATAAATTTTTAGGTGACGAAAGCGCACTATAGGTGCGCAGGGAGAGGTTCTAAGAGAGGTTTTGCTGACTGGATCCCTTCATCACTGATGAATATTATGCCATATTTATAGCTATCCGTTTAATCTTATTTTAGAATAATAACACATATACTGATACGATATTTTATACTAAAGCTAGATAAACAAATAGAAAAAAACGAAATGTTTACCCCTCCTTGTCATGGTGCACTCGTTTGTTGAAATAATCTTGAATGTTACTGTTAATCTTTCTTTTGGACCCACATTTCTTTTTCTGCCATATCGTAATTTCATATGTAGTTTTTCCTGTCGATCACCACTAACTAGGTGACTAGGAAGCAACTAATAATATTTCACACAAGATGGTCTATTTGGGCAATTCCATGAAAGTGTCAACCCAGGTGTGAAAATTTTAAAATGGCCTGATTCCCATTTTCATATCTTAATTTCATAGACAACTTGGCAAATTTTGAGAATCAATAATTGTTTGGCCAGGAGACAGAATTACATTGATGTAAAATCGCGCTGATCTTGAACATTTAAACACTATTTGGCATTGGTAACATATTACACAATTTGACACCTGTTTGTATTATTTGCACTATGACATAAGAAATGCCATCAGTAGGAAATATTTAGTGTTTGTTCATCAGTAAAAGATGTCTGTTGAAAACAGTATATATGTTGAACGCTGTACTCATCTTCAACATGGGTTTTCAGATGTGACAATTCTGTGTTAAATTGATAAAAACGAATATGTACGTCCGACACCAAATATTATCAAAATGTTTTTTTTTAAGTAGACAAACCACATCCAGTGTTCTGAAATACCTTATGCAAAACAAAAATGGATCCATTACCCCAGCTATGCAACATGGAGTCACTGTGATGGCTGCCTGTTTGATTATCGTGTACGTCCGACACCTTGTCGATAATTAATGATGTCTGGGGAGAAGTCACCCGACATACCTGTCAATAGATAACGGAGATAAAATCATGTAAATAACCTTGGACCATGCCCAGTTAGCCTGGACAGCATCAAGGCTGATTTGTAAAACACTCACTTGCCATTTTAATTTTGTAAATCACATTTTTATAGTTTTACAAACTAAAATCCAGCTGAAAAGTGATGTTAACTTAGCACTATATACTTCACTCTTACCTAACACAGTTACGATATGGTTACGGCATGGCCAATTATACTTATATATTGATTTATTATGTAATTTTGTATGCCAAACCCCTCGAAATGATTGTTAAAAAGCATTTGCAACATTTTTGACTTTGCTTGTGGGTGTTGCAGGATGAACAAAATCCTTAATTTCAGACATGCACGTCCGACACCAAGTGAGTGTACGTCCGACACTAAAGATATCCAATAATTTCTAGAGCAATTAAAATGAAAATGAAAAATATTTTACATGTTTTATTTGTAATAATAAGACAACACTATCCTCTATCAGTATCAGGCCACATTGTCACCCAAGGATTCAGACAGATATGGTACTGAAGATTTATTTTACAAAATATCAATTTGTCTACGACGTCCGACACCACCCTTATATTTGCTCATAGCCGATATGTGTGAATGACATAAAATATTCAAATGTCCCACATGATACAGTGAGATGGTGTGTATAAAATAGCAACAACTTAATATTATTCTCATCCCCAGTTGGGGCACCAGGCATAAAATAAGTGTCCGAAACGTACGTCCGACACTGTGGAATTGCCCATCTATATGTATGTATGTTTACGTGTTACTTGTAGGCCAAGACCGGGATTGATGTTTTCCAGATACACAAGACATTGAACTTACGGTGGTTTAATGCTGGGCCAGCGTCGCAGACGCTTGATCAACATTAAATTAACATTGATTCAGTGTTTGCATGTATTTTTATTTGATTTGATTTATTTCAGTAAACAGTACATGTAAGAATGATATAAAACAATCAGGGCCACCATACTGGTCACCAGGGATAAAAGACACTATAAAGAGTCTGGTGACCCTTATTTCCATAGTGGTCCCTGAAAAGTATACCAGATGGCGACTGAAAAGGTTTACAGCAAATCTAGTAATAAGTCTGAGTTGTATTCGCTAACTAGTCTATCTATTAGGTGAAGTCTCACAGCTTCTTTAAAAGGTGCCAATGAGTTCAGTTTCTTTATTTTTAAAGGCAATTTATTCCATGATTTTATATCATTAAATTTAAAAGCCTTAGATCCGTTTCTCCCAGTGGATGGCAGGGAGACAGACAGACAACGTTCTATGTCTTGTCTCAGCATCATGCACCTGACTGACCATACCAAAACTCTCAGTAAGATGACATGGAGCTCCGCCATGGACAATCCTGTGCATGATGTTGAGATTTAATTGTTCTACTCTGACATCCACTGGAAGCCACTGCATCTTTAGGAAATGTGTGATGTCTAGATGTGTCCGGGGGGATAAATCAAGAGCAAACCGCATTGTTTTGTTTTGTAAAATTTGGAGTTTATGTTTCATAGTTTTTTGGAGGCCGCTATACCAGGCTGAACATGCATAGTCGAAATGGCAAAGAATTAGGGCTGATGTTAACAATTTTCTAGATCTGGTGTTCAAATATTTTGCCTGTCTGTACAAAAATTTCAGTCGCTAATTTCCCTTTTTCAAAATATTTTCAACAATAGCTGAGCCGCTAGGTGTTTGCTCTAGATCTACCCTGAGATACCTAATGACAGTCTTTGATGTAATTACATTATTTCCACAAGAAATAGCTAATTTGGAATGTTTTGACAGCATATGTTTAGTTCCAAATAGAATAGATTCTGTTTTACCTAGGTGGAGAGACAACTTGTTGGCTATCAGCCAATTGCTGAGAGACAACAAATTGTCCCCCAAAACATTTTCAATAGTTTTTATGTGTTTTTCCGATACTAACAAGGCAGAGTCGTCAGCATGGAGTACTAGTTTGCAGGAGACAGATGCTTCCATATCATTAACGTATATCAAAAAAAGAAGAGGCCCCAGGATTGATCCCTGTGGTACTCCACAAGCAACAACCTTGGGGTCAGAAAAAATTCCACCTACATCAGTAACCTGCATCCTATTTGTGAGGTATGCATCAAACCAAGCGATTGCATTTCCATCAAGGCCTATAGCTTTTAGTTTATTTTCAAGAATAGAATGGTCTACGGTGTCAAATGCTTTCTGCAGGTCAATCATCACCATGCCGATATAATTTCCAAAATCCATTTCTGAACGTATATAATCCATAAGAAAAGTAAGACAAGTACCAGTAGAAAAAGATGGTCTGAAACCTGATTGCAATTTATATAACACATTCTTTTCTTTCAAGTAGTGTTCCAGCTGGTTGTACACTATTCTCTCAAGAATTTTGGAAGTAACACTGAGAATGGAAACAGGTCTATAGTTTCCAGGCTCAGTTTTACTTTGTTTTTTATAGAGTGGTACCACCCTTGCATTTTTCATGTCTTCCGGAATTTGACTAGAGTGTAAAGATAAATTTGTGATATGAGCCAATGGACAAGCAATGTCCTCTGCGCCATCTTTCAAAAACCTTGCAGGTAAACTGTCCAGCCCAGTGGCTTTGCTTCCTATTAGTCCATTGAATAGATTTTCAATTTCTTCTATGCCGACGGTCAAAAAATGAAAAGAATTTTCTACAACACTTTTTTCCTGGTAATAGTCTTTTAAAAATTGTTTGGCGAAATGTATTGGTCTTTTGGGTAATTTGTTAACCAGTTTTTCTGCCACTGAAGTAAAAGATTTGTTAAAAATATTTGCTACTTTAAAATTTTCAAATATAATTTCTTCTCCTTCAGACAAACTAATTTAGAAGAGCCAGGTGTACCTTTTGACAGACCAATAGATTTCAAGGTTTTCCATAACCGGGAGGATGACCCTTTACATTCTTCAACCTTGTCATTATAAAAAAAAATTTTGGCTTTTTTCACCTTATTTTGTATCAAATTTCTAATTTTATAAAATTGTTCATAAGAACTTTTCTGATTTGAGTGTTTAAATTCTAAAAGTACTTTATCTCTCTCTTTTATCAGCTCTAAAATTTCATGTGTTATCCATGGCTCTGATCGTTGCTTTAAACGGACTTTCTTCACTGGAGCCACCTTATCAATGACACCCGCAAAGAGCCCATGGAAAGCAGACCAGGCCTTACCAACGTCACAATTCAAAACTTGAAACCAGTTTATTTCTTTGAGTTGCTCTATTATTTTTTCTTTTGTATAATTTTTTAAAGACCGTATAGTACTTGTTTTGTGCTTATTAAAAATACTTCTGCTAACTTTACGAGTGCGGTATGTCATGAAATGGTCACTTATACCTATTGGAATTACACCAGATTGAGAAATTTTGTTTTTATCAGAAGAATATATCAAATCAATGCAGCTTGAACTGCTATCAGTAACTCTGGTGGGAGAGTCAATAAGTTGGAACCAATTAAAGGTATTTAATAACTCTTTGAAAGATTTGTATAAACTAGAGTTACATTTTCCCATGAAATCACAATTAAAATCACCCATTACAATCGTTTCTACATTTGTAAAGCGCTCTTTATCAACACAAAATTCTTCAAAAATATTGCAAAATTTGTACACCTTCTCCGGTCTGTAGCACACGCCAACCAATATGGGCTTAGAGTGCGGCAGAAGGAGTTCAACCCAAACCATTTCCAGGTTATCATGAGCTAAATCTGGTCGAACATTATAAGCCATGTCCGATTTGACGTAAACACAAGCACCGCCGCCATTTCTGTCTCTGTCACGCCTTACTACACAATACCCTGGAATGGAAATTTCAGAGTCATTTACAGTATTGTCTAGCCAACTGTAGATGATTAGCAACTTCGCCGCTGCACCAATCCAGAAGCTGTTTTCGCTTGGGTTTTACGATGGGTCATTAGCCGCTATCTCCTGGATTGTACCACTCGCCCTACCCATCGTCTCCACTATTTAAGATCCCTTTGAGTCTTACATTTTTCATTATTAAATGATAAGTTATAAACATATAAAATATCGTAAAAAATAGTTTATGATTGACTGAAAAATGAGCGAAAAGCATTGGGTGATGGTTAATATAATATGAATGAATTTTACTATAAACATTACTAAATCATTAGTTCATGGTGTCAAGGAAACATTTTAAAATTGCTACATGTATATTTATAGACAATAAGGTAGGCTACTCTGGATTGCACAAGCAGTTCAATCCTCTATAATTATTATTATTAGGCCTATGCTTATTAATCTTGTATTTTAAATTAAATAGTAAATCAATTGTTTTTTAATACAGACCCCGTCTCAATAAAAAAAATAACAGTATTTGAAAACAATATTTTTATTTGTGCTTTTCGATAATTTTGTTTATCTAAACTATCAAAGAGAGGTGAGTTATATCATAGGCGCGAAGGTCTGGCTAAAAAGATAACACGTGGTCAATGCTTATGAGGTCCAGGTTTAACCCTTACAGCGCGGAGAAGTCAATCCCCGCACTGTAATAGTAAACATATTTCTAATAGTCCTAGACCCTTAACATAGGTATTCAAATGAATAGGGAAGAGCTAACTAAGACATTTATGATGAGTTCATATTAAAAATACCCTTTGGTCTCCATGTACCAAAATATTTCAGCGTTGTAAGGGTTAAACAGCATCGGCAATTAGCAGATCGCGGGGAATCTGTGAGCGTCCTAATTGAATGAAGGTCGTAAAAACTGGCCTCCACATTGTTTGTCAGACTCCCGCTATGATCTTGTCTAAATGTTATTTTAATAGATTCGTGGAATTGAGTCAATTGACACTCTCTTTCTTTGCATCTCCTTGGATGATCTTAATCATGAGTTATAGTAGACCCTAGAGTCCAATGTGTGAAATATGCCTGACCAGTGATCTCTAATGATAGACATTTCTCCTATAGACCTACATTACGTTAATGTTTTACTAAAATTAATTTATATATTAAACAATTTCGTTACATATATATGTAAATTGATAAAATTGTAAAAAAAATATAAAGAGTTCTTTGACTTTGTAGGAGGTTTTGTCCGAAACTAGCGAAACCTTCCGGCTACGTGCCTGTTGCCATATGTACCTTCAAGGATTATATGTCACGTTTTTCACTGTGGTAAAATGGACATAATAATAAATTTTAGTTGGAATTTCTAATTAGTTATTTTTAAGATATTATTCGTTTTTAGACCCATAACCCCAAATATCCTACAATTAATGATTGAAAATTGTGTTTTCTACCTTGTCTAAATTAATTCTTTACCAAGGATAGCAAGGTTTAAATTGCAGGAAAATAACTTAAAAAAATATATGTGTCATGAATCATCTTCATCTCGCACTTATGAAGCATACACTTCACAAAAATGCAACGTCATTGTTAAGGATGTTTTCTACGCAATCGCAATTTCACAGATATGCTGTGTTCATATTGCTAATGAAGTATATTCCAACATAAAATGATTGCTCCTGAGAGCACAAAAAGCATTCATCATCATATGCGACAATTTTATTTGGTAATGTGCCTTCTATATCAAAATGTGTAGTTTACGTTATAGGTTTTCTACGTTATTGCTGTAGGTATGGTTTATAAATCATGGGATGGACGGACAATTTTAAGACATGCTATTTTCGTCTTTAGTGGTGGTGATTTATCAGACAGTATCAATGATTAGTTTAGATGGAATTTGTGGTACATTTGTGCGGTTTTTCTGAGTAAAACTAGTAAATTAGGTATATCATAATATTTTGTTAATGACAATAGAATCATTATCTGTAAAATTTTCGTGTAAAGCAATAAAAAACATGTAGTGACCAGGCCTAATTCTGGCTTGAATATGCATTGTATAACACAGCACTGCTCTAAGAATTTACCTCCACAAACTGTGCTTCATTGTTATCAGATACATCAGTTAACGTAGAACACATATGAATTTTGGAATAACGTGAAAAACATTTTGAAATATAATATTACTAAATTATGTCCAGCTGTACTCTATGTTCGTTTGTGCTATTTTAACATATTATATTATAGCCTATATTTAACGGATGGTTCTATACTAGTCAACGTGGTGTGAGGGTGTAGCGGTAGCCTGTAATAAAAAATTGTATGCACTACATGTTTTTAAGTTAAAGAGTAAGTCAACTTTCATGATTTGTAAGTTATAATTGGATGTATATAACATACTGTACATGTATTTTAAATTATTTATGATCAGGCACAGAAACTGAGTTTCTTTCAATTTTTTCAATCAGCTATGTTCTGATTGGGCGCAACTTATGCAAATTACAGGACCCGGTAACAAGCATTATTCTGGGGAGAAGGGCTTGTATCCTGATCAGTGATTAGCCAGCGATGACATAATTTAAAATGTGACACAATAGCTGACATCCATCTCCAAATATGGTATGCCCTATTGGTCTCAAGGATTTCCCCTCCTGGGACATACTGCATGCTGATTGGCCAGCAATGAAATCAATTATAAAACATGTCTGACCTCAATAGCTGACCTAACCTCTGAGGTCAGAATTGCCTGTACATAACTACAACACGTCACCCCAACAAACAAGTGCCATTCACCCAATACTGTTTCAATGTTGGCCCAACGTCTTAGACGCTGGCCCGCCATTGAAACAGCAGTGGGTGATAGTGCAGTTTTGCTGGGACCCCACTGCAGATGAACTGAGGGAGGGGTGGTATTCAGTTACCATTAATATCGTTATCCCGCAAGGTTTCAGGTCAACCCAGCAACCACGATGCGTAGCCGTGTATTACATCTAGTCTCGACACAAGACAGTGAATAACGTTGGTCCAGCGTCGTAGACTGGGGTATAGGCACTACACACCACAGCTGATCAGCATGATCTTTGAGTCTGATTGTCATCTCATAGACATATCCACACCTTGTTTCCCAATTTTCCTGTCGTATAGGCCTACATAATACATAGTAAATAAGTTGTAAGTCCCAATACAACCAATACAACACAACGTAGCAAAAAAAAATTTAAACTGAAGATTGGGCTGTCACTGTTGGTGTGGGCTCTTCCAGGGCTACAATGTGGCTCACCCCTGTGGCGGATCGTGTTGACCTACTGACGTTACTAAGGGACGCACCATTTGATATCTGGGGGGGAGGGGGCTAGATTAAAATTGAAAAAAATAGTTTGTCGCCACAAAAGTCTAAAAAAAAAAGTTTGTTGAAAATGTGAGCAGAAAAAAAAACTTTGTTGTCGAAATTGATGGAAAATATGTTGACCAGAAAAAACACCAAATGGTACGTACATAATAGGGAAAGCATACGGCAAAAAATTTCTTCTAAATAAACATTAAAAAAAAATTGTCGGACGTTGATCGCCAAAAAAAAAGCTTGTTTTCCACCGGAGGTGAAAAAATAAGTTTGCAAGCAACAAAAACTCTAGGCCCCCCCCAAATATCAAATGGTGCGTCCCTAATGCACAAAGTCTCAACGTCTGTCCGGGTAGGCTACTGGCAGACTCAATTCAGCGCCACATGGTTACCCCTGCATCACATTCAATTGGCCTATCAAGCTGGAAGGGGGAAAGAGTCTGGTTGACATACTAAGCCATCTGAGTGACGCACCATTTGATATATGGGGGAGGGGGGGCGGAGGGCCTAGAAAAAAAATGGAAAAAAAAGTTTGTTGAAAATGTGGTCAGAAAAAAAAGTTTGTTGTCGAAATTGATGAAAAATTTGTTGACTAGAAAAAACACCAAATGGTAATGTACCTAATAGGAAAGGCATACGACAAAAATATATATTTTCAGGTCTTCAACGGAAATTAAAAAAAAAAAATTGTCGGACGTTTATCACAAAAAAAAAGATTGTTTTCTTGCTGAGGTAAATCTCTCGCCCCCCCCCCCATATATCTAATGGTGCGTCCCTGACTCCTGAAAGGCTGAATTATGTCACTGTGTTTTCTGTCAAAGCAGTGTTACCATGGGAGTTGCAACTATGACTTGAAATTCAAGTACAATGCAGACTGCTTAATATCTTTTAGTACGGTAACATTGTCATATAGCCATTATGTTTATTGTTAATATGGGCCTACTGTATATGATGTATGAATGGTATAATCTCACAGTAAAGTATAGGGGTGACTGGGGCACATTGAGACAGGCCTGTTTAACAGAAATTATTGTGATTTGTTCGCCAGCTGGTCAATGGTACCAAAACTAACCAATTTCCATTTTCCACCCTGTTTAAACTTAGGTTCATTTTTTACATGAAAATTACTTTTTGTAGGATGATCAATATCTGTGTCTATAGATCACGTAGTACTTGATTTCCCTATGATTTTGGTGGTATCGTACACCTGTGCTATCACTTTATCACTTATGTATAATGGTTTGCTTCAAATACACCCCACACAAAAACTATTAATAATATCAGAGATAAGGTCAGTCAGGGTGTCTCAATGTGCCCCAAAACTGTCTCAAGGTGCCCCGAGGCTATCTCAGTGAAGGTGCCCCGAAAGTGTTTCAAGGTGCCCCCACCTTTTTCAGGCACATATTGTGCACATACAGGCTAAATTGGGCCAGGAGAACATCCTGAGGATGATGAGTTGAATCAGATGACACTGCCCTCTAGACACTAGACCCTAGAGGTCTGAGGCCGAGCACGCTACCTCTCGGTCACGGAGCCTCCCCACAATACTGAGTTTTACGAGTGGATGTGGAAGAAACATATTTGTTTCTTTCAAGCCGCCCCCGCCCTCAAGGCATGTTAAGCTATCAAATCAAATCATATCTATTTAAAGGGACCCCTTGGGATGAGACATTTTCAATGTTGTCAATTTTGAAAATTTAACTTTTATGAAGCTATATAGCCTACTGATCTGAACTAAAAATACAAAAAAGTCAAAAAACAATTTAAAAGCACCGAAAAAGAGTGAAATAGTTAAATTTCCAGGTCGTATATTGCCATGTAAACAAAACAAGTCAGCAATATTCAGAGCTTTACACCACATATTCCCACGTCTTGGACGGGGAGATCAAAGCAATCGCCGCTAATTGGTGTCTGATTGCTGTCTTATAGTCAGGACATAAAGTGATACACCTGCAGCACTGACTGTCTGCCCAACGCTGGGCCGACGGCATCAACATGTGGCCCAATGCTGTGGGAACATTTAACCGTCCTTTAGCAAGTGTTTAGGTGTACAAAAAGTTTGTTTGGGTTTTAAGCGGTTTCATAGAAATGTTGATAAAAACTCTTTTTAAAAATCTAAAAATCCTGAAAAAAATAAAATCATGATCTTGGGAATACACTACTTCATTACTAAACTAAAAACGAAAATTGATGTTAACCCAAGGGGCTGCTTTAAAATCGTTTTTTGTGAACAATACAAACATTAGCCAAAGGCTATTCTCCCGATTTGTAGTTTTAAAAAATCAACAATATTATAGGGAAATATTTGTTTTCTTAAAATTGGGACATTTCCAACCTCAGTCAAGGTGAAGCTGTGACAAGAGGATGAGCATCATTTAATTATCCATTGATATAAGTCTTGATATAGATAAAATAAGCACACAACATTCCTCGTTCATTTACTGTTGTCGTCGTTGCATGGCGTGTGTCGCGATCAACAGTAAAATTTTATCAAAAATTTATCAAAATCACAGATTTGATACGCATATAAGGGCATGCCGTTATGAGCGAATTCAGAATATGCCATTCTGAATGACACACTTATAAGTGAACAATTTGTAGTATTTCCCTTTGCCCCAGCTACATGAGGCCTTTGGCCCTAGTTAAGTATTTGTGATCGCAAAAAAGACCGCAAAAAAAATAATTTATGGCGGGGGATGATATAGGACTTCAGGCCTCTTGCTATATACAATGATATACTGGTTCATACAAGTGTTAATAATTTATAATTGGTGAGCTGGGGCAGGCACTTTTGCGCGCAAGTTCATTTTACATATATTGTTTTGTGATCATCATTATCATCATTTATCCATACAAGTACACACAATAATTAAAAAATAAAAAAAAATAATACATATAAATAAATATACATACAATTTATACATACGCATTACAAATATATACAATAATACAAAGTGTTTATACAAGTGTTAATTACAAACATCACAAGCGATTTTTCTTGGTAATACATTTTTTACGATAGGGATACATGCCCGATTTGCTTAACATTTTGACTTGTATTAAAATGTCTATGTTAATCTGATTGTAATATGATTGTAATTATTGAACTCACCAGTATCTCTGCATTTTCCATGCTGCCTTCTATTACAGCCATCGCAATTGAGACCATGTTGGTGTGCTCAGACTTCTTCACCACAAGCACTAAACAAATAATCCATGTCAAAACTGTAGGTACAGTCAGTATGATATTCCAAGAAGTAATGATTTTGCTAGTTAAGCCGGCTGCCTATATACTCCACAGGAGATATGTGACTGTGAATGCATTTAGATGTTTATTCGTATAAAACACTTGAGCCAGTGGTGATGATGTCACAACACGTCAAGCGCGAGTAATGCTCACAGCTTTCAGGCTTACGTGAGAGTGTGTGACACATATTGAAGTGTGAGTTTTGATGCGGGGAACATAATCATTAACATGTATAATATTTTATTCAGCTTTTTTACTATTATTTTGCAGGGATAACATACCAAAGTAGATAGTCCTACAAAATAAAAATATTGGTGGACTTATTTGACATCAAAAATATTCTGCGTATATATATGACATGCTCAACATTTGTTACCGCCGGTGTTACAGTAGGCTACCGGTATATATACATATAGTATTAACTTTCTATCGTCTTTCTGGCAAACGTTTTCCTCAATCCAATAAAAAAAACATATGTCTATCTATCAGATGATAAATAACAACAAATATATGCAGGCTAGTAGATTTTATTGAGGTAACACTTATGAAATACGGATATAAACGTCATATTTAGCATGAAGAGGATTAATTGTACTTACCAGTATCACACCTCACTAGTCGGCAGGACTTGTTACACCACTGTAATAGTAAATTGCGTTTTATGTGGTGTTACATTCACTTCTGAAGTTAATTGCGTTTTATGGGATGTTACATCCACTGTTGAAGTTAATTGTTTTATAGGTGGTGTTATTCCCACTGTTGAAGTTTATTGCGTTTATATGGCATTTTTTTCTACTGTTGAATTTGATTTCCTTTTATATGGTGTTGAAGCTGTTCAAGTCAATTGCATTTTAGGTGGTGTTTCATCTAATCTTGCTAATTGCATTTTATCTATGCCTACACTTGAAATAAATACACAGTAAATATATATTTATATGGACTACATGCATAATCTCAATGGACCCAGTTGACTCTGGGCAGTTGACATTGTAATCATGTTTCCTGCTATTAACCAGACGGCTCTCTTAAAGAGCTTGAACTGCTTCGCTTTAGATTTTGGTTTGATTCTGACATCACATTTATAGGTGGTTAGATTAAAAACTGCGTGACAGTACTTTATTTCTCTATAATTAATATATTTTGCAGATTCCATAAATTATAACATTTCAATGTTCAGTAAGTCGTGCAATTATACATCAATTCAATTGTAATATAAAATTAAAATTGGATAATGCGCTGACATAGCATGTCTTGATTCTTAATTAGTTCCCGATAACTGTAAATTAAATGTTTGTTCTACCTCGGGGCCGAGGCCATAAATTTTACAACCCCAACTAACACACAGCGACACGGCGGATTAACGTCAGGGGAATCCCGCATAGCTCTTGTTCAGTTTCCATTCCTTTCATATAGCCTCATTGCTTGCACAACCAACTGTGTTGTCCTTATTAAAAACCACAGAGTTGCTAAACTAAGGACGGCACAGCCAGTTGTGCAAAAAGATGTCATTAATGTCAATTTAAAAAAAATAATATGCATCGATGTTGCTCCAAAACCTTTAATTTATGACTTTATATATATGTAGTTCAGTTAGACGATCTGGGATTTAAGACTTGTCTCCGGGCGATTTCAGATGGGTTGTCAGTAGTGCTAGTTAACTCGTCACTGCTCATTTCATTTTGACAGCTGACTGTTTATCCATAATAGGTTGAGATGGGTATGAAGAACCATGAGATTGTCCCTTCTCCGCTTGTTGCTTCGATCGCAGGACTCCGCAATGGAGGTTGTCACAAAATCCTGAAAGAATTATCTAAGAACACTTTGGTGGCTTATGAGCGTGGAGGAAAACAAGGTAAGAAATGTGAAATTATTAATATGTCAACTGAATTGGCATTCTGTAAACCATGAAATGTTGGCTCCCATTTGATATTTGCGATTTGGTAAAAATTGCAAATTTTTCTCTCTACCAAAAACAGTGTTCATAAACATTGAATAGAACATGTCATAGAAAAACATTTCAACTTGAATTATATTGACTAATATATTCATGATACATGTATCTGGAAAGCCGTGCCAGACAGGTAGACAATTTCTATGAAACAAAATGTCAGACTTAATGGAATGATGCACTGTGGAAAAAATCAAATTTAGCCATTATTGACTTTAAAATGCGTAATATCTTGATAAATGAGTGATTCATAAAAAAATTGTCATGAAAAAGTCAAAATTTTGAAAGTTATAGTCTATAAAGTTACAAAGTTTTTTTCAGGTAATTTATTCTTTTAAACAATGACTAAGAAGCTACGGCCTAATTTCTTCGCTGACGGTCCTTGTGTTATCCTATATTTATACTTGGCTGACGGTCCTTGTGTTATCCTATATTTATAAACATTTCCACAGATAAATTCCCACACATAATGTTCCATACATAAATTGTTGGTTTTAAATATTTACTTTCAATTAGTGTTAACTTTGTATATGATTAAAGTGTATAATGTAGACTTCTGGGTCGCATGCCAATCACAGTAAATGTCAGCCAATAAAGGCAAAAGGTGTGTGGCTAAAGAGGTGGGATATTTTTTTATACAAAAAATTATATATATATAATATTATTGCATTTTATTTGAGACAATCACACCGTTAAAATCATGGAATAGTTAGAGACAAGCATCAAATCAACAGTATTAAATATGTTATACTTTATCTTGTTCAATGTTTTCAGTGACTGGATATCGCCTAACTAATGCGGGATATGACTACCTCGCATTGAGGGTGCTAGCTCACAGAGATGTTGTAACCTCTGTGGGAAATCAAATCGGTGTTGGGAAAGAATCAGGTAAATTTGTTACAAGTACTGCAAAAATCTTATTTTGTTGAAATACGGATAAGTGCAGTATTATCAATATTTTTTAATTGTCTTGTGTTGAGTATATGATAATAAAAATACATAATTTCTGTTGAACCAGTCCTTATTCATATACTCATATCGTAGTTCCAGCGGTTTAAAACCAGACTCGCCCCTGCTTCATATTATTAAGTCTCCACCCACTATGCATGATATGTGGTGGTGGAGACTTATTGTTTTTGCCGAGTCCGCCCGCCGCCGCCTCATTTTGTTTCTGCTCTCACTCGAAAACCCATACTCGGATTATTTCCAAATATTTGCAGTATGCATACTAGCATACTGGCTCAAACACAGGCATCTTTCTCTTGTCTGCACAATTGACTCACTTGTATTTATTCCATTGTTCTGAAACTTAGAAAATTTGCTCACCACAGTAATATGCCGAACAAGCTTGAAAATGGTATGGATCAGATTCCAAATAGCCATCGCTCGGATCCAGTCCTAATGTAAAAACTCCTCCCCGACGCTTTATTTATTACTGTCTGTCATATTAACCCAGCATTTTTGCATACAAAAATCCCTGATCATATAATGTGTTTGACTTGGCATAATTATTATGTTCACCTTTTTAGATGTTTATATCTGCGCAAATGAAGAAGAAGAACAGCTCTGTTTAAAATTGCACAGGTAAAATTGTTTAGAGAGTATTCAAATATTTATAATGTTTATTCTGTGGTCATTTTGTCACGTTATGTTTGTAGAGGCAGGCCTCAAAATCATACCATTCCTCCAGTCTGGTACCGTATTTGTGTAGGAATGGCCAGATTTGTTATTAACATTTGAGATTCCATAGACTGGCAAATTTAAAGGCGGTCCAATTATTAAGGTCATTTATGGGAATGGCAGTTTTTACCAATGAATGGCAGGGAGAGAATTTTTTCCTTTTTTTTAACTAGCCCACAGGACTAGTGATGACAAAACTTTACTAGTCCGTAAAGAGTTTTACTGGTCCTGTATAATATATCCATTTTAAAATAATGGAAGACCGCAATTGCGAGACTCACGCTTTTTCTTTTTTTAACAGATAACATGCATTACCTTTGCACTGGTCCAATATAACTAAATGCATTCACTCATTTTTAAGCCAGAGAGCAACTGAAACAGTCTGTGCAAATGGCCACAAATTAAGGCTTAGTTAGGTTTCGAGGTGGGGGGAGGGGTGTGACTGTCCCCACTGGATTTTTTTTAAGGGGAGATTTTTCAGTCACAGGGCAGACGTCCTCCTTACAAAACATTTTGAGGGGGGGGGACGGAATTTTTTGGGGTATCACATGCAAAAATCAACAGGTCAAACGTAGTTGAAAAACTGAAGTGTTGTTTTTATTTTCACCATCATGCAATACTAATTGAAATGTATCTTTGAAATGTCTTTGTATATCAATAATATAGGTCACTATGGCCAAAGTCCTGGTACGTGGATCTCTCCAGCTTGTACGTGGAACCCTCACTACCAGTAAACAAGATACGTTGACCCAATGCTTTGTGAATACTGGCCCGCCGTCTGCGATATCGACCCATAAGTAACTCAGCATTGGACCAACGCTTTGTGCTCGCTGGGTAATAACAGCCTGTGAGATTCATCCAACCGTTCATGTTCAATGGTCAAATAAACATATGCCTAGGCTATGACTCCATTAAATACTCATATTTGTAGAAACATACAACAAATTAATTTGCATAGCGCCAATTAAACATTTTTCTAACATGATAGTATTTAATTATTGACCCAATGTAATATAAATATGTAGCATGAATAGTGATACGATGTCTAGCACATGTGAATGTCAGCATGTAGGCCTACACAGTTTCATTTTGCATTTAAAAGACATGGCTCCTAGAAAATAATAGTCCTACATAATTATGTTACACTAAGTCGGTTAGTGCACCCTTCTCAATACTTAAATGCATGAGCTGTCAGTCATCTAGAAAGTGTTTTTACTGACTATTGTCACAATATATTGATACAGAATTAGCTACAGGTTAAGCAATGCCCGTCGCCAGTGAACTAGCAGTGGCCCAATGTCTTGTTTAGAATGCCCAAAGAAGCACAGCCTACTACGCGCTCACCTCCCTTCCCTAATGGTGATCAGCTGCCTGGCTTGGGAAACAAACAACAAGCAGATACTGCCTTTTGACTTTGCAGGGCAGTGTCAGTTCGCTAGATAGTGCCAGATAGTGACTGGAGGAATGGCCTGATTTCGAGCCCTGACATGTACTGCAACCACAGTACATTAGTTTATCCCCTAGAGCACTATGCAGCTATAGTAGCCTTTCCAGGTTTTCACCCTTATCCTACTTTGTTAATTTATTAAAATTTGCACCCACTTGAAGTTGTTTCTCACTACCACGATAAAATTATGCATATTTGTTTAATTCGGGACCAAACATTTGCAAATCATGATGTTTAAACACGCATTTTGTTCCTAATATCAGTGATTTGATCAACAAATGAAATTGGTTAAAAACGAAAATGGTCGTAATTAGCAGGCAAAGGGTTAATGACACTTATGTAATCAATTTAAAATAAAAATGTGTCTTTATCTCGAAAAACTGAGACAGGATTAAATGTCACAACTCCATTTAACTTTCAGTGACTTGTCAGTTGCTGATTGCTGTAGTGAAACATAGCTTCAAGTTGAAAATTGTATTGTTCAAAACTGTGAGGGTTAATTCAAAATATATGATACATGCATATATTTTATTTCATTTAAATTTTGTATTTATTCAAATCACAGGTTAGGTCGTACATCGTTTAGACAATTGAAGAATAAACGTGATTATCATAAACATCGCAACAAGGCCTCATGGTTGTATCTTGCTCGTCTTTCTGCCATGAAAGAGTTTGCTTACATGAAGGCTCTTTATGACCGAGGACTTCCTGTGCCTCGCCCAGTGGACTATAACAGACATGCTGTCATCATGGAACTACTCAGTGGACATCCAATGTAAGCTTAAACTCACTGATTGATATATATTGTAAAATTTGCTATGGTTGACTGCCCTGTTCTGCTAGAAAAGTAGTCTATATTGTTAACAGAAAAAACTTATTTGATACATGTATAAGAATAAGGTAATCTACAATTGTATCGGTTTTTTCAGGTGTACAATTGTGCTCAAGCACCCTAGTGCACCCAGATGGGTGATAATGTGTATTTGCAATTGCTGACCTCAATCAATTCAATCAGTATTTCAGACCATCAGTGTGTGAATCACAATCATAAAACTTGCTCCTTCTACACTGATCTCATACATGTTATTCACTCAAACTAGACTTGCTGCCAACTTATTTTACATTTTTTTCATAACTGGTCTTTCCACTAAATTGTCTTTAGATGCTCAAACATCATGCTGGTGTTATACAGTGGATTCATGGATTCACGTTCAAATGTGCTGACAAGTCATCCATGCATACTGTGATCATCGCACCCCTCCCGTATTTACGGCCACACTGTAGACAGGTGCTACTGTTCAAAATGAAGTCAAAAGTAACGTTCTGCGATATAGGCCCTATGATGTTATACCTGGCTATTCGATGATCTTGTTATACCGCAGTAATAATGATTCTGTTATACCATGCTATCTGTATCACAAAAGCAACGTTCTGCATCCACCCATATACATATATGCAAACTCTGTCAATCACAAAATTCAAACAGCTCTTTCTTCAACTACTAGATTTTTATAAATGTCAGCATGTTTGAAATTGTGGTGATAAGAAAATTGTGGTGATATTTTTGGTGTTCTGGCTACATCATGTAGGCCTACATTGTGACAAACACTGGCCAATGACTGCCAACATAGACCTCACAGGTCAAAATTGTTCACAATTATGTGCCTCATATAGAGAGTGTCAAGTGCATTTAATTAATTGAATCTATTATAGTGTAATTATAATTGAGTTTTTAGAAAGAGGGTAATAATGCCATGGTGTTTGCAGACATTATGTTATCGTGTTGTCCATCCGTGTGTGAGAGCGTGAATCTTTCCGTCTGGGAACTCTTGCCTTCAACATAACTTGTAAACCATTAATGCTGGACTGGTAATATTCACCATATTTATGTACCAGATGAGTCTCTAGGTCAAGTTCTAAGATGGATTACCTTCGCCTAGTTCTCAAAGTCACAGGCAAGAAACATAACCTAAAATCCGACTGGTGATATTCACCACAGTTATCTACCAGATGGGTCTTAGATAGGTGACCTTGGCCTATTTTTCAAGGTCACAGACCTCAAGATACAAAAAATCTTCATGTAAAATTTTGTATGTACTTGTAGGTTTGTTCGTTAATTTTCAGAAAATTTGCAGGAGTGAAAAGTATAAAGAATTGATATGTTAGATGATGACCTGAAGGTTTGGTGGCTACTCTTGCTAATAAGAAATGGTACACTTGTGCACACTTTTGTCACAACTCTCAGCAGGTCATTTGTCTTCTTTTCCTCCCAGTCTTTCTATTGGTGCTGTAAACATTTAGGGTGATACATGTTTATGTTATCACTTTACAAATATTCTACAGGACCCAGGTGCATGAGCTGAAAGATGCATCTGCTGTATACAGTGAATGTATGGATCTGATTGTGCGGTTGGCAAATCAAGGACTTATACATGGAGACTTTAATGAATTCAATCTGATGGTGGACGATCAGGACAGAGTCACAATGTATGATTTTCCTCAAATGATATCTACATCACATTTGAATGCAGAGTGGTGAGTTTAAACATCTATATAATGCTTCTTATTCTCATCAACGTTTTTTGATAATAATATTGCTAACTAATTCATTTCATTTATGGTTTGATTATTAACCCTCACACTGCTAATCACGACTACAGTCGTTTTTTATTTGTTTCATTAACTGAACAAATCTCTTTTATTGCGAAGAAAATGAGTTTTTAAACATCAAGATTTGCAAATGTTTGGTCTCAAATTAAACAAATTAGGGTAATTTTCACACACCTCACTCACAACATCAAGTTGGTGTAAATTGAAATGATTTGATTATTGTGTTTTACAGCCAATTGGCCTGCATTAATTGATTTTATTTTTTCACCGGCTTTATGCCAGTGACTATTGGTTTTGGTGGAAGTTTTCTTATCACACTGAATAGCCAAAATTTTGGCAGATGCCAATTGTCGTCATCAGGTGCGTCCGTCCGTCTGTCCGCCACTTTTAGCACTATAACTTGTTTCGCGAAAGTAGAATGCGCATTAAACTTCACATACAGGTTAATCATGACTAAGCTTTGCTAATTTCACATTTGACCTTTCTGTGACCCCTATGACCTTGACTTTTTTCCGATCGACAAATTTTCACCTAACATTATTTTTTTGTATCGCTCCAAAAAACCATATATCACAAATAGCTCGGATGAGTTTGAAATTGGGCAAGATTTGGACAGAAACTAGGTCAGGGCGGCCAGAATGGCAGATTATCGGCAATTATTTTTGTAATATGCGTAATATCTGGAAAACCGGACCAGTTAGCTGGACCATTACTATAGAATAAAATGTGCAGTTTCAGGTAGGGATATACCATGAAAAATTTAAACTTGATCAGGGCTTGAAATATGGGCATTCCGGGCGTCCAAGACAACTCATTTTGCCTTCAGACAACCCAGTATCAATCTCAGTGTTTCCCGTCAAACAACCAGTCAAAAATTGATTAGAAATTTACAGCAATATGCAAATTGTTCCTGTGCACAGAGCATTAACTCTTTAACACCTTAAATAAACATGATAAGCGGGAGATTTTCAGGGATTCACCAGCTATTGTTTTAAAATGAACTTATTTTGCAAAATAAATATTTCTTTTTTCTTGTTTTTATGTACCAACATTCAGACAACTAAAACATCTTGTGGACAACATGAAAAGTTAACCTGGTAGTCCAGTGGACAACCAGGCCAACAATCCTTATTTCATGCCCTGTTGATCAAATTCAAAATGGCCGACCTGTGGCCACTTCTGATTGACAAATTTTCTCGTTAACGAGATTCACTCAACATTTTTTTATGTATCGCTCCAAAATTTATAACATATATCCATGTACATATTACATGTAGCTCAGATGAGTTTGAAATTGGGCAAGATACGGACAGAAACTAGGTCATGACGACCAAAATGGCTGATTATCGGGCATTATTTTTGTAATATGCGTGATACAGTAGTCTCTCCCATCAACACACCCTCCCAACAACGTGAACCCTTCTTATGCATGCTTATTTTTTTGCACGAAAGCATCTACCACTAAAACATCCCTCAGTTATACATGAACCTCTCTAACAGGTTATGCATGCGGGATTTCTTGGCGTGTGTGAAAACTCCCCCCAGATTAAGCATGCCCACTGACTGAAGAGCCTCCCCGCCCCCCCACCCAAACAGAAGACAGCGCCCCCCCTTCTTGTCGTCACTTGTTATGCCATCTGCCCAGCAAACAACAGACATCGACCCAATGTTGTAATTTTGCTAGTCCACTGTGTAGGACGCTGGCCCAGCATTAATGCAATGTTGGATGACTGTCTTGTGGTTGCGGGGTGTTCAGCAGGCTGCGACGCTGGGTCAACCTCCAAACAACACTGGGTGAACACTGCTGCTGTAGGCCTACACAGGTGTACACATACACGCCATAGCGTGGCCAGTGTGGCGACTATCCGGTACCCAAAACCAGCATCTGGCCCAGCATTCCTCTCAGACGAGGCGTTGTTCCAATGTTGGGTTGGTGTTGGCCCATCGTTATCAGCCCAGAATTAGGTCAATGCCTCATGTTTGCTGAGCTTAACGAACTGTGGCTGAATTAACTGACCCCTCCCCTCATCCATTGATCTTTACCAGTGCATGTGAAACACCAGACCCTCAAACAATGTTTGTTTCAAGTTGACCAGAGTTGAAGACTATGGGCCAACATTAAACCAATATAATTGGTCATGTTTACTGTATTATCTCTGCCCCAGACATAGTTATGACAATGCCGTAATAATCAACATTCCTATCATGTGATTAAAAATAATTCACAAGCTCCAATATAGTATAAAGAACAGGAAATTATTAATAATCATCAATAATTTTGCATCCCCCATTTATGCATGCACCTCTCTTATGCATGCGTTCAGAGATGGCATAGCGTGTCAATGCATAAGAGGGGGACTACTGTATCTGGAAAACCAGACAAGATAGCTAGACCATTACTATTGAACAAAATGTGCAATTTCAGGTAGGGATATATCTTGAAAAAATTCAACTTGATCAAATTAAAAATGGCCGACCTGTGGCCACTTTTGACTTCAATATGCGTAATAACTGGAACACCGGGCCAGATAGCTATACCATTACTATTGAACAAAATGTGCGTTTTTTGTACTGCATGCTGCTAATACCCACAATTTCAATAATGGTGGCAGGCTTTTGTCGAGTGTTATCTTGTTTCAAGTGATTTTCACTTTTGAACAATGATAAGAGGTTGAGGCCTATTTCCGTCGCCTACGGGCTTTGTTCTGGAATACAGAACTTGATTTTAGTTTTGATATATTTTTGCTACATTCTATATGACAGCAGCAGAACTATCCAGGGCTTAATGTGAGTGAGGCAAAATTAATAGTTATTTTTACGACCACAATTATATATTATTAGCTATGTTTAACAGTCAAAAATAAAATTAATGGTCAAATACATCAGAATTCCTCTGATGACAGCAGGATGCATATCAGGGGGAAGTCAGGGAATTTGATGAGCCCAGGAGCTGCGTATTGTTGCTAGTCTGTTGTTTCACCCATACAAACATCGCCACAACGCATCAAGATAGGTTTGAATTAGGTGGAAATAGGTTGAAAGAGTTTTACTGAAATTTTCAAAATCCATCAGGGGAAAATCAGGGAATTTGGGTGTTCCTAATGTAGTGGGAACCCTGTATGTGTCAGCTAGTAGAATTTCAGAAGTTGCCATTCTGAAATCCACTATGGAAGTGCCGAATCTTTTTTTAAATTGAACCTTTCAACACATTGACCTCAAGCATAAAAAGTCCGCATGGAACCATCAATGTTTTGAAATTCAATATCACGGTATATTGTGGTGAATTGTAAGTGGTTACATACAGTAATTACCCGTTATAGCTCGAATCGCTACTACACGAATCAGATATAACACGATGAAACTGTGGATCCCAAAATTTTACACTATCTTTTTGGCCATTTTTTTAGAAAAATCGTGTTATAAATATTCCAGCATCCGATTGAGCATGGCATTTTCAGCTAACTTCACACGTTAATCTAGATAGCGCTGATCGGCCTTAAGAAGCGGTCGCCTGGTCCATGGCTAATGTTAATCGTTGCTATAAATAGCGGCAATTCTTCACGCTTGGCGCTCAGACAACGTTGCCGGCCAGTGGTAAGGTACATGACGGCACCCTTTCAGAACAACAGTATTTCATCCCGTATCTGAGCACAAATTCAACTTAAATATCAGGGCCTATAAGTTATAACACGAATCGTGTAATAGAATAATATAAAACGAATATGACATGCACAATTTTGTCTCAGAAATGCAACTACTCAAAAAGTTAATGCATGTTTAAGTCGTGTAATAAAATATTGTAGCACCAGTAATAATGTTTATATAACTTTTTAAAATCCGGTAATAAGGATTCATGGCGCAGTGTGGTGTTTTTAAATGTATTTTTTAATCGTGTAATGAAGTACAATGTATTAGGCTATAGCACAAGGTCGCTGTCTTTGCAAGTCTTTAAAACCATGTAATAGGACCAATACAATATTTTTTGATCATTTTTTACATGTTTTTTAAGTCGTGTTATAAAATATTATAACAGGAATACGACGGGCACGATTTTATCTTAGTAATCTACTTATTCGATGAAATTAACCTAATTCGGCAGGTTTAACATTCAAACATGTTTTTTTCTAAATCGTGTTATAAAATAGATCAATGGCCAGAGGTGAAGACATGTTGATCGTTTGATGATTGCTCCTTCTTCATAACTCACAATTGTATGGCTGTTAGCGCTTTAACTGTCAAGCAGCGTTTTTGTTTATTTTGGCAAAGTGGTATGTTTGCAACAATACTGTGGAGCACATCATGTTTTCTGACGCGTAGTACACTATTTAAAACTACATGGTGACACAATGATTAGAGCCCTTTCATTTAAGCTGGTTAACACTTGAATTATATTTATCTGCATGTTTTTAATTCCCTGATTATTTTAAATAAATATAAATTTAATATGAACTCTATCTCCTAGGACCTAAACGTTTATCGACCATTGGCGGGCGGTTACGCAATGCTCGGCGCCGTTAGTAAAATGAAAGCCGGGGCAGAATGAGCGTGTCAACCATTTTAAGCCTACAGGCTTCGTAGTTATTCTATGAATAATAACATTATTGCTATGATTACATGAAAAAAATCACATTCATGTTGTAGCCTAGTTTTTTTTATGGCACGATATAAAAAATTGCAAAGACATCGTGTTCGTGTTTTATTACGCGATTTAGAAACATGTAATGGAATATCGTGTTTGTGTTGTGATGTTTTATTTTCTAATTTAAAAACATTATTATTTCGTGTTATAATGTTCTATTACACGATTATAATAAACATGTCATTTTGTTAAATAATTTATAAATTATTTTAGCATAATAGATCTGATGGTGTTGCATAAATATATTTATATGCTGACACAGATCACCCTCGATCAGTTCACCGACAGGGCTGATTGACAAGCGGGCTCGAACGCTCATTGGTCAACATCTCCCTCCCATCTCAGCGGCCGGTAGAGCTGTCAGTATGATTGACAGGTCTGACCGTCTCGTATGATCTTGAGAGTGATATTTCACGAGACTTTTGACAAACACTCATCTACCCTCAAACTGATGACGTAATCAAACACTGTATATGACACGGCCTCGTTTACACAGCCTAAATCTGGTGTCGTGAGTTCCGTATTCCCTGATTCAACTAATTTAACTTCTACTGTTTATATCACACAAAATCAACCAATACATATTTTTATAATTTACAAATAATAAATAATATATATTCTAAACTCCGATACTCTTCTAGTTGGCCCTAAAAACGGTATGCTATGATCGCTATGATCGTATCCCGTGTAAGCCAATAACGTATCCCGCGTTTCTCCCGTCATATCCACCTATTACTAGTTCAAACCAAGCCATTTTGCATAGCATGATCGGCTTATAAAACGATTCGTATTAATGGACCCACCAATCGTGCTATAAAGAATAACTACTGTATCTTAAATATTCCCAATGTGACATTCTATAAACCTGCCAAAAGTTATGTTTCTTCCTAAAATGAACGATTGTTGCTTTACTACTAGTAGTAGTAGCAAAGCATTGTTGTGGATGCGAGTTGGTATGTCGCTGTGATTTCGACGTTTTGAATTTCTTCTCAGAAACTAGTGTGCTCAGGCACTCTACATTAAGCGATTAATGTCCACCTACCTGCTCCCAACATTAATTGTTCATGAGAAGTTTAAGACTGCATAGTTTTGATGAAAAAGTGACTTTTAATTCAGCTCATGTTCGTCAGTGGTGTGTACAATAGTCTACTAGACCTATAACATGTATTGCCGCAAGTGGTGGGTACACTACTAGACCTAAAACATGTATTGTGTGTTGACTGCTGTGCAGTTTACTGGTAGAGTGTACAGAAACGTACACTATACAGACTGTGCCAGTGGGGCCGCTGCCAAGCTAGCATGAAACATTGAAACAATGTTGAGGTAATGTTGGTCCACCTTCTACGACGCTGGCCCGACATAACACCAACATTGGGTCAACGTCTGTTTGCTGGGAGGCATGTATACTACCGAACACGAGACATTGGCCCAATGCTGGTTCAATATTGGTCCACCGTCTGCTACGCTGGCCCAACATTGAATCAGCATCGTGTGAGCGTAGCGCAGTTCACTGGTGTCTGTATGAAACGTACACAATGCACACTGTCTGTTCCTTGTAGAGTAGAGTGCCCACACATGTACACATGTTGGTCAGGTCTGAGTACTGGGGAGTGCACAACATCGGGGCAGGCCCAACGCTCTTAGTGTTGGGCCGGCATTGGACCGATACCATTACGCGGACACAGTGGCAACATTACAACCAAACACGTGCACTGTGTCTGCTATAGCTAAACACTGTCACTGAGTGAGGCCAATGCCGGCGACATTGAGCAGCAGTGAAACAGAACTCGACCAACGTTACACTCTACTTGTGATAGCCAGTGTCAGTGAACCGGAAATGCTGACCTAAACTTGGTCTAATGTTGGGCCAGCATCGTAGACACTGGTGCAACATTAAACCAACATCAGCTCAATATCCTATGTAGGCCTATGCGGGAATTAGACCCGTTCAGTCAAGCGGTCAGTGGTCATTGTGAGTGTGTGTTGGCAGTGCTAAATAGAATTGTCAGCCGGTCATCAAGAATTAAGAGAGGGCATAACACACATCTGGACAAATTAATATCAGAATATGCTTTTTTCGGCCAGTACGGCCATTTAAATGACAATTCCTAGTATCACATTAACCTATGTTGTATAGTAACAGTAATATATTTAAGATATGCGCTCATTGCACCAGTTGGTGATACAACTGTACATTAGGTGTGCGTACAGTGCATGTTTTCGCACTTTATAGAAATAAAATACTGTCGATGGACACACAAATTCACAAGCAATTGCTTAACATCAAAATGGATTGAATAGCAGTGATCTGGGTTAAAATAAAAGCCTAAACAATTTTGTTTGACGTCCCAGACAAACAGTTTCGACAAAATATCCTCTACTTGGCCGGTTTGTGGACCAGCTTGCGGCAAAATGACGAAGGTAAAAAATCTGAGTTTACACTGTAATATGCCTAAGCAAATTCCGCACCTTATGGAAAAAAACGCTTAGAAATCGCTGCATTATTGATTAAAAAATTCATCTTTGAAACGTGAAATTTGTTGTCGAAGCGGCACCATTTCTACATTTTTTTCTTACAGTCCTCCACTTCTACACTCGGAATGCTTGCTCGTTCACCCGGGTTGTATAGGGTAGCTACTGTCTGTTTCAACACCTCATTTAGACCACCGCGACCCTCTGTTCCCCGAGGGCGCATCCAAATTAATTAAATTCTAAAATGCTTCTGTTTCCAGGTTCCTTGCCTCCCTTACCAGCCAGACATCTTGCAATGAGTATTATATACTAAATTCTAATGAAGAATTTAGAAAAGCTAAAAGCAGCTTTCATACAAGCTTCGGATGCCTTTATCTCATTCTCAGCACCCTTAGGTTCACTTAGCCTCCACAGCCAGTAAGCCTAGAGGAGACGTCAAACCTATGCCGGGCTAATGTAGGTCACTATTGACAACGGTGGCGCAGCATTAAAACAACACTGTCCCGACGTCACGCGCCAACCACATTCACTGCCACGTGCATACGCTGCCCAGCAAACACAGACCATTTGTATCACAGTTGTAAAACGCCGGCCCAACCTCTTCGACGCTGGTCCAACATTGTACAAATGTTATACAAATGTTTTGTGTTTGATGGGAAGCGGCAGCCAGCTATGAAGGCCCTGATTTAGGACGGGAGTCTCGTTTTGCTGAAAAAAAAGTTAGGATGATCTTAACTTTTTAAGATAAAACAGCCTGAAATAGTTTGTTCGCGCATGCATTACTACAAACAATAACAATAAAGTTAAAAATGTGGTTTTAAAATGTCGTTTTGTCTGGGGTTTTTTATGGCTACTGTCCACTAAATTTGGCCACAAGTTTTTCCATCTGGCTCAAAATTTGGCTATAACTTTTTTGAGGTTAGATTGGCCCCTGGGATAGCTATGGTTTGTTTCAACACTTCTTTTTTTAGGCCACCCTTGGAATTCCAAGGTCAAATTAATTCAATTAACACTTTTCAGGTTCCAATCCTCCTTTCCATACAGACATCTTCACTACAGAATGTAATTGGTGGACTAAAAAAGACTCACTAACATGAGATCCTGATTATCTCGCTCTCAGCACCCTTCGGTTGCTAGGGTTCCACAAACTGTTGATACACAAAATTACAAAACCAGTTATGTAAAGCACAGAACCGCAGGGTTCTCGTTTTACTATGCTGCAGCACTAATAAACTTATAGACACTTAGTCTCAGCATCAAAAGAACCAATGGCATTTTTTTTAATCTAAAATTTAGGGCTCCCTAAGAACTCTCATAACTTTGATTTAAAACTTGATTAAGTTCTGCAGCGTAAAAATCCTGAAGATTATCTAAATTGAAGTCAGAGGTTAATGTCATAATTCTATTCTTCAGTCCACAGCCACTTATAATGGTAGAGCTCATAATCACCACAGGTGTCTATAAATGGTGTTGCTAGTTACCGATACATGTATTTATACATTCTGTGTTCTTTCTCCAGGTATTTTGACAGAGATGTTCAATGTATTCGTACCTTTTTCCAGCGACGATTTGACTTTGAAGGCCAGAGCTACCCAACATTTGCTGACATAAGGTCTGATTATTGAACCGTCTGGGTTTTTATGTTTCCCATAGATTTACAGTAACAAATACAAAAGTGGAATTTTGTTTGTTCCAATCTGTCCACAATAAATTAATAATAATTAAACATTATAATTTATAAGAATTGTCTTGGGCCCCTTGAAACAAAGCAGATGTCAACAGCAGTGTTTATACGGATGTCGATAAATTATATTTGCGATAACATTTTTTTTTTGTTTTATTCAGACGCGAGGACAATTTGGACGTGGAAATATCAGCAAGTGGATTTACTAAGGAAATGCAACAGTCTTTTGATGAGGTGTAATATTAAAACATTGTATCCCTGCCAAATGTCTTTAAGTTGAACATTCTCACATATAAATAACCAGCTGACTGAAAATATACAAAAAATACTTGAAGAATAGACAAGTTTCTAATGCTTTGACATTCTAGATATACAAATTTCAATTTAGTTTGTCAATTTTAAATATTATTTAAATTAAGTCTATACTCACTATATGGTGGAGACTTATTGTTTTAGTACTGTCTATTGCTGTTATTATTATGCAGCCCTCGCCACAGCAGGCTGCTTACTATATTCCACACGGTCCGCCTCCGCCGCAGTTATTTGTTTTTGAATTAGCTACTAATCTATCAATTTTTGCTTCCTCATACTTCATATAGCCATCACATAGCACTTAACTGGGAATTTTTTTGGTGACAACATTTTGACCCCCATCCCCATTTCCGTCTACATTACGTCTTTTGAAAAAATTCAGAGTGAGCTATTTTAGTACGCAATTTTCTTTTCAGTCTTGGAATAATTTTCCACTCCCGTTTGGCAGCCATTTTGTTTTTGAATAATTTGGTGATTTTTAGGTAACTCAAAAACAATGCAAAATAGCTGAACCATGAATACAAAACAAAATGTATGGTCTTGTTCATTGATAGCCAATGACAGATTTCGCCCACCATCAGCAATAATTATCTTTAATGTACCTGATTTTTGGCAATCCGTGCCGGATAGCTAGACCATTACTATGAAACACAATGTGGTTTGTGGTAAGGATATGCCCTGTAAAAATTCAACTCCAGCAAATTCAAAATTACAGACTATTGGCCATAATTAACTTTAAATATGTGTGATATCTGACAAACCGTGCCAGATACATGTAGGTAGACCATTAAAATGTGCGGCTTTAGGTAGGGATATACCCTGAAAAATATATATTTCTATCAAATTTATTTGGCAGAATAATTAACTTTAACATGCGTGCTATCTGACAAACCATGGCACATAGCTAGACCATTACTACAAAACAAAATGTGTGGTTTTAAGTGTGGATAAGCTCTGAAAAATTTCAACTCGATCAAGTTAAAAATGGCCAACTATCGGCCATAATTAACTTTAAATATGTGTGATATCTGACGAACTGCGAGATAGCTTGACCATTACTGTAAAACAAAATGTGCGGTTTTAGGTAGGGATATGCCATAATTAACTTTAATATGCATAATATCTAACAAACAGTGCCAGATTGCTAACCCATTACTATGAAACAAAATGTGCGGTTTCAGGTAGAAATATGATCCGAAAAATATTCAACTTGATCAAATTAAAAATATCTGATTGTCAACCATAATTAACTTTAATATGTGTGATATCTCACAAACCGTGAGAGATAGCTAGACCATTACTATAAAACAAAATGTGCTGTTTCAGGTAGTGATATGCCCCGGAAAAATTCAACTCTTATCAAATTCAAAATGGCCGACTATCGGCCATAATTAACTTTATATAAGTGTGATATCTGACAAACTGCCAGATAGGAAGACCATCACTATAAAACAAAATGTGCAGTTTCAGGTAGGCATAGGCCCTGAAAAATTTCAAATCTATCAAATTTAATTTGGCCGAATATTGGCCATAATTAACTTTAATATGCGTGATATCTGACAAACCATGCCAGATAGCTAGACCATCACTATAAAACAATATGTGTGGTTTTAGATAGGGATAAGCTCTGAAAAATTTCAACTCGATCAAATTAAAAATGGCTGACTATCAGCCATAATTAATTTTAAATATGTGTGATATCTGGCAAACTGTGTCAGATAGCTAGACCATACTATAAAACGAAATGTGCGATTTCAGGTAGTGATATGCCCTGAAAAATTTCAACTCTATCAAATTCAAAATGGTCGACTGTTGGCCATAATTAACTTTATTATGCCTTATGTCTGACAAATCATGGATATGCCCTGAGAATTTCATTTCGATCAAAATTAGAATGGCTGACTATCGGCCATTATTGACTTTAATGTGCCTGATATCTTGCAAGCCGTACCAGCTGGCTAGATGATTACTATAAAGCGAAATGTGTAGCTCAATGAGGTATATACCGTCAAAAATGATCCGAGAAAAAAAATGGCTAACTTGTCACCATCATTGACTTTAATATCTGTAATATACATAGCAAGCTTTGCTGGATAGGTAGATCATTACTGTGAAACAGAATGTGTGACTTCAGGAAGGTTTGCACCCTGTAAAATTTCTATACCCCGTGTGGTGATTATAGTTACCTTGTTCTCATTATCTTGGAAATTTTGCCTGATAGTGGTTATATACAGTTAAATGTACGGTTTTGCACAAGGACAAATCAAGATATTTTCTACAAATATAAAATTGCTAGCCGTTACATGTAAGCGACCATTTTGGATTTTGAGTAGTTTTGTGTTATTTATCTCACTCAAAAACGATGCAAAATAGCTGGACCATGAATATGAAACAAAATGTAAGGTCTCATACAAGGATAACCCATGACAAATTTCGCAGAAATAAATTGCCAACTTGTAGCCATTTTGTTTCAATTTTGTTCATCCTTTGATCAAAGGTAGAGTGATAAAATAAACTTATGTGCTACATAAGGATAACCCTTGCCAAGTTTTGCTGATTTGTATCAAATTTAAAATTGTAAAAGAGGGCTGCTTTTGTGTTTTTTCCTGTGCAACTATTTCTAGTTAATATTATTATTCAACAATTTGACGACCTAAACTCACTTCAGTCGTCATTTGATCCCCACAACATTTTTTTCTGAACACCGTTTGAAGGATAACCCTGTTGAGTTCGAAATTCAGACGTAAATACTAATCTCCATCCGATCTTTACAAATCTTTTTCTGAACACTCTTATGGATTACCCTGGTTGAGTTCGAAAGCCTATTGGCATCCAAGATGGCCGCTGCATTACAAATTTACAAAAACGCTCTCCAGTCGCCAATGTTCATCCGATCTTCACAATTTTTTTATCCAAACAGTGATGGATTATTTTGGTTGAGTTTGAAAATCAGCTAGTTTGCATATCCAAAACAAAAGATATCCAAAACTTTTCCTTATAAATCGACGTAAATGCTCCCCAGTCCCAATATTTATCTAATCTTCACATTTTTAAAAACTGATGGGTTCCCCTGGTTAAGATTTCACTGGTAATTTTATTTTCCACGATGGTCTCCCAGTGCTTCCTTACCTAAGCACTCATCCAATCTTCCATGATATTTTTTTAGCTCCCGCCGTCACCGTAGGTGAGACGAAGGGAGCTATGGATTCTACCTCCGTTTTTTTTTGGCCTCTTCTTTTGCCTATAACTTTGTAAGAAAATAAGCTAGGATAACAATTTTTGGTATGTGGGTTACTTCCAGGTGGCTAATGGACAGGTTAAAATATTTTTTATCTGAATTCAATACGCAAGGTTGCAGAGGAGAAAATGATGATGTGACGGCGTTGGGCCGTTGGGCCGTCCGTAAACAATTCGTTTCCGGAGCATATCTGTGAAAGTACTTGTCCGATTGTCTTCAAATTTTACACACAACACCCCTAGGGGGTCTAGTTGTGCCTTTTGGGGTATTTGAACTTTGACCTACTTCTGGTTCAGAACTATGACCTATTTAGACGTTTTGACGCGCACTTCGTTTCCGGAGCAGATCTCGAAAAGTACTGGGCCGATGACAGTCATATTGCACATACATGTTCTCTAAGGTCCCTAGTTGTGCCTTTTCAGGTTTTTGGACCTTGACCTTGAAGTTGAACCAGCACTTTGACCTAATTTATAACATCGGTAAATCCGACTGAAAGATTTTGCGGAATATCATGAAATCAGCTCAAGATAGCTACACCATTACTATAAAACAAATTGTGAGGTTTCAGGAGAGGATGCATCTTGAAAAATTTGAAGTTGATAAAATTCAAAATGGCCGCCTATCAGCGATTATTCACCTCGACATGCCTGATATTGTGGAATATCATGAAAACCGCTCAAGATATCTACACCATTACTATAAAACAAATTGTAAGGTTTCAGGAGAGGATGCATTTTGAAAAAAATCAATTCGTCCAAGTTCAAAATGGCCGCCAATCAGCCATTATTCACTTTCACATGGCCGTTATTTGGTAAACCGTGCTAGATGGCTAGACCATTACTATAAAACAAAATGTGTGATTTCAGGAGAGGATGCATCTTGAAAAAATTCGACTCGATAAAATTCAAAATGGCCGCTTATCGGCCATTTTTCACTTTCACATGGCCGTTATTTGGTCAACCGTGCTAGATGGCTAGACCATTACTGTAAAACAAAATGTGAGATTTCAGATGAGGATGCATCTTGAAAAAATTTGACTTGACCAAATTTAAAATGGCTGCCTTTTTGGCCATTATTCATTTTCACATGGCTGATATTTGGTAAACCGTGCTAGATGGCTAGACCATTACCTGATTACTATAAAACAAAGTGTGAGTTTTCGGGGGAGGATGCACCCTGAAAATTTTTAACTTACGAATTCAAAATGGCCGACAATCAGCATTATTTACCTCGATAGGCCTGATATCAGGTAAGCCGTGCTAGATAGCTAGACCATTACTATAAAACAAAATGTGACGTTTCGAGAGAGGATGCCTTTTAAAAACTTTCGACTCAATCGAATTCAAAATGGCCGCGTATCGGCCACTATTTACTTTCACATTGCTGATATTTGGTAAACCGTGTTAGATAGCTGGACCATTACTATAAAACAAAATGTGAGATTACAAGAGAGGAAGCATCTTGAAAAAAATTAACTTGATCAAATTCAAAATGGCCGCCTATCGGCCATTATTCACTTTCACATAGCCGGTTTTTGGTAACCGTACTAGATGGCTAGACCATTACTATAAAACAAAATGTGAGATTTCAGGAGCGGATGCATCTTGAAAATTTTTGACTTGATCAAATTCAAAATGGCCTCCTATCGGCCATTATTCCCTTTCACATGGGCGATATTTGGTAAACCGTGCTAGATGGCTAGACCATTACTATAGAATGAAATGTGAGATTTCAGCTGAGGATGCATCTTGGAAAATTTTGACTTGATCAAATTCAAAATGGCCGCCTTTAGGCCATTATTCACTTTCACATGGCCGATATTTGGTAAACCGTGCTAGATAGCTAGATGATTACTATAGAATGAAATGTGAGATTTCAGCTGAGGATGCATCTTGAAAAATTCTGACTTGATCAAATTCAAAATGGCCCCCTATCGGCCATTATTTACTTTCACATGCCCAATATTTTGCAAACTGTGTTAGATGTTAGTCCATTACTATAAAACAAAATTTGAGGTTTCGGGGGAGGATGCACCCTAAGTTTTTAACTAGTTTATATCGAATTCAAAATGACCGTAAATCAGCTATTAGTTACTTCGATTGGCCTGATATCGGGTAAACCGTGCCAGATAGCTAGACCATTACTGGGATACTGATTAGGATCATTAATTTCAATGGAGGTTTGCAATCTCTGACAGACTGTCTAGTTCTTATCTTACTCTTAGACTGAGCTTCTTAGACCTAGTTGTCTTGCGTCTTGATTTTTGACCTAGCCTAGGACTACATTAAAAACCCTACACAAAATTGCTTAAATCAAATTCTAATTCGTCGCGGGAGCTCCTGGACTTATGTAGTCTTGTTTAACAATGATGGATTATGTAGCGTAACAGAATTTAGAACAAAATATAGACCGGTCTTAATGTGAGCACAAGCTGAACTGCTTTATTCAGGTATCTGTACAACAAGCCCGCATTGTGTATATGACATGGAAGAGCTTGAACATAGGGGGGGTCAGTCCGAGTAGTTAACACTTGATTCCTAAGGAGTTCATAATTCCACAGATTACTGTGGTTAGGATAAATAATTGGCTAATTTGCATATCCAAGATTGCCGCCCGGCTCTTCCTTACGACTAAACATAAATGGTCTTCTGTCACAAATATTCATCTGATCTTCAATTTTTTTTAGGAGCATTATGATGTATTTAGATGACTATTGCACTTCTTAAGTGGCCCTCTCGTTAATGCGTTGGCAATAACTTTAAATTGTAGAAGGTTGAGACTTTCATATTTGCCATGTAAATATAACATTCTAGTTATTATTATTCTTCAACAATTCAATGTCACCAGTATTATTCCGGTATATTACGCTGATTTTTGTTGAAAATCGGCTAATTTGCATATCCAAAATGGCCCAACTCTACCTTGCGAATCGACTTAAACACTTTACAGTTGCCAGAAAATTTTTTCTAAACATATCCAAGAAGTCCACCCTTTCTTAGAAACTTCCTCATGCTTTATAGTCAACAATATTCATTTAATTTTCACTGGATTGCCCTGTTTCAGTTTTAAAATCGTCAAATTTCCCCAATAATCTCTTACCGGATAGGCTACTTACAAATTGATGTAAACCCCCTCAGTCCCCAATATTCATCCGATGTTCACAATGTTTTTCTGATGCATTACCCTGCTTGTCTTTGATGCTGTCTTAAATACCGGGGTATAAATCCTTGTCTCAGTTGCACACTTATTTGCTCTGCAAATATAACATTTATTTCTTTTAAAAGTTTCTTCATGCACATGGTTATACAGGTAAGAACAAAGGGACTATAAGCAAATCATTTTCTAATCAACATTATTTATTTTGTTTCAGGCTGCACAGGAGATTGGTCTGCTCGGTGGCCCAGATGAAGATGTAGAGGTAGACGTGGAGGAGGGAGAATATCACAGTGATGAGGATTCCAGCGATGAAGATACACCATCGCAACCCTGTGAAGAAGCTGCTTTATCTACGAGAGAAAACAAAGCTGATGGAGAGAGTTCACAGACACATGCTTTCTGTAAAATTACACCTGATGTTAAGGATACAGGTGACAATTCATCACAGGACACAGATGGTGATGGTGGTGAAGACAGATTAGCTGCTCTGGAAGATTTGAGTCAGGACAACAAGACATTTCGTCCTTTCCGCAATGAGAGCAGCAATGAACATGTTAATGCCCATGTTATTAAAGGGCAGTCAGGTAGAGCTAGGTGCAGTGATAGTATGTGCTCTACTTCATCCACCTCTTCTACGATGGATCCAAAACTTGTCCGCAGTAAAGTTAAGAGTCAACTGAGAAAGCATCAGGCCTCACAATTTGCCAGGAGAGTAAGGAAAGGTGGAGAGGCCTCTATCGCCACAAAGGAGAGAAGAGTCAATATGGACAACATCAAACAAAGCACAGGAACAGACTGGTTCTGATCAAAGTTTTCTAACATAATTCTGTGATCACATGTATTTAGTCCTATACTATTAAAAAGTTATCTGCTGAGGTCAGTTTTGTATGCTTTCTTACTATTATATGTACATTATGTGTGGTGATTTGTATGTGACTGGTGCTCCCTTCAATTTGACATCAAATATTTCGGTTGCTGCACTGTTTACTATGCATCTTGTCCAACACCTGACTAAGTCATTCAATTTTTATGGGAGTGCTTCATCTTGTCATTTCTAGCACGGTGCAGCGTCATGGTGCCCTTCCAATAATATCGAGATTGTGATGTGCCCTCTGAATTAGTACCACGTCACTCACCCTTGCCAAAATGTGATTACGTGATTGACATAGGCTACGGCTCATTCAGATTCAAATTTAACCCCCCCCCCCCTTGGAAAATCCTGGATCCGCCCCTGGCGAGGGTCTCTCCAGTGCCTGGTGTACATGGCTATACCAATGATAGGTGTAGCCACCGCTCCTGCTGAATCATAAAGGTGTAAGCAATACATTTTTTATTAGCTCCCGCCGTCACCGTAGGTGAGCGAAGGGAGCTATGGATTCTACCTCCGTTTTTTTTTTGCCTCTTCTTTTGCCTATAACTTTGTGAGAAAATAAGCTAGGATAACAATTTTTGGTATGTGGGTTACTTCCAGGTGGCTAATGGACGGGTTAAAATATTTTTAATCTGAATTCAATACGCAAGGTTGCAGAGGAGAAAATGATGATGTGACGGCGTTGGGCCGTTGGGCCGTTGGGCCGTTGGGCCGTTGGGCCGTTGGGCCGTCCGTAAACAATTCGTTTCCGGAGCATATCTCTGAAAGTACTTGTCCGATTGTCTTCAAATTTTACACACAACACCCCTAGGGGGTCTAGTTGTGCCTTTTGGGGTATTTGAACTTTGACCTACTTCTGGTTCAGAACTATGACCTATTTAGACGTTTTGACGCGCACTTCGTTTCCGGAGCAGATCTCGAAAAGTACTGGGCCGATGACAGTCATATTGCACATACATGTTCTCTAAGGTCCCTAGTTGTGCCTTTTCAGGTTTTTGGACCTTGACCTTGAAGTTGACCCAGCACTTTGACCTAATTTATAACATCGGTAAATCCGACTGAAAGATTTTGCGGAATATCATGAAAACCGCTCAAGATAGCTACACCATTACTATAAAACAAATTGTGAGGTTTCAGGAGAGGATGCATCTTGAAAAATTTCAAGTCGATAAAATTAAAAATGGCCGCCTATCGGCCATTATTCACCTTGACAGGCCTGATATTGCGGAATATCATGAAAACTGCTCAAGATAGCTACACCATTAATATCATATAAATTGTAAGGTTTCAGGAGAGGATGCATCCTGAAAAATTTGAAGTTGATAAAATTCAAAATGGCCGCCTATCAGCCATTATTCACCTCGACAGGCCTGATATTGTGGAATATCATGAAAACCGCTCAAGATATCTAAACCATTACTATAAAACAAATTGTAAGGCTTCAGGAGAGGATGTATTTTGAAAAAATTCATTTTGTCAAAGTTCAAAATGGCCGCCAATCGGCCATTATTCACTTTCACATGGCCGTTATTTGGTAAACCGTGCTAGATGGCTAGACCATTACTATAAAACAAAATGTGTGATTTCAGGAGAGGATGCATCTTGAAAAAATTTGACTCGATAAAATTCAAAATGGCCGCTTATCGGCCATTATTCACTTTCACATGGCCGTTATTTGGTAAACCGTGCTAGATGGCTAGACCATTACTATAAAACAAAATGTGTGATTTCAGGAGAGGATGCATCTTGAAAAAATTCGACTCTATAAAATTCAAAATGGCCGCTTATCGGCCATTATTCACTTTCACATGGCCGTTATTTGGTAAACCGTGCTAGATGGCTAGACCATTACTATAAAACAAATTGTGAGGTTTCAGGAGAGGATGGATCTTGAAAAATTTCAAGTCGATAAAATTAAAAATGGCCGCCTATCGGCCATTATTCACCTTGACCGGCCTGATATTGCGGAATATCATGAAAACTGCTCAAGATAGCTACACCATTAATATCAAATAAATTGTAAGGTTTCAGGAGAGGATGCATCCTGAAAAATTTGAAGTTGATAAAATTCAAAATGGCCGCCCATCAGCCATTATTCACCTCGACAGGCCTGATATTGTGGAATATCATGAAAACCGCTCAAGATATCTAAACCATTACTATAAAACAAATTGTAAGGCTTCAGGAGAGAATGTATTTTGAAAAAAATCATTTTGTCAAAGTTCAAAATGGCCGCCAATCGGCCATTATTCACTTTCACATGGCCGTTATTTGGTAAACCGTGCTAGATGGCTAGACCATTACTATAAAACAAAATGTGTGATTTCAGGAGAGGATGCATCTTGAAAAAATTTGACTCGATAAAATTCAAAATGGCCGCTTATCGGCCATTATTCACTTTCACATGGCCGTTATTTGGTAAACCGTGCTAGATGGCTAGACCATTACTATAAAACAAAATGTGTGATTTCAGGAAAGGATGCATCTTGAAAAAATTCGACTCTATAAAATTCAAAATGGCCGCTTATCGGCCATTCTTCACTTTCACATGGCCGTTATTTGGTAAACCGTGCTAGATGGCTAGACCATTACTATAAAACAAATTGTGAGGTTTCAGGAGAGGATGCATCTTGAAAAAATTAGACTCGATAAAATTCAAAATGGCCGCTTATCGGCCATTATTCACTTTCACATGGCCGTTATTTGGTCAACCGTGCTAGATGGCTAGACCATTACCTGATTACTATAAAACAAAGTGTGAGTTTTCGGGGGAGGATGCACCCTGAAAAGTTTTAATTTACGATTTCAAAATGGCCGACAATCAGCATTATTTACCTCGATAGGCCTGATATCAGGTAAACCGTGCTAGATAGCTAGACCATTACTATAAAACAAAATGTGACGTTTAGAGAGAGGATGCCTTTAAAAAACTTTCGACTCAATCGAATTCAAAATGGCCGCCTATCGGCCACTATTTACTTTCACATTGCTGATATTTGGTAAACCGTGTTAGATAGCTGGGCCATTACTATAAAACAAAATGTGAGATTACAAGAGAGGTTGCATCTTGAAAAAAATTGACTCGATCAAATTCAAAATGGCCGCCTATCGGCCATTATTTACTTTCACATAGCCGGTTTTTAGTAACCGTACTAGATGGCTAGACCATTACTATAAAACAAAATGTGAGATTTCAGGAGAGGATGCATCTTGAAAAATTTTGACTTGATCAAATTCAAAATGGCCTCCTATCAGCCATTATTCACTTTCACATGGGCGATATTTGGTAAACCGTGCTAGATGGCTAGACCATTACTATAGAATGAAATGTGACATTTCAGCTGAGGATGCATCTTGAAAAATTCCGACTCGATCAAATTCAAAATGGCCCCCTATCGGCCATTATTTACTTTCACATGCCCAATATTTTGCAAACTGTGTTAGATGTTAGTCTATTACTATAAAACAAAATATGAGGTTTCGGGGGAGGGATGCACCCTAAGTTTTTAACTAGTTTATATCGAATTCAAAATGACCGTAAATCAGCTATTAGTTACCTCGATTGGCCTGATATCGGGTAAACCATGCCAGATAGGTAGACCATTACTGGGATACTGATTAGGATCATTAATTTTAATGGAGGTTTGCAATCTCTGACAAAAACTGTCTAGTTCTTATCTTACTCTTAGACTGAGCTTCTTAGACCTAGTTGTCTTGCGTCTTGATTTTTGACCTAGCCTAGTACTACATTAAAAACCCTACACAAAATTGCTTAAATCAAATTCTAATTCGTCGCGGGAGCTCCTGGACTTATGTAGTCTTGTTACAGAGGGACATATGGCACAATGGTTAGAGCATAGCGCTTTGCCGATGTCACTACCTGCCTTGCGGTTTCAAACCCAGGTTGGTGCAGGATTTTGAGAGAAATATCATATTTTTCCCATCTCAATCTTGGGACATTGTTTCGATGTTGTGTGCTTGGGGAAGGCACTTACCCTTAAATTCTTCTCTTGACTCGGGTGAAAATGAGTACCTGGCTACAGTGGCAGGACAGAGATAGCAACGTGTACGATAAGTAAAAGGCGCCGAAATGGCTGCAGGACTGTATGCTCTCCGTTAAGTTGAAATGCCGCACAAATGAACAGGTCCAGTGACCAGGGGATAAAATGTAAAGTCGGATGATAGAACTTCAGACTTGATATCAGACTATAAACCTGCACTTTATCTTCAAGCAATTCAGAAATTTACAGGAATTCCTCACGTTGAAAATTACAGAATTCTCAAGATTTCATCTTCACTCTTTCACTTAGGCCGCTATATTGAAATTGCTAAATTGTACCGGCAGTAAGCCTTAATATTCTTGACTGCTTTAGTAGCCTGCAGAAGGGAGGTTACTAAATAAGATTGGCGGAGTGTACAGTATGTGAGCTAAAACCGTCCTGTCAATACAAGCGTGGGGTAATAATAAACTTTATTTATGTAGTGTAGATCATTTAGTACATCGTACTAATTTGCAATGGGCCCTCTTTACACACATGCAATAGTACAATGATTTAAATATGTACAAAACTAATGGTGAATTATAATACAAGATATAATACAAACTATAATACAATGTTTAAAATTTTATACAAAGATTTACACTGCAAAAACATCATGCCTATTTAAGAATATGTACATCATAAGTGTATTAATTTTTTATTCTTAAATAGATTATTCAGTTATGGGTTTCCATATTAATTAAAGGTAATTGTAACAAAAAAGAAACTGATGCCATGTTGTGTAAACATTATTCCCGCACCAAAACCAGAGATAAAATAACTACATAACTTATTATACAATGGTTCATTGTAGTAAAATAGACACTCTGGAAAGCGTAGAATTCTAATTAGAACTTATGTGTATTTAAGTATCTATCTAAAATATTGTTAAAAACCAAATTGATATGTTCTTAAAAGTACTATGAATCGTACATTCAAATATAAATTGTATTTTTATTATAGCATTCATATCATGATTGTGATAGTACAACACAAAATAAAATAGCGAAAAATGATAAGTGGGACTATGGCATGCGAGACATGGAGGAGGTCACTCTGGTTCGAACGTATCAGCGAAAGCCGCCGTCCAAGATTCGAACCTGATTTAGACAACGTTCCACACGAAATTTAAATCTTTAACATTACCATGATTACCATTACAAATTTGCCAAGTATGTCCCATGGATATCACAAATTGGAAGAGGCCAATCTGGTTTGAACATATCAGCGAAAGCCGCCGTCCAAGATTCAAACCAGATGGACAACGTTCCACACCTTATGTTTAGTGATTACCATTACAATTAGGTTTTAGAAAAATGTTGTTGTACATATAACTGTTTGAAATTGGTTAGACTTTTAGAGTTTCGTATATGAGGAGGTATCTTACTCCATATTTGTGTACCAAGATTCATAAAGCATTTACTGTGGCTATGTGACACATGTTATGGTTACTGGCAGCCCTTACTGTGGCTATGTGACACATGAATGTTTTGGTTACTGGCGGCCATTTACTGTGGCTATGTGGCACATGAATGTTATGGTTACTGGCGGCCATTTACTGTGGCTATGTGGCACATGAATGTTATGGTTACTGGCGGCCATTTACTGTGGCTATGTGGCACATGAATGTTATGGTTACTGGCGGCCATTTACTGTGGCTAAGTGGCACATGAATGTTATGGTTACTGGCGGCCATTTACTGTGGCTAAGTGACACATGAATGTTATGGTTACTGGCGGCCATTTACTGTGGCTATGTGACACATGAATGTTATGGTTACTGGCGGCCCTTGTCTTACTGTGGCTATGTGACACATGAATGTTATGGTTACTGGCGGCCATTTACTGTGGCTATGTGGCACATGAATGTTATGGTTACTGGCGGCCATTTACTGTGGCTATGTGACACATGAATGTTATGGTTACTGGCGGCCATTTACTGTGGCTATGTGGCACATGAATGGTATGGTTACTGGCGGCCATTTACTGTGGCTATGTGGCACGTGAATGTTATGGTTACTGGCGGCCCTTGTCTTACTGTGTCTATGTGACACATGAATGTTATGGTTACTGGCGGCCATTTACTGTGGCTATGTGGCACATGAATGTTATGGTTACTGGCGGCCATTTACTGTGGCTATGTGACACATGAATGTTATGGTTACTGGCGGCCCTTGTTTTACTGTGGCTATGTGACACATGAATGTTATGGTTACTGGCGGCCCTTGTCTTACTGTGTCTATGTGACACATGAATGTTATGGTTACTGGCGGCCATTTACTGTGTCTATGTGACACATGAATGTTATGGTTACTGGCGGCCATTTACTGTGGCTATGTGACACATGAATGTTATGGTTACTGGCGGCCATTTACTGTGGCTATTTGGCACATGAATGTTATGGTTACTGGCGGCCATTTACTGTAGCTATGTGACATGTGAATGTTATGGTTACTGGCGGCCATTTACTGTGGCTATGTGACATATGAATGTTATGGTTACTGGCGGCCATTTACTGTGGCTATGTGACACATGAAAGTTATGGTTACTGGCGGCCATTTACTGTGGCTATGTGACACATGAATGTTTTGGTTACTGGCGGCCATTTACTGTGGCTATGTGACATGTGAATGTTATGGTTACTGGCGGCCATTTACTGTGGCTATGTGACACATGAATGTTATGGTTACTGGCGGCCCTTGTCTTACTGTGGCTATGTGGCACATTAATGTTATGGTTACTGGCGGCCATTTACTGTGGCTATTTGACACATGAATGTTATGGTTACTGGCGGCCCTTGTCTTACTGTGGCTATGTGACACATGAATGTTATGGTTACTATCGGCCATTTACTGTGGCTATGTAACACATGAATGTTATGGTTACTGGCGGCCATTTACTGTGGCTATGTGACACATGAATGTTATGGTTACTGGCGGCCATTTACTGTGGCTATGTGGCACATGAATGTTATGGTTACTGGCGGCCATTTACTGTGGCTATGTGGCACATGAATGTTATGTTTACTGGCGGCCATTTACTGTGGCTATGTGACACATGAATGTTATGGTTACTGGCGGCCATTTACTGTGGCTATGTGACATGTGAATGTTATGGTTACTGGCGGCCATTTACTGTGGCTATGTGACACATGAATGTTATGGTTACTGGCGGCCCTTGTCTTACTGTGGCTATGTGACACATGAATGTTATGGTTACTGGCGGCCATTTACTGTGGCTATGTGACACATGAATGTTATGGTTACTGGCGGCCATTTACTGTGGCTATGTGACATGTGAATGTTATGGTTACTGGCGGCCATTTACTGTGGCTATGTGACACATGAATGTTATGGTTACTGGCGGCCATTTACTGTGGCTATGTGACACATGAATGTTATGGTTACTGGCGGCCCTTGTCTTATTGTGGCTATGTGACACATGAATGTTATGGTTACTGGCGGCCATTTACTGTGGCTATGTGGCACATGAATGTTATGGTTACTGGCGGCCATTTACTGTGGCTATGTGGCACATGAATGTTATGGTTACTGGCGGCCATTTACTGTGGCTATGTGACACATGAATGTTATGGTTACTGGCGGCCATTTACTGTGGCTATGTGGCACATGAATGGTATGGTTACTGGCGGCCATTTACTGTGGCTATGTGGCACATGAATGTTATGGTTACTGGCGGCCATTTACTGTGGCTATGTGGCACGTGAATGTTATGGTTACTGGCGGCCCTTGTCTTACTGTGTCTATGTGACACATAAATGTTATGGTTACTGGCAGTCATTTACTGTGGCTATGTGGCACATGAATGTTATGGTTACTGGCGGCCATTTACTGTGGCTATGTGACACATGAATGTTATGGTTACTGGCGGCCCTTGTCTTACTGTGGCTATGTGACACATGAATGGTCTGGTTACTGGCGGCCATTTACTGTGGCTATGTGACACATGAATGTTATGGTTACTGGCGGCCATTTACTGTGGCTATGTGACATGTGAATGTTATGGTTACTGGCGGCCATTTACTGTGGCTATGTGACACATGAATGTTATGGTTACTGGCGGCCATTTACTGTGGCTATGTGACACATGAATGTTATGGTTACTGTCGGCTCTTGTCTTACTGTGGCTATGTGACACATGAATGTTATGGTTACTGGCGGCCCTTGTCTTACTGTGGCTATGTGACACATGAATGTTATGGTTACTGGCGGCTATTTACTGTGGCTATGTGACACATGAATGTTATGGTTACTGGCGGCCATTTACTGTGGCTATGTGACACATGAATGTTATGGTTACTGGCGGCCCTTGTCTTACTGTGGCTATATGACACATGAATGTTATGGTTACTGGCGGCCCTTGTCTTACTGTGGCTATGTGACACATGAATGTTATGGTTACTGGCGGCCATTTACTGTGGCTATGTGACACATGAATGTTATGGTTACTGGCGGCCATTTACTGTGGCTATGTGACACATGAATGTTATGGTTACTGGCGGCCATTTACTGTGGCTATGTGACACATGAATGTTATGGTTACTGGCGGCCCTTGTCTTACTGTGGCTATGTGACACATGAATGTTATGGTTACTGGCGGCTCTTGTCTTACTGTGGCTATGTGACACATGAATGTTATGGTTACTGGCGGCCCTTGTCTTACTGTGGCTATGTGACACATGCATTTTATGGTTACTGGCGGCCCTTACTGTGGCTATGTGACACATGAATGTTATGGTTACTGGCGGCCCTTGTCATATATTTGTGTACCTGACTATTTAATTGAAACATTTCATTCATACCTTAATTACACATACAATTTAAACATTTCTACACTTGCACAGCTCGATGATAGCTAATTCTTTCTGGTATTGACATCCAGCGTAGATTTGTATATAGTACATGGCTTGGGGTTGTATTTTGCCTATCAAGTACTTCATCAAAGATTAATCTGGCAGATTTTTTTAGTAGTTTTTCCAGGGAATGTACTAGTGTTATTGAACAATTTTCCCATATAAAACAACAATAATCAATATGTGGCAGAATATAACTGTTCACAAAAAAATTCCTGGCATTCACTGGCAGGAATGATTTTATTTGCTGAAGAAGATAGAGGTTTTTTGTAATCTTATTACGAATAGCTTTAACAGCTTTTGCTGGAAATGATCAATGTGTTACCCTTTGACAGGCTGAGAATCATGTCATTTTTGAGGCACCAGTCAGATGCGGAGGTCCCACAATCGGAAAGTGTATTTTCGATGTCTACAATATGTTTGCTTGACGCTGACATGGTGGCGTCATCTGCATACAACATTGTGTTGATTCGCTTAATGAATAGTAGTATATCAACTTCTCCAATTGTAATGTGTGGTTAACGAGATCAAATGCTTTACTTAGATCTAACTGTAGTAAACCAAATAAATTACCTGTTTGGATAGCATTTTTTATCTGGAAAATTCTGAACAGTCAGGGAAATTTGGTCTGCGTAATGAAATATGCAACAACAGCTGATAACTATACACATATGTTACATTGTATCTGGAAAGTACACATAAAATAGTTCTGAGAGGTATTAAACTGTTAGACAGGTTCATTATTTGATTTCATCGGATAGCGCTGTTAATTTTAGTTTTAATGCATTTCGGACACTTGGTACGTTTCCACGTTTTAGTGTCAATTTGGAAGCGAATTGACGTCGTTAACTGACGTCTCTGCCCTATCCGTGCAAAGTCAAAAGGCATTATCTGCGACCTGGTGAATTGAGCATTTACTGTTTTTTCCTGTAACAGTGTTGCCAAAAGACTGTATGTGCTCACTTGTAAATCAAGTATATACTTCCTTTCACTGGCGTCATTGAGCTCCCTTTTGTCTGTCGCAGCTCTTCCAAAAGACGGTATCTGCACACTTGTAAAATAAGCAGATACTTCCTTTTCGCTGTGTGCAGCAGCGCTGTAGCTCATGCTGTTTTAAGTCAGTCCACACGATACACTGACACAATGCAGGCTGAATGATGTACCATCACCCACAACTCTGGCTCATCATTGATTCAGCATTGGGTCGGTTCATGTAGTTACTAGCGACTCTTGGCAAAACCGAGACGTTTTGCCGATGCTGGTGTAATGCTAGGCCAGAGCCGTAGACGATGGGCCAACTTTAAGGTATGATTGGGTGAGTGTCTTGTGTTTGCGCCAAGTTTAAAAAAGCTGCTAGTTTTTATCTCCGCCCACGAAATAGGGGCGGGGGATATTGTCATCACCATGTCTGGGGGATATTGTCATCACCATGTCTGGCCTTGCGTCCGTGTTTCGTTTCCGGACGATATCTCTGAAACCGTTTGCCGGATTGCTTTCATATTGCATACACACATCCCTTAGGGGGTGTAGATGTGCCTTTTGAGGGTTATGACCTTTGACCTATTTTTAGTTTGTCGACTCTGTCGACAACATTTTAGGTTGACTTTCCAGGCAAACGTCTTGTCGTTAACTTCCGTTACTACCTGTTCTGTCTGTGCAATGTCAGAAGGCATTATCTGCTCCCTGGTATACTGGGCATTTACTGCTTTTTAACTGGCGTCCCGACTCTTCCTGCCATATCCCAATGTTGGTTAAATGTTGTGCCATCATCTATGACACTCTTCCAACATTGAACCAACATTGTGTCAGGGTATCGAATTGCCGGTGTTCCCTGCAAAAACGAGACCTTTAGCCAATGCTGTTTCACAGCTGAGCCATGGTCGCAGACGATGGGCCAGCCTTAAGCTAGCATCGGGTGAACGTTTATCGTGTTATTGTGCCAATGCTGTGCTATTGTCGGCCCAGTGTTGTGAACGTTGGGCCACCATCAGTCTAACATTGTGTCAACAACAGTTTGCTGATCAGCTGTGACCGCAACCCAGCGAACAGGGGGTATTGACCCAATGTTGTTCTAATGCTGGCCCGCGGTATTCGACGTCGGCACAACATTAAAACAACATTGGGTCAATGCCTCGTGATAGCTGGGTGGGTGTTCATGAACGCCAGCAGTTGCGGGAGGGCTCGCCACCTTCTCCTACCCCTCTCTGCCTCACTTAACACAACTGTTAGTCCAGCAGATTTGTGGCGAAAATCAGAAGAAAGGCTCAGTTAGTGATAAAAGCACCAAAATTTCCAGAAAGTTAGCTGAGATGATACTCTTTGAAATTAGCTATAGACCCAAGTTGAACAAATCCAAGATGGCCGTCATTTTCAAAATGGCGGTCAAATAAAAAAAAAAATACTTAATTTTATTGTGATCATTAAAAAAAAAATTCAAATTGAATGTATAAAGTTTATGCTACACAGGGACACATACAAGTACATGTAGACAAATGATAAAAATGGTGGAGTCCAAGATGGCGGCTATTTTCAAGATGGCGACCAATTAAATAAAAAAAATATTATATTTTAATGTTTATTAAAATAATGTTATTTGCTGTAATAGACACACTTTGTTTGACCGTAATTCACCTTAGAATAGATCTATTTAAATAAATTTCTGATAAAAAAATGGCAATCCAAAATGGCCGCCAATTTTAGCATCGATTGGGAAAAAGGCAGTAACTGCCTTTTGGCTTATTTTTATATATTCAACCAACTTTGAAGTAAATACAAATATTTTACAGCAAGTTTTTCTCCTGCAAAATAAGATTATTAGTGGGAATGATACTAGGAGGATAAAACATTCAAACACAGACAAATAATTCATTTCAGATTCAAGCCGTTTTGAGTGTTGCGCAGTGTATTTTCTATAACAGAACTTTTCGTCATCGCAAGCAAGCAACAGGAACATACTACAACACAATGAGAGAGCCACCTCTTCCAATATATGTGGGACTGCTGTTACATGGTGAAACCCACAAACGTAGCTTGGTTGATAAATTCTACGACCTTGGATTATCAGTATCATATGACAGAGTTTTGAGCATATCAGCTGATCTAGGAAATTTACAAATCAGAAGGTGTAGCTTGTCCTCGTCAACTCCGACATGGAGTTTTTACAACAGCTGCATAATGATAATATACATCATACTTCCAGAAGAGTACACACATGTTTCACCACTGGTTCTGCCCAAGAATAAAGCCAAAGTTCATGCATTCTGACTAGACAGTGATTCAGATTATATGAATGTATCATGTTCTGCCTTTCATGCACATCACGAGAAAAGCACCGGTGAATCAAACCTTGCTATTTTATCATTGCTTCCTTTGTTTGAAGAGCAAGCTGCGTCACCAGCCAAGTCTGTCATTCAATGGATGTCATCTCAGAGGCAGTCAAGTACTTAAACCCTGGACAAACTCCATTGTTTGCTATGGCGAAGCAAATACAGTGGATCAGTCCTAACAGTTATGGAGAAGGATTTATATGTCATCATGCTCGGCGGGCTTAATATAGAAATGACAGCCTGGAAAACACTTGGAAAATGGTTGGACAGCAGTAAATGGACAGCAGCTCTTGTTCAAACTGACATAACAACTCCTGGGAAGGCTGATTCTTTTTTAAAGGCGTCGTATGTATCCAGAACAAGACATGCACACCAGCTCATAGCTGCAGCACTGTACACTCTGTTGCAAAAGGCTTACTCATAGCATAGGTTGAAGAACCTAATGATCATGCTGGTAATTTTGACGAGAGGAGACAACTGAAAGAAGACGAAAATCCACAATTTAATTTCTGGAGTCTGACGATCGAGATTCAGTTATCAGTTCTTGTGTTCGTCAGATCATTAAGAGAAGGGGACTTCCACTTGTACATCCAGACACTATAGAAAATAGCTCCTTTGATGTTCGCACTTGATCGTTGGTTGCCTGCTCATATACGCGACATGATGTTGCTTGAAAAGTGCCATCCTGAGTTCAACAAGCTTGTTAAGGGTGATGGTGCAGCAATAGGACTTACAGAAAATTCCTCACAACTACTCAGATGCATGGTGTCTGGCCCAGAAGTAGCTAGATTCGTAAACGAGTTTGAGTGTTTATTGGAAGTAACAGAAGGTGACCAAGGTAAGAAACCAGACTGCCATCATCATGAACAAAGGAAAGGAGTGCAAAAGGCATTCACGAAACAAGTAAAATTACTGTCCACCACAATAACAGATAACGATCTACTTGTTTTTGATACTCAGGACATAATGTTGCCTTCTGTTGTTAAAACAGTTAAAACATTAGAAAGTGTGGGACAAAACCAATATCGCGAATTTGTTACAGAAAGACTAGAAGCAAGATCAAAGTCCCTATTTAAACCAATTAAGCAAAACTAGCTCCCACTGTTCAGAAGTCATCCCCTGAAATCAAAGTCGAAAGAGAAACGCCATGTTGCTTCACTAAAGCAGAATGTGTCTTGTCAAGCTCGTGCCGGTAATTTGGATACTTTTGGATACTTTTTTCGGGGACGAAAACCAAGATTTCCCGCCATCACTCTCGACCTATGGTGACATACGTACAGGAACAAAATCAGATATAATCATATATTACAATGCTTAGAGAAATTCCAAACAACTGGCAAGTATTCTGAGACTTGACGAAAAATAAATCACAAGAATCAATTACTGTTGTGTGTTCAAAAGATCAAAAGATTGTGTCCACACTTGATGAAACAGTACTTACTTCCCCACGTCTTCAAGACATCAGTGCTCTCTCACCATGTAACCATGAAGAAGCAGACACTCGTTTACTACTGCATGCATTTGACGCTACTAAACGTCAGATACGTACAGTTGACTCAGATGTTCTCGTTATAGCTGATGCACTGTGTAATGAGATCAAAACCGAACAACTTTGGATAGCATTCGGAACAGGACAGAACTTGCGTTACCTACCTGTGCATAGCTACCTCTGCGATCAAAGTCACTGCTGGCATTCCACTCCATCACTGGGTGTGACCAAACCTCTGCTTTCGCAAACAGAGGCAAGACTGCATGGGCAGTATGGGAAGTTTATGAAGAAGTTACACCAGCACTACATGCTCCAAGTTCGTCTCCAAGCCAGAAAGTGGTGGAAGATGTAATGCCACAAATAGAACGCTTCATCGTACTAATGTATGACAAGGCAAGCGAGTGTTCAACTGTTAATGATGCCAGAAAGGATGTCTTTACAAGAAAGGGCAGAAGCCTCGAGTCCATGCCACCCACCTATGCTTCATTAATCCAAGATATGCAGCGGTAAGCATACCAAGCAGGATATTAGTGGGGAAATCTCTGGTGGCGTCTCCTCCTCAGCCATGTCCGGATGACTGGGGTTGGGTTAAGGGACTATTGCAGACTTGGGAACCATGCTGGACTCTTCTGCCATTAGCATATAAGATATGGCAGGAGCTCCTGAAGTGTGGTTGTAATCCGGAGAAAGGTTGCAGAGGACAGTGCAAGTGTGTACGTGCGAATATGTTGTGTACACCACTCTGTAAATGTGGGGGTTATTGTGGTCGCAATTAACTTTAAAGCTCTAAGTAAAGAAGGGGATAGTTGTTATTGGAACTGAGTCTTCAATAAATTATTAGACAGAATATCAGGCATGAGTTGTGCACTCAGATAGAAATAATACAAATATTTATTTTAGAACTAAATGTTTTACTGTAGCTATAAATTTGTGTGACTTTTTTATTTTTAAAGCTAACCGGTATATATTGCGTCTCCGCTGTAACAATTTTGAAGACATTTTCACTATTTTTCACTAACTAAACATAATTTGGTAATATATTTTTAATTCTAATTAATTTATGACATCACTACTTTGATTACATGGGCTCAAATGAATGATTTGTTGGATTTGTATTCCAAAATTGATACCACAAGACCAGAACTACTGTCGGAATTGACAAATTTGGCGGCCATATTGGAAAATGGCCGCAAATTCTGAAAAAAAAAAGAAATTGAGATTGGGTCCATAGCTAATATGTTTTGGTATATAATGAACTATCAACATGCAAATTTTGGTGCTTTTATCACTAACTGAGCCTTTTTGTCACAAATCTGCTGGACTATGTGTTATGTTACGCAGTATAACAATTAGGTCTTGACTAAGATATTTATCTCCAAAAATAGCAAATTTTGTATTAATAAAAATAGATTTTTGGACTCTGCAGTAAAAGGCATCGACATTGATATAATGTATACACTTGTGGTGTGAAATATGACCGAATAATGTAATTTATTGCAATGCCCGATCATGTGGTAAGTTAACCCTTTCATTACGACCATCTGACATGAAAAAGGGACAAAGTATGGTGAAATATACATTTTTATTTATTAAGTTTGTGTGTCCTATTTAGAGGAAAATAGGGGTGCTGTGTGTGAGAAACGGTTGACATTTCTGTACACCAGTCCTTATGAATATGTCCAATATAACGTTTGATGTCCCAAGCTCAGGTAGGCCTACTTTCGTCTTTAAGAAGTGTTCAATCAATAAATAAAACTTCTACTTCAATCAATCGCAGACAGTGGCCCAGCATTACATCAGCATTGGGCCAATGTATCGTGTTATCTGGTGTTTCTATGGCGTGTGGGAAGGTCGGATTAACCAATATGTCGTGGTAAACCTACACCGGGAGTTTCGTTATGGGGTCACAACGGCCGACGAAGGACTCCGCCCAATTTTGCCATCAAAACTCAAATATCCTCCTCATCCGTCTGGTAGACGGTATTAAACAAACCAGGAAACTGTCTTCTCTCTTGTCATGTTTATTTGATTAACATGCGATAACAGCAAAGCACAACCATCCGCGCACGGCACGTCTCTATGGACTTAGCGAGAGCGAGCTGCGGCACGTCCGCAGTCGCTGAGTATTACGCTTGAAGTGGAGGGAAAAATACCAAAGCCGCACCACACTGCTCTGTGTGCGCACGTCACCACGGTATGAAAACGAGGCGGTCATCCCCGTCAGCCCGCGTCCAGGAATCTGGGGATAAGCGCCACATTGACTAAGCGATGTCAGGATCCTACATTACCCCCGGCTGAGTGACAACGTAGGACCAAACTGACGTGTAGGAGACTGCTTCGTGCAAGTAGCGGGGTTGTCAAATATGTAACCTCTTATACTAAGCATAGTGTTCTTAAAAAAAAAATATATATATATATATAGCGAGTGTGGTTACATTGTGGGCGGTTGAAAGTGCAGCATTATACGTGAATTGTCCGATCCTCTTAACACCAACTGTCCTTTATATATTATTCACGTGCTGCAAGCTGCGATCAACCCATTCATTCAATTAACAGAATTGCTATTAATGCTTTAGCAATGAACTTGCTAAAAGAAAATGTCTTTACATTTACACATCTGCACACAATTCTGCCAGGCCTGGCATATTCATTTACAATTTAACAACATTGTGATTACGAGGTATGCGGTTGGGCCCGCCATAGACGTCATTGGGCGCGACTATGGCGTGAACCATCTGCACAAATCGAGCAGGAGTCTGGATTGTGCGTCCGACTCTAGTTTTTCGCACTGTTTGGTCTGTCGAAATTTTTTCGCGATTAGCGATATTCGCATGTTTGTTTTTTGTCGAGTCGATTGCGGCGTCAGCAGCACCCGGGGTTTTACCTCGTAGATGTAAAGGTATGCGGGAATACGTTCGTAAACCACCGCCGTTCCCCGCAGGGGCTCGCGAATGCGGCGCTACGTAAGTATTGTCTGTGTTGGACAAGTTGACTTTAACATCTATTTGCTTTGGGACTGTGGCCGATTTTTGATTGCTTCTGACTGCCGTCGACTTTTTTGTGTTGACTCTCGTCCCGTTGGACGTCGGATTGTTCGCACTACCAGGTCTAGGTGGACCCTGTGGATTCCTACTAGATGTCCTGGTAGCCGTCGACTTCCGTGATTTGCTTGGCGGTTTACGCTGTGTTGTCGTACCTGTTGTAGGCTCGCACTCCATGTGAGCGGGTTTAACGCGATCTAAGAAGACCGTCTCAACCTTGCCTTTAACTAGGATTTTCATTACTCTGCCACTCCTCGCGACGACCTTGTATGGTCCGTCGTAAGGGGCGGTCAGAGGCGGTGCAATTGCGATTCGGCGCAAGAATACATGAGTACATGTATTCATAGTTGACGTAGTCGAATGTCTCAAACGTGTGAATTCCGCGTCATTAGCTTGATCGAGACTTAACGCTTTATAGTCTATCACTGGGCCATCGTGTATCGCTGACACTGATGGTCGTGACAGCGCATCAGCGACGAAATTTGTCTCTTCTTTTACATATCTAATATCGGTGGTGAATTCAGCAATGAACGCTAAATGACGTGTTTGTCGTAGGGATGCGCGCTCAGTGACGGATGACATTACGAAAGTTAACGGTTTGTGATCAGTATTAACGAAAAAATTTCGTCCTTCTAAATTGTGTCTGAAATGTTTAATTGTAGCGTATACTGCCAAAAGTTCACGATCGAACGCGCTATAGCGTGTCTCCGCTGGGTTCAGCTTCTTGCTGAAAAACGAAAGCGGCTGCCACATACCGTTTAAAAATTGCTGCAAAACGCCACCGACGGCGACATCACTAGCGTCACACGTGATGTTAAGCTGGGCCGTAGAATCTGGGTGCACCAGAAGCGTAGCGTTTGCCAGTATCTGTTTGGACTCGGAAAATGCTGACTCTGCTTCTTTATTCCACTTCAAATCGAAATTTGATTTCGGTGACAATCTGGTATGGCCTTCGTTGGCAGAAGTCAGTAGATTATTGAGTGGCGTCAGCTTGTCGGCGCAATGCGGTATGAAACGGTGGTAATAATTTACCATTCCCAGATGCCTACGCAATGCTCGTTGCTTTTCGGGTTTAATGAAATTAACGATCGTGTCAACGGCGCCAGGTAACGGCGAAATTCCTTCGGCGCAAACGTGATGACCTAAGAAACTTAATTCAGATGTTCCGAACTGACACTTTTCAGGACCAATGATAATTCCGTACTCCGATAGTCGAGCAAAAAGAATTCGTAGATGTTTCTTATGCGTTTTATGATCTGGGCTGGTTACCAGTAGGTCATCCAAATAAACAAAAACGAAATCAAGTCCCCGTGTCACGTGGTCTATAAATCGCTGAAACGTTTGACCGGAATTTCTCAGACCAAATGGGGTTCTAGTGAAATTAAACAAGCCAAAAGGTGTGGTAACAGCAGTCTTGTGTACGTCGGACGGTTCCACCGGAATTTGGTAATAAGCCCTGACTAAGTCTATCTTCGAAAAAAAATTCGATCCGGCTAATCGCTGCGTAAAATCTTGAATATGCGGAATCGGATAACGGTACGGTCTGTGCATTCAAAGTACGGTAGTCCCTGCATGGTCTCCAATCGCCGTTTTTCTTTGGCACCATGTGAAGCGCTGAGGACCACTCGCTGTCGCTGGGTTCAATGACCCCTAATTTAATCATATCATCAAATTCGCGTTTGGCGGTAACCAACTTATCGGGAGCCAAACGTCGTGGCCGAGCAAAAACCGGGTGACCTTTAGTCACAATCTTGTGAGTTATGCCGTGTTTGACGGGCTCATCCTTTGTCGTAGGGCGTGTCAGTTCCGGGAACTGGCCGAGGAGTTTAGTATATTCATTTTGAACTGTATCAACTCTGTTCAATGACAGAGGTTTAATCGAAGATAATGAAGCGGCAATGGCTAAGCCTGTACGCATGTCTCGAAGACATCTGCTTCCCAAGTCTACGAGCAAATTGTAGTGGATTAAAAAATCAGCCCCGATTATGGGTTGCTGTACATCTGCCACTATGAACGTCCACGGATATTCGCGCTTTAAACTGACATCGACGACGCGTTTACAATTGCCGTAAGTCTTTATAGTGCTGTTATTAGCTACCACCAGGGGGAGACTGTCAGCGCCCGAAATCCCGTTAGCGCAAGATTTCGGCAGAACACTGACAGCTGCGCCCATGTCGATCAAATATCTGCATTTGTGTCCTTTATCTGCGACATATAATAACTTAGAGTGAGATAACTGTGGAGAACTAGCGTCCGCGGAGTCATGTCGCGTCTTAGTTATACCGCCAGATGCAAGAGTCGCAATCTTGCTCTGGCTTGCCGAATTACCGCCTTTCCAACAACTGCTTTGGTGCCGAAACCTGCAGTCTTCTGCAGACGCCTCAGGAACCGCGAGGGAATATCGCTTCCGATCTTCTCGCCAGAGATAACTTTATTAACCCTTTCAGGGGTTGTCAATCCTCGCCTCTCAATTAGTATTGCTTTCAGGCTGTCATATTTGTTTGACCTGAAAGGCTGCAGCAGCACGTCTCTCACGTCTGATGCAATCTCGCCAGAAAGTGCAGCGCAGGTTAGGCTATACCTCTCGTCGTCATCATCGATCTGGTGGAGGGCGAATTGCGTCTCGATTTGATTAAATCAGAGCTCCACATCAGAGGCGTAGAAAGTTGCAATTCTAAACTTGGGCAATCTCGTAGCTCGTTCCTGCGGCTGTCTACCAAGCGATGAAGAACTCCTTGATGAGTCACTCCTCGAGTGGGAATTCAAACGTCTATCCCGAGCAATCCGAGCAAAATCGGCTTTGAGGCGTTGATATTCCTCGTCAGCTGCTCGGAATCGAACCTCATTGTCTTCACTGTCGGGATGATAGCTATCTTTTGGTCTAGCACCCGCACCTTCTAGAGGTGATGACATGAATCCTTCGCTGTCGTACTGCTTTGACATGATGAAGTAGTGTTTGTAAAATTATTTAATTAATGAAGCATCTGGGATAGCTGGCCTATTGGCTCTGTGCCTATCCCAAATGTGTTTAAAATGGCATGTCGTATTAACACATGCCAACTATTTTTGACGCGACCAAGATGGCGCACACCTAACAAATACAATATTCAGCATTCTCTGAAATAACATATGATAATAGTACAAAATATTGACCTACGGTCCTGGGAATATTTGTAAACAGACCAAATAAGACCGTTTATTGACATTCATTTAGGGAAACAATTTATTTTGGCCCTAAAGCTATTAAAGGTTACCCGAGTCGAAGCGGTAGTAAAAATTTCTGTCGATTTGTAGAAAAATTGTGAAAAAATTTGGCGAGATTTCGTCTGTGGACTTTAAAATCGAGTTACACAATTATGGTAATCAACGATAAAAATGAGTTACAGAAAATACCCACTTCCTACTCGCCTACAGTGGCATTAGTAGGATGAAGGCATTAAACAAACTCTTACGATAAAAAAAATGATAGACTATGTCTATAAGAATAATTTTCTAGATTCTTCTAGAGAACCGGCAAGGCCACCATCTTGAAAAGGCGCCAAACACGTGGGATTTCGACCAAAAGTTTAGAAATTTACGCCGTTTTCGACGCAAAGAAACGTGCTTCTCGTCTGGTAACTCTTTCTAACTAATTTAAACTGGCATATATATATTTTGACCTACAGCTTTCACGTATCTTGTGAAAAAAATGCTATTGATTTTTTTCAAAAAATCCCCTAAAATTAATGAAACTATCCTTGAAAACAGCAGTTTTCAACCGGCGTCTAGGTGAAAACACTGTTGCGTGAACGATCAGTCGTCAGGGGTCACCAATATGGCGTGTGGGAAGGTCGGATTAACCAATATGTCGTGGTAAACCTACACCGGGAGTTCCGTTATGGGGTCACAACGGCCGACGAAGGACTCCGCCCAATCTCGCCATCAAAACTCAAATATCCTCCTCATCCGTCTGGTAGACGGTATTAAACAAACCAGGAAACTGTCTTCTCTCTTGTCATGTTTATTTGATTAACATGCGATAACAGCAAAGCACAACCATCCGCGCACGGCACGTCTCTATGGACTTAGCGAGAGCGAGCTGCGGCACGTCCGCAGTCGCTGAGTATTACGCTTGAAGTGGAGGGAAAAATACCAAAGCCGCACCACACTGCTCTGTGTGCGCACGTCACCACGGTATGAAAACGAGGCGGTCATCCCCGTCAGCCCGCGTCTAGGAATCTGGGGATAAGCGCCACATTGACTAAGCGATGTCAGGATCCTACATTTCTGGCGACTTATGTAAAGAATACCCAGTGCCTGACTTATAAAGAATAGGCCTAACTGCGGGATTCCCACAAAAAAATAAAACTGGCCCGACATCATTCTATTGCTGTGCCACACTTTGAGCAATATCTTTGTTTTTGACGCAACAAGTTATTTTAGTGGGCCATAGGATTTTTCAAGATGAGTTCTAGGCCCTGCCTGCTGAATCAAAGGAACTGGCTCAGGCTAAAATCAGAAAAAAAACAGTGATTCTATTTTGGCTTATTAATATGACCATATGATGTAAACATGTCCATAGAATAGAACTGCAAAAGTTTTTTTTAATTTTTGTGCTGTGCATTTACCAGTTTGGCTAGATATAGAGACGAAATGCCCGTATTTCTTATTTTTGACATTAGTCCAGGCAATGAAGTGATTGTGGACAAAAATGTTAACAAAGGTATTTCAACGGAATTTGACTACGTTGGGTTATGTAAAACCCCCTATAAAACCCCACCCGAATCCACCTTGGGGAAAGCCTCGTTTTTCGGGTAAAATCTAAAATGGCCGCCATTAAACCAGTAATTTATGTATTTTTTTAATAAATCGCTTTTATTTGAGAACTAAACATCGTAGAGCCACATATATTATGTTTTTTCGCACAACTTTTTAAAGGAATTCCATTTGCTTATATTCATAAGTGGTCAACTGACGTCACAAACAAGGTCAAGGTCAAATAATTAGACCTAAAAATGTGAATAATTTGTATTTTTAATTGAAAAAATGCCCAAATATTTAATGGAAATAAATCTTAGTAAATGTTTTTCAACATAGTTTGACTCGGTGGGGCTATATAGAAACACACATAAAACCCCACCCAAATCCACCTTGCGGAAAGCCTCGTTTTCGGGTAAAATCCAAAATGGCCGCCATTAAACCAGTAATTTATGTATTTTTTTTAATAAATCGGTATCATTTGAGAACTAAACATCGTAGAGCCACGAATAATATTTCTTTTCGCACTAATTTTTAAAGGGCTTCTATTTATTCACAATTAAAATTCAAAAGAGGTGAAAGTGTGGTTATTTAAGGTCAAATTAGACCTAAAAATGTGAATAATTTGCTTTTTAAGTGCACAATGCCAAAGTATTTAATTAACACAAATTTAAAAAAATGCTTTTCAACATAATTTGACTATGTCAAACTATTTAAAACAACACATAAAACCCCACCGAAATCCTCCTTGGGAAAAGTCTCGTTTTCGGGTAAAATCCAAAATGGCCGCCAAACAACCAGTAATTTATATATATTTTAAAAATTTCAGAACTAAACATCGTAGAGCCACATATAATGTCTTTTCGCACTATTTTTTTCGGGGATTCAATTTTTTCACATCTTAAATTCCTCAGAGGTCAAACTGAGTTTATTTGCAAGGTCAAATTAGACCTAAAATATAAATAATTCGCATTTTGTAGGCTCTCAAATGCCGAAATATACAAAATGGCCGGCATTAAAGCAATAATTTATGTATTTAAGAAAAATCACTATCATTTAAAAACTAATCATCGTAGTCACATATAGTAGGGATTAGGGATTCCATTTGTTTACATTTCAAATTCGGAAAAGGTCAAACTGAGGTAATTTCCCAGGTCAAATTAAGCCTAAAAATATGAATAATTTGCATTTCTTTAGTGGACGAATGCCGAAATATTTGATTGACAAAAATGTTTACAAATGTTTTTAAACATAATTACCCTCAGTGTGGCTATGTAAAAACACACATAAAACTCCACCTGTATCCTCATTAGGGTGAGCCTCGTTTTCGGGTAAAATCCAAAATGTCCCCTAGTTTGACCAGTAATTGATCAAAATTCCTATAATTTTAAACTAATCAACATAGTACTACATATGCTATGTCTTTTAGCACAAAAATCTGGGATTTTTTTCACATTTTAATTCCTAGGAGGTCAAGCTGATGTCATTTTCAAGATTAAGGTCAAATTAGACCTAGAAATGGGTTAAATCTGTTGCACAAATGCCAGAAATTACAACCTGAGATAGTTGCTACTTTAATTTCATGGTATAAGTTGATAAATAATACTTTTCGACCCGATTTAATGTTTTTAAATCCGAAGTTGACTGTTTTTTTGGGTTACTTGATCTCGTATGAAACTACGTATAACCCACCTACACTAGTTAGGATACTAATTTTATGGTTTTAAAGTTTTACTTCGAGAAAGGTGGTTACTTCGGTCATTATAGCCTACAGTTCCCAATCCAGCTCTAAGCCAGAACTATACTGGGACCGACGTCGACATAGATATTATAGTCCAGGAAAGTTAGCCTAATACCTTGAACAAATAAGCAACAAGCTGAAAATTTCAGGAAAGTTTGTTAGAAGTATGACAAGCAACATATCAAGAGTCCTAATGTGTGCAGGGGGTGGAAGTGTCCTAAATCTAGTTCAAAAGGGCGCACAAAGGTCAAACTACTAAAAATCATATAATAGCTGGTTCCAAAACCATGATTCCGTGACCAACCTTTGGCAAGTAAGATATTTGTCAAAAAAACCTTCTACGGCTCTTTAGAATAGGTGGGCGGAATTCCGTAAAGCGCAAAATTCAAAATGGCCACTATCGATCACAAGTGAAAAAAGCAAGTATTCACTTATTTCATCCAGTGGTCTCCCAGTGGACCAGATTTTTTAATGCATTTAGGTAAAAAAATGAGTTATGAAGGTCACCTGTTTTTATTTTAAGAGATGCATTTCGCGTTTGGCCAAAAATCACAAGAAATCAAAGATGGTCGCCAGCGGTCTTTTGAACAAAATAGATTTTTACTTAAAAATTCCATTATCAACAGTAATATGTCATTTCTGATTAATTTTAAGACGTAGATCCCATTTATGTTCATTAAATTACAATCATAAGCCTCTGTGACCTTCAAGCACCACACGAAGGTCACAAATGATCAGTATAACAATTACATAGTGATTTTTTACCAGTGGTCCAATATTCACATGTGATACTGTAATATACTTTAATTTCGCGGATATGAATTTTCGCGCAAACTCGATTTTTGACCACATTTCACTCAAAAATATTTTTTGAAGTTAATTTTTCTGGCTTGGAGACATGTAGTTGTTATCTCGCCGTAACGACTGTCATCACCCCTCCCGACTAGTAATCACTATAATGCAACGTCGTAAGTAAACATAATGCTATGGTCATCAATTAATTGGAGGGGGAGGTGACCGACCATTGAGGCTAATGCACTGGAAACGAGCTGATCATTAACCCTATAAATTCAACAGGTTATCAATTTAATTAATTTTTATCCTGCTGCTGATTTACTAGGCCTACATGTATCGTTTCGGTGAAATATTTTAAATGCTCATCGCATCTGTTTGATTGTGGGAATTTAAAAATAACTACATATGTGCACATATTTGTGTAATGTTTGCATAGATCTGAGGGCAACTAGTGTCACTTAGCTCAAATCCTTAGAAAAACACATGCCATTAGAAACGTATCCACAGCTCTCCTAGCAACATTGAATCTGTCCCTAGTGAACACAACGCGTTCATCCAGTGTTGGGGAAATGCTGGCCCACTATCTTCGACGCTGGACCAGTATCACGCCAGCACTGGATCAACGTCTCGTGTTTGCTGGGTCACCACCCCTCAACTTGACATAGAAAAGATCAAAGTTGACATCAATACATCTATCATTAAACCCATTCATGCCCGATGGTTAATAGCAGTCATCGAATAAATCACACAGAAAACATACTGTATTATCAAGGACTTTGTACAAGCAGGTTTAGAATAAAATGGAAACAAAATTAAAAATATTGGTATCAATTTATGTTTTTTGTCACAATAAAAATATATTTCATATGTTGTCATTCAGTCGTTGTGATTCAGTCATTTAAATATAAATCCTAGGACTCGGAGAACATACTGTATTATCAAGGACTTTGTACAAGCAGGATTAGAATAAAATGGAAAAAAAAAATATTGGTATCAATTTATGTTTTTTGTCACAATAAAAATATATTTCATATGTTGTCATTCAGTCGTTGTGATTCAGTCATTTGAATATAAATCCTAGGACTTAAACTTTCACAGGTTAGCGAGACAATAACACAAATAGATTACATAACCACGGTCGACTGCACAGCGGCAGTCACACCCTTTAAAACCCAGTCTCAAAGTTCACGAAACACTTTGTGGTGAACAGTATTTCGTTGGAAATATGATTTCGCGCTCTTGGTCCTTGTGCGAAATGCGCGAAAATTAATTCCACACGAAATAAAAGTATATGGCTAATTGTGAGGCACATCATCTATTTCTGATATCCATAATTTCATTCTAGGCATCACTGACCTTACAAATTTTGTTCTATGTCTTTTTAGACGATGACATATATCGAATTTAAACTTGTCGAGTAAATAGAATGAAAACATGAATACCATCGTTTTTTACAGAGTTTCAAATCTTGGAAATATAAAGCCAAAATATTTTGTTCAATAAATCTAGATAACCTGCTGCCGTCAATGTGTTCGGTCCTTCAGGAGCTTGTAACGTTTCCCGTATCATGTTTGCTGGACCATTTGCGGCGCAGGGACAGCAATAAACCAAACACAAACGAGCGCTTGTGCAGTATAATTAGGGGCGGACCAGGGGGTCACGTGCCCCCCTCCCTTCGATGTAGTCCAGTCCCCTTATTGTGTCATTTTCCAGCCTAGGTATTTATTGTTCCCTTTTTTCAGTCCAGTCCACTTATTGTGCCATTTTATATATTTTCGCGACCTGTATGATAATAGACGAGAAGAAGTCAATGTGGAGGCAGCATATATGTAAGGGAGAACAAGTCGAACATAAGCAAATCTACACTTCACACATTGCTAGGTTTTAAAAATGTAAAAACACATACAGATCATTTGGTTAAGTTAGATGTGCATATCCGTTAAGGTTTTGTAAAACATCAACACATGGTGGGAATATGTTTTGATCCAGAACAAGCCTATGACACCACCTGGAAGTATAAACACGTTCATGTCTAAGGGGTACACCACCTCTATTTTCTAATAAATTTATAAAAGTATAACATTTGAAGTCAGATGAGATAACACTTCACTAAAGTTGCAAGAGAAAGGTGTTCCACAAAGAAACATTTTGTCGCCAACTCTATTGACAATACAAATTAAAGGTGTGGTCAACTATCAAAATTCGCGGGACAAGGGTCCCCCAGAAGGCAATAGTGCCCGTGGGTAGGCCAAGGCCCTATTCCATAATAATACTTAATATGCGTTTCATACCCAAAGCCTCATTAAGAGCAAGTTCTCAAATCACAGCAAGTTCATATATACTTGAGCGACATCTATGAGTTAATAATACAAAGCACTTTGCCCTTGCCCCTACTTGGTCGCTGGCTTGCAAACAAACTGACTGTATTACTGCAGGGATTTTGCAACTGCTTGACCCCAAGCTTGTATTGACATCCCAGTAAACACAAAACATTTGTATGACTTCATGCAATGTTGGACCAGCGTCGAAGACGTTGGGCCGACGTTGTATAAATGTTATACAAATATCTTGTGTTTGCTGGAGCAGGAGGACTTTTTCTCAAACATTGTACATTTATTCAATGTTGATTCAATGTTGGGCCGGCGTCGCAGACGTTGGCCTAGCATTAAAACAGCATTGGATCAATGTCTCGTTTAAGTAGTATCTTGTAATCAGTTCAGTGGCTATATTATTGCCGTCAATCTGTACTCAATTGGCTACTGTTGGCCACTTGACCGTCCCAGGCATGCGCGTTTTGCAGTTGAATAATTCTTTAACAGCGTAGTCAAGGCCATGCCAGAGTTTCCCTATCTGAGTTCAGGTTGAGAAGTATGTCTAGTTGTTGAATGCATTCATCATCAGACTAGCTTTTAATTTCATAAATACATATTGCAGGCCCAGCTTCAACCGGCGATAGGCAATGGCTGAAACTACCCTGAGCATGATAGCCAAACTTGATTGAAAAATATCCGTATCGTATGCGATAACACCTGCTTTTGCTGACCTGCAGGCCACGGTACATATCTTATAATCTGAATCACCTTCTGCATGATGAACGGTAATGTCTACATTGGCCATGTATTCAGCAAAAAGGTATATTAAGGCCTGTTTATTGGACGAATTCGCCAGAAATGCTTTATACTGGTGATCAAGCTCAATTCTGCAGATACTGAGACTGATGCACCAACATAATTTCCCATTCTGCGATTTTGAGTTTAGTACTAAAGCAGTGTAATGCAATCCAACGTAATCCAATACTGTATCATTGACTGACTGACCAAATTATATGGATTTTGCTCAAATTATGTTGAAAAGCATTTGTTAACATTTTGTCCATTAAATATATCTGCATTTGATGACCTAAAAATGTGAATTATTTATATTATAGGTTTAATTTGACCTTGACCTTGCGAATGTCCTCAGTTTGACTTCTTAGGAAATTGAGATGTGAACAAGTAGAATCTCAGAAAAAAAATAGTGCGAAAAGACATAGTATATGTGGCTCTACTATGTTTAGTTCTCAAAAGATGATGATTTAAAAAAAAAATACTTTAATTACTGGCATAATGACGGCCATTTTAGATTTTACCCGAAATCGAGGCTTTCCCCGAGGTTGATTCGGGTGGGGTTTTCACGTGTTGTTTCAAATAGCACCAATGAGTAAAATTATTATGTTGAAAAACATTCGTTTACATTTTTGTAAATTAAATATTTTGGCATTTGTGCACTTACAAATGCTAACTGTTCACATTTTTAGAACTAATTTGACCTTGACCTTGAAAATGGCCTCAGTTTGACATCTTAGAAATTTGAAATATAAACAAATACAATCCCTTAAAAAAAGTGTGAAAAAAACATATTATATGTGGTTCTACGATGCTTAGTTCTGAAATGATATCGATTTAAAAAAAATATAAATTACTGGTTTAATAATGGCGGCCATTTTAGATTTTACTCGAAAACGAGGCTTTCCCCAAGGAGGATTCAGATAGGGTTTTATGTGTTGTTTTAAATACTTCAACCGAGTCAAATTATGTTGAGAAGCATTTGTTAAATTTTTTGTCAATTAAATATTTTGACATTTGTGCACATAAAAAATGCAAATTTTTCACATTTTTAAGACCTTAACCTAGAAAATGACCTCAGTTTGACCTCTTAGAAATTCGAAATGCAAACAAATAGAGTCCCTTGAAAAAAATATTAAAAAAACATATTATATGTGGCTCTACGATGTTTAGTTCTGAAACGATAGCGATTTATTAAAAAAATATATAAACATTATTCACATTTTTAGGCCTAATTTGACCTTTGCCTTGAAAATGACCTTAGTTTGACATTTTATGAATTTTAAATGTGAACAAATAGAATCCCTTAAAAATAGTGTGAAAAAAACATATTATATGTGGTTCTACGATGCTTAGTTCTGAAATGATATCGATTTAAAAAAAAATATATAAATTACTGGTTTAATAATGGCGGCCATTTTGGATTTTACTCGAAAACGAGGCTTTTCCCAAGAAAGATTCGGATGGGGTTTTCTGTGTTGTTCTAAATACCCCAACCGAGTCAAATTATGTTGAGAAGCATTTGTTAACATTTTTGTCAATTAAATATTTTGGTATTTGTGCACATAAAAAATGCAATTTTTTTACATTTTTAAGACCTTGACCTTGAAAATGACTTCAGTTTGACCTCTTAGAAATTCGAAATGCAAACAAATAGAATCCCTTGAAAAAATATTGCGAAAGAAAACATATTATATGTAGCTCTACGATAGCGATTTATTAAAAAAATATATACATTTTTCACATTTTTAGGCCTAATTTGACCTTGACCTTGAAAATGACCTCAGTTTTACCTTTTATAAATTTTAAATGTCAACAAATAGAATCCATTAAAAAATAGAGGGAAAAAAATATTATATGTGGTTCTACGATGATTAGTTCTGAAATGATGGCGATTTAAAAAAAAAATTAAATAAATTATTGGTTTAATAATGGCGATCATTTTGGATTTTACCCGAAAATGAGGCTTTCCCAAAGGAGAATTCGGATGGGGTTTTATTTGTTGTTTTAAATACTTCAACCGAGTCAAATTATGTTGAGAAGCATTTGTTAACATTTTTGTCAATTAAATATTTTGGCATTTGTGCACCTAAAAAATGCCAATTTTTCACATTTATAAGACCTTGACCTTGAAAATGACCTCAGTTTGACCTCTTAGAAATCCGAAATGTAAACAAATAGAATTCCTTGAATAAAATATTGCGAAAAAAACATAATATATGTGACTCTACGATGTTTAGTTCTGAAACGATAGCTATTTATTAAAAAATATATATAAATTATTCACATTTTTAGGCTTAATTTGACCTTGACCTTGAAAATGGCCTTAGTTTGACCTTTTATGCATTTTAAATGTGAACAAATAAAATCATTTTAAAAAAATAGTGCGAAAAGACATAATATATGTGGCTGTCCGATGTTTAGTTCTCAAATTATAGCGATTTATTAAAAAAATACACAAATTACTGGTTTAATGGCGGCCATTTTGGATATTAACTGAAAACGAGGCTTTCCCCAAGGAGGATTCGGGTGGGGTTTTATGGGTGTTTTTACATGGCCCCATCGAGTCAAATTCCGTTGAAAAAACTTTGTTAACATTTTTGTCCATTAAAAAATATTTATTGCCTGGACAACATGGTAGTGCCTGCAATAGATGCCCATTACGGCCCACACTGTCAAATTGTGAGCTGTGTATCGCTGTATTAGTTTAAGTATTAGTATTCAGCGTTGTTAGAACAGAGTCAAGGTTCGGCATCCCATGACAATAAAATTTAAATGAAGTATGGCAGAAAACGAGCTACTAAAACCAAAATGTAGTTGAAATGTTGCTGATTCCAACGAAATATTGGACTGTAACATGACTGTAACCTCGCCACAAGGTAACCTCGCAACAGGTAATCTCGCCACAGATTTGGTAACCTCGCCACAGAAGGCTGAGTAACCTCGCCACAGCTTTGGTAACCTCGCCACATGGGGCTAAGTAACCTCGCCACACATGTTGTATCCGCATTTGTCAATGTATTTTCAAAGGTTAATCTCTACCTTGAACGTGGTGTATATGTCTATATAGACTTAGACTAGGCCTATATGTGCCATTGAAATCAAAAGCGAAAAAAATTATCGAAAAATGGACCAATATATAACGAATAATAATACGCCTACAAATTTATTTTGTACAGCAAATATTGTAGAAAATTTATTCATTGTGACTAATAGTAGTAACATATTAACCCTTAAAGCGCTGAATTAAATAATTTAAAGTTTCACACATTTGGAGTTGTGTCTCACTACCTTGACCCACAACTTTAAGTGAGATAAAACAACTCGTATTTGTTTAATTTGTAATTTAAGACTAAGCAATTTACAAATCTTGATGTTTAGATGGCTAATAAAACGGATTAAAGCGAAGTCGCGCTTAGCGGTTTAAGGTGATTTAGGTGTAGGCCTAGCGGCAACAACAGAGGAAGTTGATGGCACTGCCCCAAGAAGAGATCCGACAGGACCCGAGGAAGACAAGAGTGGCACTCAAGCTATGTGATCGACTCCAATAACACTCGATATTGTTGACGTAATTGATTGACACAATCAACTCATGTGAGTGCGTGGTGACGTGATGACACTTGTAACCTACTTGCAAACGCTTCTTCGGGTTTTAATAATAGCATAACCGCCAATATGGTTTATGTTCACATGGTTTATTGAATAATTTTACTAATTGTGTGCCAATAAATTGAATCTTAGCTATTTCTATCAGCATGAACACCTGATGAATGTTTAATATGGCATATGAGGTGATATGAATGAACCTTAAGTGTTTTATTTGTTGTTGGGAAAATGCCCCCTTTTGAAATAATAATGGGCCACATGCCCCATCGTCCAAGGCCAATGCCCCCCCCCCTCCGAAAAATATCATGAGCCCCTTGGCCCCTTTTTCCAATTTATAAATCGGGCACTGAATATGTAATAGTACCAACCTCATACATATAGTTTTAACTATTTATATTGCAGTATATTAACCGTCTGCGTCCCTATGTTTGGGCTATATTAAGAAGAGCTATATTCAAGTTAAACTGAACGTAGATTTCAACCTAAGTCTATGCTAAAAACACAAATAGTAGGCCTAATTTATGTTCTTGTATTATAGATCCTATCGATGGGAGCTGATATTCAACATCACATTGTAATATAGGCCTGAATATCACGCTAATAGGGGTCTAATTAGAAGTTACTAAAATGTGTGGTACCAAAGCCATAACTTTATTTGAAATTGAATTTAAAAATAGTAATATTATTAATAAATGATGTTCCTTTAATGCTGGGTAAACGATGTAGAGGGCGGCACAACAATATACTAAATATCTAGTTATCCCTGGTTTAATACTAGTCCACCGTCTGCACTGCTGGCCCAACATTAAACTAACATTAAGTCGATGTAGCTTCTGCAGAAAGCATAGCGTATATAGCCACTGTAATAAATTATCAGATTATGCTTTGTACGCATCGCGTTGACTACTACAATGAGGCAATACCGCTGGAGTGCAATCACACGTAAATTGCCATACAGTTAACTCTATGGTTTGGCTAAACTTCTGAAATTCGAAACCTTTGAGTGTTGATCCACTGTTCGCCGTATCGTGTTTGCTGGGATGCACCTAAAAGTATGCATACTTTAGAAGTGGATATATCTATATTAGTCAGGGCTGTAAGGGCAATAAATGGACTGTTTGAGGCAAATTGTTCCAAAGCTATCAAATTTTGCCCAGTTGACAGAATCCTACTTGATCGACTTAGGTTGGATGCCAAGAAAGGCATCGCCTTGCGCCACCGTAGAGGCTAAATCCAAAATGGCCGCCACTAGATATCAGAAATATCAGAATTAAACCATATATCAATTAAAATCCTAAATTACAAGAAATAAAACTTGCTACTGAGAAGCATTATTTATGATTTATATGTTTTTCATAAGTTTCGATTGATTTCTCCCCAAAATATCACATTTGTATGTGAGTTATTGGCACAACGCTTAATTATCATGATCTGCTCATTCTATGTCAAATAATGCACGTTTCTCAATCATTTCCATACAAGTACAACAGTTATATGATCACAGGCCCACCAATAATAAATAAACAGTATCAGTGATAAATAGTTAAATTAATTATTTAACATTATTGATCTTGTACTTTGACGTCAAGAAAGTTAATACGACACATGACATTAGGAAAGATACAATACGTACGTACTTGTCACTGGAACCATGCGATCATCCTAATTTATTGCAATTTTCCACACATTATTATTATTTATTCATTAAAACCCCCACAAGTGAGGAAAACATTTGTATATTACATTCATACAAACGTATCACAGATAAGAAATAGCACAGTATATATATTAAAAGCGGGTCAATAATTTAGTAAAAATATGTGCGGTAGAGTTTATATTCAGAAAGTCTGGTCTATACAACACGCCTTGCAATGAGTCTACCAACCCGTCTCTAGCAGAATACTTTTGCGTATACATGTATTTAAATGTTGAGAGTGCAGAGAGAAGGGGTGATAGACCCATGTCAAGTAGTCTGCCAAAAAGCGTCTTTTTACTGTACTTTCCGGTTAATAAATACTTAGACATAAAAAATGAGCACAGACTCCGTACTGGAGAATTCACTAAAAATATCCTTTTCATCAGGCTTACGGACATAGATTTAATACTCTCTTCAATAGGTAAGATATCAAGAGCCGTCAGCAACTTGGAGTGATGAGAGTACCTACTCAGACAAAGAAAAAAATAAAATGAATCGGGCTTTAGGCCACCTTTGTGCACATATAGGCTAAACTGGGCCAGGCGAACCTCCTGAGGATGGTGAGATGATTGAGATGACACTGTCCTCCAGACACAGGATTCGAAATTCGAGCCCTGGCGGTCTGAGGCCGAGCACGCTACCTCTCGGTCACAGGTTCAGGTATTGAATTAAAGAGTGACCAAGAGAACAACGTCCGTATTGTTTGCTGCCAAGACAGAAAGAGACCGACAAGCAAGACTTTATTACCATATATTATGCATACATTAATATTCATGTGCTAGTTATTTCATAAGTCACCAGGGGTGAAAACGCGGTATATACATTTCTCCTGACACTCCCGGGGGCATATAAAACATGTTATTAATAGAATTGTGAAGGTAATTACTTAAGATAGTTGCTTTAACCATTTTTGTCTGGCTTCTATAGCGGCTTGTCGGGAAGGTCTACGCACATCAGATGAACTGACCGTTTGTTCCTCTGATTCACGTATTGTATCATTCAATTCAAGTGGATATAATTTTGTAATAGGTCTGTTAGTTAAACCATATTTGGTGCGTATGTTGGCAGATCTTACAAAACCGTCACCACCTTTATTTAGTTCGGTAACAACTGCCAATGGCCACTGTACCAGGCGTGGGGTCAAAGTACTCGGTACTTCGGTACTCGAGTACCGATTTTGCGGTACTCGTCGGTACTCAGTACTCGTAAATAAAAGTACTTTTAACGAGTACTTACGAGTACTTTACGAGTATTAGTCATCTTAAATTAATTCAAAATAGCTCACAGACAAATCATAAATCATTATAGCGGGATATGGAACATTCAGTTTATGATTCATTTTCCATCCGTTTAGCTATTATATTGAAAAAAGATTTATTAAATACTTTATAATTATTTCCAAACTAGTCCAATTACTTACATCAATTTATAACAAAAGTGCGCCTTTTTTACAATATCATGCTGCTAATTGCTTGTTCTGCCTTGTATATACTAGTATGTATGCTCGTGTAGTTCACAAGATAAATAAATAACTATTCTTAAAAAAAGACAAGAGACGTGTCTTTGGAAATTCGGAATTGATATATAACATTTACAAGTGACCATACTATACGGTAGGACTAGTAATCATTGAAGGGGAGGCGTGATTTCAACAATAATGTCTCGCTGTTTAAGAATCACACATACAACACCTCGTTCTTCGCAGCTAAGCCCCAGAAACACGGGGCATTGAACCAATGGTGGTATAATGTTGGGCCAACGTTGAAGACTGTGTACTAAGATTACTATAGGTTCAATTTTCCGTGTTTGTTGGGACGATCGACCGGTATTTGCATAATATTTGCACAATATTGGCCCAATTGCGTAGATACTTAGCCGACATTTCCCCAGCACCGGACAAATAATGTCACTCAAGTGAACAAGTGAACAAGTAGTTTATAACTGTTCTCTTATAAAGCAGTAATATTAAAACTGCTATAGCTCATACCACTCAGTACTAATGTTGTGTAAGTGCCAAAAAACACGACCGTGACAACGCGACGTCTTATCTACAGTGACCTTACAATGCCGGGCCAATGTCCAAGACATTGGGCCAAGAATTAACCAGAAAGTACGTAGGATTAACACATGATATAACAGTAGTGTCAAACAAAGATGACCAAAGTAATTAGACGGCAAACATCACCCTTTAACTGCGGGACACTACTATTTTTTATATATCATTATTACAATTTTTTTATGAAGCGGTTCATACAAAAACATTCGGAGCGCTGTACACACTGAAAACAAGAAAAAAATAAAAGTAGACGAAATTATGCACAAGTTTACAAGACGTCAGTTGTCTAGCGAACTAAACTACCTTGACATGTGCAATATATATACATTGCGTCAGGTCACCAGTAAGCAACAGCTAAGTCAAAAAATTGTTTTTTTATTTGTCTATTTTTTAATATCGTGATTATAGTTTGTCATTTGAAGCTAGAAATTGAATCGGCAATTATAGCTGCAAATTAGAGAAAAATATAATTGAACATATAATTGTTAGTGTCGCCTAAGGGTTAAAGGTGTGAGGTTACATAATGAGTCTATTGTAGGCCTACGGCGGCTTTCTATAACCCTTTCAGTCCCCGAAATGTGATGACGGACCGAGTATAAAAATAAATACAACAGTGAGGTGCTCCTCAAAATGTTTTCAAAACTAATAATAGGCTAATTTCTCAGCGGATGCCCGGGCTGAATCTTGTACGGATATCCATGTATTATGGTAATACATTTGATTTGATATCACGGTCTACAGCAGCTAAAGTGTGCCTGTTATCGTAAACCAATTCTGCCGTGCAAAGCCAAAAGGCAGTTCTGTTTACTTGACAAGTAAGTAGATACTGCCTTTTGGATTTTCAGGGCAGAATTGTGATCCGTGTACCCTTAATAGCCTTGATCTTTTCCATGACACAATGTGTGCTCAGGCTCATTAAACCGTTTATTACAGTGGCGGCCAAATGTTGGCGGCACTGATCTAAAATTTTACTATCATTAGGACGGTTCCGGGTCAACTCGGACCCTAACCAACTCGGACCCTGCTACAAACAGTGTCCGAGTTGGTTCACGGCAGTGTCCGACTTGGTAATGGTAGAATAGTGTCCGAGCTGGCATAGGGTCCGACACGTCTAAAACCAACTCGGACCCTACAAAGAATAAATATAAATGTATTTTATTTGCATTTTCAATTAAAATGATTTTTAAAGCACGGAAAGTGGAAAATGTCTGTCGCGTCAATCCAAACAAGCAACCACTGCCTAGTATTAACACAAAAAATATTTTTTAGCAATACGATTAAAATTAATGAAATGCCAACAGCTTTGATGAGTTGCGAGTCTTTGGTGAACTCACCCGCTCCACCCCTTGCACCTCAGGTGTTGTGATGAGGATTCATGTGAGTTGATTGCTAATTCAGACCTGTCAGCGAGAGCCGCTCGTGAAATGTCAACGGCTTTGATGAGTTGCGAATCTTTGATTAATTGTTAATTCACAAATAAAAGATATCACAGTAGGCCTATATACATTAAAAATATTAGCTAAAATATGCGTGGTAGAGTTTCTATTTAAAAAGTCATCTTTAATAACCCTTTAACCGCCAAATTATTCATTCGGAATTTTCACCCACCTGAAGTTGCGGCAATGAATGTGATAATAATTAAGTGAAAACCCGAATAAATTCGGCACCGACGGTTAAAGGGTTAAACACGGTATAAAATGCAATTAACTACAACAGTTTATAAAACGCCATATAAAACGTAATTAGCTTCAACAGCAGATAAAACACCATGTAAAACGTAATTAGCTTCAACAGTAGACAAAACACCATGTAAAACGCAATTAGCTTCAACAGTAGACAAAACACCATGTAAAACGCAATTAGCTTCAACAGTAGATAAAACACCATGTAAAACGCAATTAGCTTCAACAGTAGATAAAACACCATGTAAAACGCAATTAGCTTCAACAGTAGATAAAACACCATGTAAAACGTGAATACGATACATCTCATTGATGCCGATTAAATGCTTGTGACCTCATCAGCCTTCTGCATGATGAAGCTCGCCTTGTGGATATCCAGGTAAAACTGGTGTCCGACAATCAGACAAGACCACAGACGCAGATATGCGAACCTGCAAGCCTGTTAAGAGCATGCTCCCGTGTTAATGGACCTCAAATGTAGACAATGTTGACAATGACAATGTACATGTACAATATTTTAATTTAAAATGTGAAAATGATTTATAAAATATACTGATGAAATGATTTATGAAATATACTGATGAAATGATCTAGACTATAGTATCTGTGTTTGACTTTATTTTATGAGTTGTTTATTTTTACCTAACTATCTGCCTATAGTAAATAGTCTACATAGACTATAGAGCCTATCAGCTGGGTCCGAGTAGTGTCCGAGTTGGTTATATAATGATGGGGTCCGAGTTGGTATAGTGTCCGAGTTGGTCTGGCGTAGTGTCCGAGTTGGTAGTGTCTGAGTTGGTCTAGTGTCCGAGTTGGTATAGGGTCCGAGTTGGTATAGGGTCCGAGTCGTCCGGTTACCATTAGGACTACTGCAAGTTTTTAAGCTAGCGTGTTTTGCAACGTAAAGCTTTAGACACAGACAATTTGTATACTAGTATGTACTTATTAATTTATTATGATTCGCCAAATAGTAGGCCTATGTGTACCATACAATACTTCGTACACTGATAGGAGTATTATCAGTGGCGGATTTAGACCGGGTTGACTGGTTCAGCATCTTAAAATCGATCAGATTATAGGGTTTCAGACATAAAAAAAAGAGTTATACAAACAAAATGACCGGTTTTCAAAACGAAAATGACATGCATATTGCGTTAATATTAATTAAGGAAACAAGTAATTTAAAGTGATTGATAAGCCTAATCGTTGGCACTAGAAGGGGTGGAGGGGTGGTCGGCTGCAAGTCCTTAGCAGGTACAATTAGTTGTCACCGCCTTATTGATCTGTAAATAATAAATCACGCCGACAGTGACGCCTTGACTATTACATAACATCCACACCACCCCTCCAGTCTATACGACCTACATAATTATATACTATAAAGTTGGCGATTTTCACATTTAAATTGGACGTTTGATCTTATATCGCTTATTTCCTATTTTGTCCATCACCTTTATCACTTTATTTATAATTGGGACTTAAATTATTATAGGACTATATTATATTATAATGATACAAACGCCGCTAAACACCAGAGTTGCCTTACACCAGCGTGTATATAATATATGATACTTATATGATACACATAGGCACATAATATGATACATATATGTATATATAATATGAGTAAATTGGAACCTTTTCAGATTATTTTCTAGATCTGCCCCTGATTATTATACTATTGGCTGGGACATGGCATCAGATAATGCAATATCAATAATATACCTGTCCCATAAAGTATTATTTTCACCTCTCATATCTATATGTGACCCGACCTGGCAAAATGAGTCGTAAGTTGCATATATAAATATTAGAGTTATTAAGATATCCCGCACGTACCCAAAAAGTACCATTAAAATGGTATAACACACAACTCCGTAGCGTGTTTAACTCCGGAAATATGAGTCGACAAACTCAGAAAAATATGAAGTCTGAAATTGCGTCATTTTGAGAAAATGGCATTTGAAGTTCGAAAAAGCAATTTGTGCATTTTTGGAAAATACCACACAATTGTATTAAAATAAAATAAATAGAAAAAATATTTATTTCCACTCCATTTTCTTAATAATCGTTTGCCAAAGTGTGACTTAAAACTCATGTTGCCAGATCGGGTCACATATAGCAACATGAAGTAACATATATTATAATCAATTATTTATTTAATAAATTTCATGTAAATTATCAGAGTTTATAACCAAAGTACTCGGTACTTGTACTCGAGTACTTTTCAAAGTACTTGTACTTGTACTCAAGTACTTTTGAAAATCCAGTACTTGTACTTGTACTTGTACTTGTCATTTTTTCAAGTACTTGTACTTGTACTCGAGTACTTATGTCCAGTACTCGCCCCAAGCCTGCACTGTACACGTTTGTCATCAATATGGACGACGACAACATCACCAATTTTAATAATGTTCGTTGATTGTCCTAGTTTACATTGTTTTGCATTAGTGGCGTGTATTTCACGGAGAGCCGGTAAGTATTCAGATCTCCAACGGCCCCAGCATTGCTGGAAAATCAAATCTAATCTACGAGCTCTTTTAGTCAGCAAAGTATTATTGACACCATAATCTAAATCATGTAGTTCGTCAGCTGTGATATTTTCACGTGGCAGAGTGATCAGTGAGCGTCCATTCACCAACATTGAAGGTGTGAGTGGATCCGGCTCATTAGCTTCAGACGAAACGTAAGTCAGTGGTCGTTCATTAATCATTGTCTCTATTTCGGTAACGACTGTAACAAGTTCATCGAGTGTTACGAGTGCACGACCTAGACATTTCGTGAGTGACGTTTATGTCAGCCCTATGAGGCGCTCGTAGAATCCACCGAACCAAGGTGCGCGTTTCGGGATAAATGTCCACTCTACCTTTCTACTGGCGAGGAAGTTGATCACTTCCGAATTTTCACACAAATCTTGAATCTGCTTGGCTCCAGCGATGAACGTGGATCCATTGTCCGAGATGAGATGTCGCGGTGTAGATCGTCTTGCAGCGAAGCGACGGAATGCGCGAAGAAATGTCTGTGTGCTTAAGTCGCCAACGACCTCCAAATGAACTGCTCGGGTCACGGCACATGTAAACAAACATATGTACGCTTTGTTTGGAATTGATGTTGCCTTATAATACAATGTACCTGTGAAGTCGACACCACAAGCAGTGAATGGGGGTCCCTCAGTTAGACGAAACTCTGGCAACTGAGGCGTGTCGGGCGATTTGTAGGACATTCCGGTCAACTTCAAACATCTAACACAACGTCGTAGCAATGTTTTCACCATTATACGAAGACGTGGTACCCAATAGGTTTGTCTGATGAATGAGATAGTTATTTCAACTCCACCGTGAAGCACAAACACATGAGCCTGTGTCGCCACGAGTTCAGTGAAATGCTGATTAGGCGGTAGCAGCACAGGATGTTTCCTATTATATGATAATCTGGCATTGTGTAACCTCCCACCACAGCGAATAATGGCAGCGTCATCAATAAATAATTTGAATTGATTAACAAGCGAATTTTTCACAATTGTTTGACGTTTCATAGTTTTAAGTTCATTTGAGTATGTTTCACGTTGAACTGACATTACCCACAATCTCTTTGCGCTGTTCAGTTCGGGAACACTAATATGAACCGAATTGCGCAATGTAGATTTTTGACGTCGAGTGAAGCGCAGTATATAGCTGGTGACACGTAGTAATCTGCCCAATGAATTGAAATCTTTATATTAATGATTGAGCTAATGCCACAGATTTGATTTTGATACGTTGTACTGGTTGGCATATTGTTGTCTATTTCACACGCACTGTCAAATAATTCACAAATCGGCCAGTCACCCTTTGGTAACCACGGCGGGCCTTTGAGCCACAACACTGAATGATTCAAATATTCATTATGAGCCAATCCCCTAGTTAGCATATCACCAGGGTTGTCTTTCGTAGGACAATATTTAGTGAAAGTAAAATGACCCTCTCTAATAGTTTTCACACTATTTTCAACAAATATAGGCAGTTTTTTTACCACTTTGGATCCAACACAAAACTATTTGGCTATCACACCACAGAGTTGTATGTTGTATGTTTATAGACCCTAAAGCTTCCAGTACTAGTTTTAACAGTTGTGTACCAACTACAGCAGCTGATAGTTCTAACCGCGGTAGTGTTATGCTTTTTAATGGTTTGACTCTCGATTTAATATATCACAAATGCTACAGAATCACCCTGTTTTAAATACACTACAGCACCATATGCCTTCATGTTAGCATCCGCGAATACATGCAATTCAAATGCTTTCGATTTATCAAATGATGTAGAAAATTGTCTCTTTATTCTGATTGATCTAACAGTGTCCATATCAGAAGATATGTTATTCCATTCAGAATTAAAATCTACGTTTAGTGGTTCATCCCATTTTATATTCATAGACCACAGTTTTTGTATGAGTATTTTAGCTTTAATGTGTACCGGAGCAACGATTCCCAAAGGGTCAAACAGACTTGATGCATATTTGACTACATCTCTTTTCGTGTAAATTGATTGTTCTCGAAAGGTTGACGAAGGAAATGATAAATAATCATCTTCATTCTCCCAAATCAATCCTAGAACTTTAACAGGACCTGCGCCTGCGTCATTATGATCAGCTGAAATTATAGTCTGTAAGTCTTTGTTTTTTGTGCTCCACGAGCGTAATTTGAAACCGGCATCACGTGATAAGGCAATTGATTCATTATAGTAGCTAATAGCAATGTCTTTGGTTTCAACACTTGAAATTACATTATCCACATAGATATTATTTTTCAAATTGTCAGCTACTTCAGTTGGATGTCTCTCTAAGTGTGACTTTATAACAGCATTCAGAATAAACGGCGAGCTCACTGACCCAAAAAGGACGGCTTTAAATCTGTATACCTTGAATTCACTTTCCGTATCACAAGGATCGGACAACCAGAAAAATTTAGTGAAATTACTGTCTGATTCAGATAGCTGTATATTCAGGAATGCTTTTTCTATGTCACTAACAATACCTACTTCATGTAATCGGAATCGTATTAACATTTCAACCATATCATTTATCAATGATTTGATTATATTGTACCCTTGATTATAATAATAATAACTAGAGGGGAATTGTGACTTTTCAAGTAGCAATAATGTTTGGACAACGTTTTGTGCGTTTTTTGGCGACCATTTTAAATTTTGTTAGGTTATTTATGAGAGATTGATTGGAATTTTACATTTCTCTATTCTGACTTCTTTGTTGGTTTAATGCTGTATCACTGTCTGTGACACTGGCAAAACATTAAAACCACATTGCGTCCACGTTTCGTGTTGATGCAATTATAACTGCTAAAATGTAGAATTTGAAAGGTTCTATTGTTAATATCAAGCAACCAATGTTGATTCAATGCTGAGCAACTCTCTGGGACGCTGGCCCCACAGTGAAACATTTGTGGATATAGGCCTCTGTGTTTTAATGGATTAAATGTAGAGAGGGTCCGGAAGATCATGATATATGACTTAGAAAAATCATAGCACACCTCCCTAAAACCTAAGGATCATTATGACAATGTTTGAAGTTGTTTGGATAAAAACTCAGGGAGTAATGGGCCTCGACATAGAATAATAAAAGTGTTGAGATCCATACAAAACTTAATATATTTGGACAAAAACACTCATTAACCTAATCATACCCGCAGTTTATCATTCCCTTTGTAACTTATAGTCAATTAACCGGATATATTATACACTTCCTCTATTAAAAATATGTCTTATGATAAGTTTTTAGAATATTTGTAATAATAAAAATATATTTTTACAATCTCGTCATTTATGAAAAAAAACTCCATTTGTAATTTACATTCATCATTTCGCAACAGCAGCAACAGCAGCAGTTGCGGCGTTCTTTTAACTGTTTCTACCACTGTTAAACAGCCCAAAATCTACAGAATGTTGTGACAAGACAAGTTATAAAACCTGAGGTAATTTCCATTCATTCTGGTATAAGCTAGCACTATTTTTTAAATTAATACATGTATGCACTGAACATTGTTTTGTGGGTCTAATTTATTCCCAGTGTGACCATACAAATACACACAAATATACATTGTGAATCCTACACACGCTACATAGCATATTTGAACTGAATTAAATAAAATTAAATTAGATCAGTATACTGACCGATATTTCAGATTATTTTCAAGTAGTTTTGAAATATATATTATATACCGGTAGATAATATATATATGATTTTATTCGTTGTGAAGTCGGAACTCACAGATCCCGGTGAGTTAGATGTTAATTTAAAAATCGGCGTGTAAGCCTAATTCAACCTCAGTATGACTATACAAATACTCATAAATATACACTGAATGTACTATACACAACACATATCATATTTCGAAGCATAATAATATCTAAATAATAACTAAATAATATGTAAATAATGTATAAATGATGTATAAATAATAACATATTATGCTTTCTAAAACTAGCAACAGCAATAGCAGCAGCAGCAGCAACTGCAGAAGCGTCATGGCGTCAATTACTCATTTAATGATGAGTCATCATAATCACGCCCATCAATCATGCACATTGATGCTCCCAGTGTCAAAACATGATGCCCATTTATCACCCGAGGATGACTCATCATCCACCTCCTGACATTAATCATACATACCAATAATAAGAGCATTATGCCCATTATTCATGCACATTGATACTCCCAGTGTCAAGACATGATGCTCATTCATCATTCGTGTATGAGTGACCAAATCAATGACATTAAATATAAAATATGCTGACATGACACAGATACGCTTATTAATATTTTGAACTAGCCAATCAAAATAAAGCACTTGGTGTCATGATGCCCATTAATCATATAAGGATGAGTCATACTTGTCTGTGGAAGGGGAATCCAAGTGGGGTGGGTGACCATGATGAGTCACCCTTTCCAAGGAGAGGTGATCAATATTCAGAGACACTCATTAATATTTTGAGCCAGCCAATCAAAATAAAGCACTTGGCGTCATGACGCCCATTATTCATCCAAGGATGAGTCATCTTTTTCTAGGGGAGGGGACCCTAGGGTACGGGGTGCACCAGTTTGTAACAGGCATCAAGTGGAGGGGAGCCGGGGCAGTGGTGAGTCATCCTTTTCTGTGGGGAGAGGGACCCAAGTGGTGGGGGCCGTGATGAGTCATCCAATGGGGGGACAAGGGAGGAGGGGCTCCACCAATCACAGCCAAGGGGAGGGGGTGGGGGGCAGATTATGTTAATGTGCCCCTTGAAAACACAGTATCTCCTCGGATGGTTTTGATATTAAAAAGCTGTGTGCGAACTGCATACCCTACTACTTACATGTGTATTTTATTGTACATATTGTAACTGTAATATTTTGCATGCAAATAAATAAACTAAACTAAACTAGACGTCACGGAAGTGTCCCATTCCCGATAACATCCACTGATTGGCTCTCAGCAATCATTTCAAAACGCATTGCCTCATTGTGCAGATGAACTAAGAGTTGACTTACAACTGCTGTGTAAAGCAAAAATGCAGAATCTGCTCACTTTACAAGTAAGCACATACTGCCTTTGTGACCTTTCAGCTCTATCTGTGTGCATCAAATTAATTACATGGTATCACACCACAATTTGAAGAGCTTAGATAACACTGACGTTTCTGAGTTGACCTCGGTAAATTTATCATTTTTTATATTGACTTAATTTCTGTTTATGAATAAATTCCTTCGTACAAAGCAAATGCGCCAAAGAAAGACTCAGGGGGGGGGGGGCGGTGAGTTATTCCCAAGGGATGTCCCATGTTAAAACAGTCGATGTATTTTGGCAGATTACATGTTGAATAAAAATATTTGTTAATAAAAGCGACTCAGTATGATGACATCAATTTTCGATTTTAATTTGTAATAAAGTAGTGTATCCCACAGATAATTATTTCAATTTTTTCAGATTTTCAGAAACATTTCTTAATAGATATAACACTATTTATAAGAATCCATGAATAACCCAAGCATAGAGTGTATTGACCAAACGATGGTTGAATGCCAGCACAGAATTGGGCCACAAGCTGATGCCGTCGGCCCAGCGTCGAGCAAATTATCGGTGCTGTGGGTGACCCACCCGACCATCGCCTTCCCAGATTAAGCAGTTGTTAAGGGCGGCAGCTATTGATGTTGAGATGGTGGTTATCGGGGGCAGTTTTGTTGACATGACAATATACGTCCTGGAAAAAAAAATAGTTTAGTCGTTTCAGTGCTTAATTTTTTTTATGTTTCCGTATTTTATTCAGGATCAGTAGGATATATAGTTTCATATGGAGTAAATTTTCAAAATTGAAAATTATCATCCCACGGAGTTCTTTTAAATCAAATCAAAATAGTTTATTCAAACAAAATACAAACATATCAAATTATACAGTGATATTAAAAAATATAAAAAAGTTAGACACCTTTCATGATTATGGCACAAAATTTGGTTTGTAAGGAAGTGAAATGAAGTCAATGACTTACTATGAAATACTAAGTTCACTTCCGATTTACAGTGTTTACACAGAGTAATAATGCATACATGATCGACTCGGAATAGGTAAATAAATGTATGATGAATCTATTAAATGCCTCATTTATCTAAATGTAATCACCATAATATGTGATTGAATCAAGTATTATTTATATATTTACCTAAAAAAGAGACTTTTTTTTAATAAACAAATTGTACTAGTGGTTTTAATATTAGTTTTGAGTGGATTCCATAGCTCAACCCCAGCTACACTCACTGTCATAGATTTCAAGGTAATGCGAACATATTTTGACTAAATTTACCACTTTATCTTATATTGTATGAATTGGAATTGATTGCAAATGATGATTGTATTTGTATAGGCAATAAATTATTTTTCATCTTAAACATACCAATCACTGTGTTATAAGCAATCAAATCAACAAACTTCAATATACCACACTTATAAAATAACGGACTGGTATCAGTGCGCATATCATTAATACCACAAATAGCTCTAATTACTTTTTTTCTGGATTAAGATGATAGAATTGAACTTAGATTTGTAGAACAATAATTTATATGGAAGAAACAGTGAGCAATATAATCTATATAGACTATCATAATTTAACACACGTTTTGTTCTGAAAATGATACCTGAGACCTCAACTTTTTCAAAAACTATATAGGCCCTTATTTGTTTTTGAAATGTTTAGTGACAATTTATTTGAAGCAAACCAAATTTTTACTTCAAATTATTCCATACTCATAACTTTACGTATACGTTTTATACAGTTTCCACTAAAAACATTGTATCATCTGCAAATAAAATACATTTATTCAGTTACGGTACAAATGTCACTTATATACAATAAAAACAACTGTGGACCAAGTACTGATCCTTGTGGCACCACACAAACTGTTGGTAACATAAATGATGCTGCAATATCAATATTTACATATTTTCGCCCAGTCAAGTAACTCTTTACCCAATTATTTGAAATTCCTCATATCCTATACCTGTCCAGCTTTATAAAATGTCATGATCTATTGTGTCAAAAGCTTTCTTCAAGTCAATAAATACACTATGCTAATAATAATACTAATTCTAGAAAGCAAGATTAGTTGACATATTTTTCCTGAGCCCATACTGACTATTTGATAAAATGTCCTGTTTCGAAAGAAATTTATCTAGTCGGCTATAGTAAATCTTTCCAGGTATTTTTGAAAATTTAGACGTAGTGAAACAGGCCTATCATTTGTAAATAAATCCTTCTCTCCTGCTTTATATAATAAAATAATCCTAGCAATTTTCCTATCATCAGGGAAAATGCCTGCACTTAAAGATAAGTTTTACTTATGTTCATTTCAATACCATCATATCCAGTAGATTTTTTTGGTTTACACTCTCATACAATCTTAGCAATCTCTAATTCATATGTGTCAAATAAAAACATGAAATCGGTATCAGGTGATATTATGAAATCAACAATTGATTCATCACTTGATAGATGAACTATATTATTGGCCAAATTTGGTCCAATATTTATAAATAAATTGTTAAAACCATCTGCAATTTCATTTTATCACTTATAGTAGTACCATTTACATGTGTCTTAATTTTTCTTAATTACATTATTAAGAATTTTCCAAGTAACTTTCTCATCATTTTTATGTCTTTGTAATAATTTAGAGTAATAGTTTTTTCTGCTTTCTTAGTATAAATGTTAATTTATTCCTATACAATTTATAACGCGTACCATTTTCCAACGATCTATGTGAAAGGAACCTTCTGTACAATCTGTTCTTTTTCTTACATACATTACTCAAACATTTAGTAAATCATGGTTATAAATCATTATTATAAACCCTATTTTATTTGAAAGGACAGTGTTTGTCATACAAATTAGTAAACATATTAAAAAAAAATATTGTATGATGTATGAACATCATTGCTGGACATGATACAATCCCAATTTTGCCCAGATAAATCCAAATTGATATCTGCTATTATTGTATCACTAATTTTTTTAAATTTAGATTTAGAAGTTGTTTTGTGCCTTTCAAGGATACTATTACACATTCACATTGTAAATACAGGTAAATGATCACTTGTCACAGTGGTGATTATGCCATTAACAGTTTCATGCGTAATATTATTTGTAAATTTATTGTCAATTAATGTTGCTGTAAATTGCGTTATACGAGTTGGTTTATTTATAGGGGATACAGCCCATGACTATATATCATGTCAAGGAACATTCTGGAACCACAATTATGTTCATATTTCAACAAATCAATATTGTAATCACCCACTAAAAATATGGTATTATTTTTCTCACATACATCCGTAAGAACATTTTCGAGTTGGTCATTAAATAATAGTAAATTAGTAGGCCTACCAGGTGTTCTGTAAATGCATCCGACAATAGTTTCCTGTATCATTTTTTTGGTTTGAAACTTCTACAAAGACAGTTTCTATCACATTTTCTACAACTAGAGACATAGCGTTCAATTTATTAAAATAAAAATGGTTCCCAATATACAAGGATACACTACCTCCTTTATTATGTTTCCTATGGATGTTACAGATATTGAGTTATTTATTTTTTAGGTTTGTGATATTGCCCATAGGAAAACATAAAAAAATTCACACACAATTAATAAATTCATACATAGTAGCTGAAAGACACTAAATGACCTTTATATTGTATATTCACCCCACTACACATATAGAAAGAAGCTTATATATCTCCACTTTTAATTCGTCGTTCTCTCAAGAACCTACTTATTCCTAGTTCATTGTACGTCTGCTTAAAGCCATTCAGACAATCTAGTCTATAGATCAATTATTACACATTCAGAAGGTAGGTATCTTCTAACTTTTGAATGGACAGATGTTTTGTCGTTTGCAAGATTGAAACAACGAATTCACCTGAAAATATTAGGTTAAAACGTTTACATCATTGGTTTTACTTTCTGCTTCATCTTGTGATTCTATTTCACCCATCAACACAGACCCCTCTTTCTCTCGTTTCTCTATTCCTTTCATCATATACTGACCGGCAAGTGCTGTGAGCAGGAAGCCCATAATTCCCGCCCCAATAATACAAAATGATGCAATTAAAAGTCCTGTAGTCTGTTGAACTAAAGCAAAAGCACCTATCAATGCCACCAGATCAAGAAGACAAACCAGCATGGCTAGCACCAGACGATGGAAGTGTGATCCTATGAGTGACCCAATAGGAGCTCCTATAACTACCACAGGTATAGAGACTATCAGGTATTCCCAGGTCACAGGAGCTATGTTCTTTATCATTACAGCACGCCAATAAGACCCCACTAGACTGTTAGCAGCCATCAGGATTACAGATGTGGGCGTGGCTGTTTTTTCTGATACTCTGAACAGCAGAGTCAGGATAGCAAAACAACAGATGTCCAGACCACTACCAGAGAAAGCCGTAAAGATTCCACCACAAAATCCAACCAGTAGCAAACTGGATGCCTTCCATAGCTTGAACTCTGGGATGATGATAAACGTATGCCTCTTGTGGTAGATGTTCAGGAGGAAAAGAACAGACGCGAAGGAAAACCAAATGCTTACAAAACACATTTTCTTCTGTGCTGGTGTAAGTTGTGGGTCGACAACTTCCAGGCCGAATATCGTACCCAATGCCCCACCTATAGTAAATACATAAAAAATACTTAGAATAGAAAGATAGGCCTATATAAAAACTGACATAATTAGGCTACCAACATGCAAATCGGTGTAAAAGTGCAGTATCCTTGCCCTACAGCCCTATGTATTGTTGAACGTGTAGTGTTGAACGTGTACGTAGCTGATGTATGGGGCAGCGAAAAATGTGACATACTTCATGTACTTGACAGATTTCAGCTTAGATTTTTTAAATATGTGTTATCTCTAAATAAGTTCACTTCCTCTATGATGTTTTATGGTAAATTGGGTGTAATATCCCTATATTAGATGTTGATATTAAATCACGTATGCTGACATTTTGGAAAGATTATATTCTGGAGATGAAAAAATATATTCAAATCTGAAAGGTAAGAAACTGTAAAAACAACTCTGAACAATTGTGGATTTTTTAAAATTATGGTTGAATCAATCATTGTCTTGTACGATAATATCAAAATATTCAAACATTCAGTAAATATAATAATATTAAAAGATCAGTTTATTCAAAAATGGCACGAAACTATATCACAAGGAGAAAAATGCACGTTTTATCTTATGACTGAAACATGATTTGGCTACACTGAAAAAAGCTGGGTATTTCTGTATAATTTTATTTGGCTAAGAGAACACCTACGCGGCGAACACACAACTATTGTGAGCATTCTGATAAAGTATTATGTTAATTATTTTTTCATTGCATTGACTAATATGTGTACAATCGTTGATATAATAAAGTGTGCTAAGTAGCCTTGCTCTACATCCCTATGTATTGTTAAACCTGTAGTGTTCAGTGGCGTGCCCAGGATTATTGGAACGGGAGGGGGGGGGGGGGGGCGTAATTTATTTTTTTATGTGGGGGAGGGGGGTGTTTCCCTGAAATCTGAAGTATTTAGAAGACATATTTATCTTCTGGGGGAACCTTTATTTGCCCATATACTATGTAAAAACAAAGAGCCATCTAAAAATATAACACATTTATTATAAACTAAAATTTCCATAATATAATTTGAAATGAAAATACCTAAACCGTTGATTGTTATAATATCTGAAGCAGTATATCAAGTATATTTAAAGTCCATGTCGGGGGTAGATGTGCATTTAATTTAATGTTAGTTGTCAGTCTACGAATCATCAGAGCACTGATCAGTATACACTGGTATAATAATCAAAAAAACATATGAGGTGTCACATTATACATGTAGGCCTATATCTCTTTCATTTCTCGCCTGTAAAAAATAAATTATGACACTTTGTAAATAATTCAGTTTCAGACAATAAAATCACACTCAATTTTACACACGATATATATTTCCAATTTAAAAGTGTTTATACTTTATGTTTCTGTTTTGTGTTACCTACTCTGCAATTTAGTTATATTTTCAATCACAGTGAATTAAAAATAGTTACGCAATTCCTACTTCACAGTGAATGAAAATCACCCAGATTTATAAAATACATAAATATGTAATATCCTAAAAAGAAAACCCAAGGGTAGGCATACAGATTTTTTCTGGGTAGAGATATTTTATATTGAAATGATGTTAATAAACATATAGGTCACTAGAAGGTAAAGGGTTGAAAGGTTTCCACAGCTTTTCACAACTATAACATTGGCATGGAAAATGACTCCTCTCCATCATGTCCATAGAGACTATAAACTACATAACATATCTATAAGGGGCGAAACCATTCCTTTGAAGTAGTAACAAACCAGGAGCCGGCGTATTACAGCAGAAGCATCCAATGCTGATTTATTGCTGGTCAGTGGGCCAACATTGAACCGGCATTGCTTCAACTTTCCTGCTCGACATAATCAGTGATAATACCGGGCCAGTTTACCTGCATTCATGGTCTCGTGGTCTCCTCTTAGTAGCTATGATAACAACAGCAGCAGCAGCTGCAGCATTAGAAAACTGCATGGGCGGCAGTGATATCAGGAGGGGTATGCCCTGCTTCCTGTTACAAGGGTGAATTTGCTTTCAACCCCAGCAGGAGAGGGGGTGTCTATAAGTGATAACCAGTGATCTCTCTGGTGATAACCACCCCTTGTGATAACGTACGGAGGCTACGCCATGTACTGGACTTGCACTTTGTCTTGTAATCATGGTAATGGCAATATAGAGGAATATGCTTTTTTTTTGAGCAGCTGAACGGGGGGCGTACGCCGGCTACGCCCAGTGGTGGACACGCCACTGAGCGTTGTACGGAGCTGATGTATGGGGCAGCGAAAAATGTGACATATACTTCATGTACTTGACAGACCTAAGCTTAGATTTTTTAAATATGTGTTATCTGTTCACTGTTATGTGTTATCTTATTAGTTCACTTCCTCTATCATGGTTTATGGAGAATGGGTGCATGATATTAAGTCACGTATGCTGACATTTTGGGCAAGATTATGTTCTGGAGATATAAAAAAATATTTAAATGTGAAAGGGAAGAAACTGTAAAAACAAACTCAATTGTGGATTTTTTTAATTATGGTTGAATCAATCATTGTCTTGTTCTAAAACTTCCAAATGTGCCAGTTTTTCAGACTTGTTTCTATCTAAAAAGCATGATGTGGTGGCTATCACAGTAACGTGGTTGTCGCCCAAAGAAACATCAGCTGGCCTGGCTGACCTAACACCGCAAGAGTTTAAGCTTATTCACCAGCCTCGTCTCGTCAAGATAAAACAGGTGGGGGTGTGGCTATTATGGTTGCGGACCATTTAAATGTTACAAGGTGCAAAATATCGCAATTTTCAAGATTCGAAGCCATGTGCTGTAAAATAATATCATCGTCGTTTTGCGCACGAGACAGCCGGGCTATCCCACATTACTCTTCTGGAAACATGTCATCTTTTCCAGGAGAATTGTTTATCTTGGGCGATTTTATTTTACATCTAGATAGTCTATCAAATCATACCAACACTTTTTCAGATTTGTTAACATATTTTGGTCTGCGTCAACATACTGACTTCCCCACCCACATTCATGGGCACTGGCTCAATAAGTCCTACATCATACCAAAGCACACACCAGAAAAACAACAACACTACTTTGGCATCGCTAGTCACATATTAAAATAATGTAGAATCAAAGCTACTTTTTGTTTACCAAATTGAAAACTATTGGTAGATTTGAAATGATTATAGGCTTATTTCGTGTGGACCTAATTCCTAAACTTACCAATTGTACAAAATATGACAGCACGACCTTCCAGTTGGATACGCATGAACAATATAGTAAAGGAGGCAGCGGACATTCCTACTGACTGTATCATCATGGAGAAATCCCGCGCCACAGTGGGCTCTATGGATAAGGCTAGGGTCATCACCGGGAAGGCCACCGCACCTCCTCCTTCACTAGTCATACCTGACAACAAATAACATTCACATTAGAAACATTGTCCGAAATTCATCCTCTCGAAACGCTTTGCAATTTAAGAGGCAGCACAAAGCCGTAATAACCATTTATTATCCTGAGATAATAATCTATATAATTATGCAAGGATTATTATTGAAATAGGCATCCTCGGTATAACTAGAATCCTCAAACCTCACCTTACAACTGCATACACTATTTGTAATACCTCCAATGTTTTCCCATATTACCCTTTTTAAGTGTGACATCCGTGGCTGATGTTTGCGTTTAAAAAACGTATTGAAGCTTTTTGTCGAATTTTGAAACACATATAACAGAATTAAACATAAATCAATACTACTACAAATGTAAATTAAGATGCCCAATTCAATGTTTTGAGTACGGTAGGCATGTATGATATATAATATGTACAATATATTACCTGCAATTAGTGAGGCGAATATCATGATAAGAGTAATGGGATGTCTGTTGAGGAAGTAGCTCCACGTATCATACTTAATCATGTATGCCCACCAGAAAACATGAAAGAACAGCACAGGTAGAATGATAGCCAGAGGTCTACGATGAACAATGAGTATTCTCTTGTATACTGGTAGCGAAATATCAATGTTCTCAATGGCAGTCGTTTGCTTCTGGTTGAGTGTCTGACCTTGATTAAATCAAATATGTCATGTTATGAAACTTGTTTTGTTTTGAACCCAGTTTCACATCTTTGTGATAAAGGGTCATAATAGTCACTTTATATGTTGATTGACGTGTCATTTTTAGCCCTTACAGCCAAGCACGACTATTGTCATTTTCAAGTCGTTTTATTGGCCGAACAAATAACTGTTACTGGGAATGAAATGAGTGTTTAGACATCAAGATTGGCAAATTTTTGTTCTCAAATTAAAAAAATATGAGCAATTTTCACCCCCTTAAATCTGTGTTTGAAAATTAAATTTAGCGCTTTAAGGGTAATACAATATACAGTGTAGCCTAGAAGCCTTATACTACCTTCAAATACTTGGGAAGTCCTCGTCAAATATTAGAGCAGAAAGTAGAGTACATTGACATAAGCTATTAACAAATAATCTTAAATTTCAAATTTTACGAAACGTTCAGATGATCATCTTTAATCACCTATGAAATATCTCATGTTTTCCTGGAGCGGAACATACTAATATTCCAGATGGATGCCCAGTGTCCTTCTAACGTATAGTTAATTTTAAACTATTTGAACGTAGCCTACAGTTGATTTTCGACTATTTGAAGTATACTGTAACGTAATACCTCATTTTCACACATTTTTTAATTATAAACTCTCTCATTGGGGTATTTTTCATTAATCGGGGTTTACTGGTAAAATTGATGATGGGAGCGAAATGCTATTTTAAAAATACAAAATATTTTAGAACGTGACGGGTATTTAGGGTGTTTTATATTTAAAACATAATTCTGATGCCACTTGTAGAATGAAATATTTTATTCATACCCTAATAATGAATTTATCATTGCATTTCACCTACCATATCATTAATTAAAACTGCGTTCTGATGTACAAATAAATTATCAAACCATTGTGGGATTTTTTGCGTAATTTTTGTAAATGTCAATATGTACAAAGATTATTTACTGAAAATCGGCATTTTTGGCGGATATTTTGGAACATAACTTATGAAGCAGCTCATAAGCCAGCAGCAATAGCATATCAGCATTTGGACTAAAATATACTAATGTAGGCCCACTTGTATTGTAATGTACACCAAAGTAAAAGTTGAAATATCAGTGATATTATTTTGGCTGACGTTGTACCCAGGGGGCCAGACTGGTTTATCAGACATGGGTCTGCTGTGCCCAGGATCACAACCTAGGTGGACGACCTCATGAACAAGCTGCTGAAAACTTGTGTGAAATAAATATCCGATCTCATTATGCAATACCTCATTTTCGACTAAATCCATGACGAAAAATTCATTAAAATAATTGTTATTTTCCCTTTAAAAGTGTCTAATCCAAGATGGCCGCTATTTTTCTATCCTTTTGATTCCTAATTATATTCTTAAAATATTGGCTTATGTAACACCCCCTTTTCGACCAATATGCACTGCAGTAACATGAATTATTATCTACAGGTGTTCTGGAACACAAGCTAGAAGGGATACTTTGTGGAAATGCAGCTGCAAATGACCGAAAATGTCGTTTCCGTAGCCTCACGATGTGTGATATTATTAATGTTTTATCAATCCAAACAAACTTTTGCGGTTCTAAAACATTCTTTATACGATATATCGGGTGGGTAGGTGACAGTGGCTTGTTAAATGAAGTGATTTATGAAAGAATGTTTATTTGTAATTTTGTTTTATTTGTACAGTTAGCGTGGAAAGTGACCGACTGCAGGATATTCTTCCCATGACATGGAATTATAGGGTAGTAATGTATTTTATGGTGTTGGGTTATAATGAGAACAGGTAATGAATCTCTCATTTCAGGTATCTGGAGAAATGAGCTGAAAAAAAAGTAACAGGACCTTTCCCATTAGATCAACCAAAGAGAAAGAACGTTGCAGACTATAACCAATGTGTCATTTGCCAAGATATACCCGAGAAGGGTCTAGTGAACATTAAACTCGCACCTCTACTAAATATGCCAGAACTTAGTGAAGCTATTTGTTGTCGACAAGTTCCAGTGTACACTAGAATTAACAAGACTACATAAGTCCAGGAGCTCCCGCTCCGAATTAGAATTTGATTTCGGCAATTTTGTGTAGGGTTATTAATGTAGTCCTAGGCTAAGTTAAAAATCAAGACGCAAGACAACTAGATCTAAAAGACTCAGTCTAAGAGGAAGATGAGAACTAGACAGTCTGTCAGAGATTGCAAACCTCCATTGAAATTAATGATCCTAATCAGTATCCCGGTAATGGTCTACCTATCTGGCACAGTTTACCCGATATCAGGCCAATCGAGGTGAATAATGGCTGATTTACGGTCATTTTTAACTCGATAGAGACTAGTTAAAAAATTTCAGGGTGCATCGTCCCCCGAAACCTCACATTTTGTTTTATAGTAATGGACTAGCATCTAACACAGTTTGCAAAATATTGAGCATGTGAAGGTGGATAATGGCCGATAGGCAGGCGGCCATTTTGAGTTTGATCGTGTCTATATTTTTCAAGATACATCCTCTCCTGAAATTACACATTTTGTTTTATAGTAATGGTCTAGCCATCTAGCACGGTTTACCAATTAGCGGCCATGTGAAAGTGAATAATGGCCTAAAGGCGGCCATTTTGAATTTGATCAAGTCAACATTTTTCAAGGTGCATCCTCATCTGAAATCTCACATTTCATTTTATAGTAATGGTCTAGCAATCTAACACGATTTACCAAATATCGGCCGTGTGATAGTGAATAATGGCCGATAAGCGGCCATTTCGAATTTTATCAAGTCGAAATTTTTCAAGATGCATCCTCTCCTGAAATGTCACATTTTGTTTTATAGTAATGGTCTAGCCATCTAGCACGGTTTACTAAATAACGGCCATCTGAAAGTGAAAAATGGCCGAAAGCCGGCCATTTTGAATTTGTCACGTCGAATTTTTCAAGATGCATCCTCTCCTGAAATCTCACATTTTGTTTTATAGTAATGGTTTAGCTATCTAGCATTGTTTACCCAATATCAGGCCTGTCGAGGTGAATAATGGCCAATAGACGGCCATTTTGAACTCGATCAAGTTGAAATTTTTCAAAATGCATCCTCTCTTGAAACCTTACAATTTGTTTTATAGTAATGGTGTAGCTATCTTGAGCGGTTTTCATGATGTTCCGCAATATGAGGCCTGTCGAAGTGGATAATGGCCGATAGGCGGCCATTTTGAATTTTATCGATATGATTTTTTTTAAGATGCATCCTCTCTTGAAAGCTTACAATTTGTTTTATAGTAATGGTGTAGCTATCTTGAGCGGTTTTCATGATATTCCGCAATATCAGGCCTGTCGAGGTGAATAATGGCCGATAGGTGGCCATTTTCCATTTTATCGACTTTAAATTTATTCAAGATGCATTCTTTCTTGAAACCATACAATTTGTTTTATAGTAATGGTGTAGCTATCTTGAGCGGTTTTCATGATATTCCGCAATATCAGGCCTGTCGAGGTGAATAATGGCCGATGGGCGGCCATTTTGAATTTTATTGACTTGAAATTTTTCAAGATGCATCCTCTCCTGAAACCTTACAATTTGTTTTATAGTAATGGTGTAGCTATCTTGCGCGGTTTTCATGATATTCCGCAAAATATTTCAGTCGGATTTACCGATGTTATAAATTAGGTCAAAGTACTGGGTCAACTTTAAGGTCAAGGTCCAAAAACCTGAAAAGGCACAACTAGGGATCTTAGAGAACATGTAGGTGCAATATGACTGTAATCGGCCCAGTACTTTTCGAGATCTGCTCCGGAAACAAAGTGTGTGTCTAAACGTCTAAATAGGTCATATTTCTGAACCAAAAGTAGGTCAATGTTTATATACCCCAAAAGGCACAACTAGACTCTCTAGAGGTACTGTGTGTAAAATTTGAAGACAATCGGACAAGTACTTTCAAAGATATGCTCCGGAAACGAAATGTTCACGGACGGCTCTACAGCCCGAAGCCGTAACATCATCATTTTCTCCTCTGCGACCTTGCATATTGAATTTCGATTAAAAATATTTTAACCTGTCTATTATCCACCTGAAAGTAACCCACATACCAAAGCTTATTTTCTTGCAAAGTTATAGGCAAAAGAAGAGGTAAAAAACAGAACGGAGGCGGAATCCATAGCTCCCTCCGTCTCACCTACGGTGACGGCGGGAGCTAAAAACGGGATAAATAGCTTTGATCGGATCGCAGATTACTAAAGGCCGAATCAGGTATATTCCCGAAAAGGGGGTGCAAACTCGCACAGTAATAACTTCTGGGAGATAAAACGTTTGTAAGTACTGCTGATCAACGCCTAAATAATTGTCGACGCTTAAACACCCTATTGTCGATCGAGTCACCCATTGCAACTAGACAACATAATAATTATATAGAGACATTTGATTAAAAAATACTTATGTCCACAGCAACACATCTTGGTAACGGGGTAAAGAGCCAACTGGCAAATATAAGAGCAAAAAAGCCAACAAACAATACGTGAGAAGGCCAACCAGTCGGGCGGAGCTTTCATTTTAATGTTATTGAACGATCTATCGCGGCTGTTTTTACACTGAATTTTCTAAATATTTCGCTGTATTGATCTCTCAGAAAAAATCAAGCTGCATTTATCATGGAATAATGGAGTCTCTAGCTAGTTCGTCAACCACTTGATCAAAAGAAATAGAATATTGATGCACCTGTAGGAGATCGTGGCTTTGAAGCTGTTCGTGTACGCCTAACCGGCAGTGAATATGATATAGCAAATGTCAATTACCTCCAATGTGCCAATCAGTCTGTACAGCATATCTCTTCCGCCCAACTGGTTGGTCTTCTCACGTATTGTTTGTTGGCTGTTTTGTGTTAATACTTTGCCAGTTGGCTCTTTACCATACCACTACAAATGTAAATTAAGATGCCCAATTCAATGTTTTCAACGTGGAGCCTTTGTTACACTCTTGCAAGGTACTGCAATTTGCTTGGCAAGATCTAAGGACAGATTTTTTCACATTCGACGCAGGTCACAGATATGATAGAAGCATGACCTACATGTTTGGGATATGTGTTTTCGGAAATTCAGGCTACTGTCGAATACTACACCAATATTTTTCCGGCTGATGCAGATAGATTTGTGTCCTGACCTAGATTTCAGCGTTTGAAATTTTTTAGTGATTGTTTTCGCTGAGATTTGGTCCGACTGAAATGAAATTATGTTTTTCTAGGATCAAGCTACTTCTTCATCTTAGTCCTAGGGCTGTCAGAACCACCCTCACCCCTTCTCTCTTTATACCTTTTTTCACATACTAGGATGTCTAGGGGTGTCTAAAAGTCATGTTAGTCACGTGACGTGCGGTTGCAAAGAATCAGAATATCTAATCCAAGATGGCCGCCAATCTGGATATATTTTGTCATTTTTGGGCATTTTGAACAAATCATTCATTTTAAAATATAATTGCTTTAGTCCGTGCCAACCTTGTCTTGTTACTTATACAATGTTGTTTTCATGTTTCCCATAGATTTTTTTCTGCTGAATTCAGGTTGCAAAGAGCCAGGATATCTAATCCAAGATGGCCGCCAATCTGGATATATTTTGCCATTTTCGGGCATTTTGAACATATCATTCATTTTAAAATATAATTGCTTTAGTCCGTACAACCTTGTCTTGTTACTTATACAATGTTGTTTTGATGTTTCCCATAGATTTTTTTCTGCTGAATTCATATTTAATGAGTGCTAGCTTGAAAAGTTTTGGCATTTTTGTAAAAACAAGGTCAAATGTCAATTTCAATGTCATTTAAGAGAAAATATTTTTTTAACAAGTAAAGCTAGGAACGCGTGTAATACCTCTTTTTCATGTGATTTTGACAAAAAAAATCATTTATAATTTTGTTGATTCCAGGTCATCTTCAAGTTCATTGATTAAACATGCTGTAAGTGAAATGATCAAGTGACAGAAACGCGTTCAGGTCAATAGTGAGGCATTAAAAGGCAACAGGGAGGAGGTAATGGACGATGGGGAGGCGTCAAAGGCAGTGACAAGGCGCTAGAAGGCGACCAAGAGAGCGCTAAAGCGGGACTGAAAGGGGTTAAACTGCAATGAGGAGGTGTTGAAGGGCAATGAAGATACGCTAAAGGGCAAAAAACAAGCGGTAAAGGGCGAAGAAAAGACGTTAAGGTGCGACCGATTGCTGAAACAGTAGAACAGCGAATAAAAAGAATGATGAGGCATTAAACGGAAATGAGGAGGTGTTGAAGGGCAATTAGGATACGCTAAAAGTAGGCGTTAAGGGGTGAAGAAGTGGCGTCAAAGTGTGACCGGATGTGTTAAAAGTTGGCGGGGAGGCATTAAAGGGCTGTGGAATAGCGTTAAAGAACAGCAAAGAAGTGTTAAATAACAATGTAAGTATGTTACCGGGCGAGGGGGAGCGTTAATGGGTGACGGGTAAGCATTTATGGGCGAGGAGAAGTGTAAATGACGACGGAGAGACGTCAAAGGGCGATGGGAAGGTGTTAAAGGGCCTATAAAAGATGGAGATGCATATAAGGACAATGGAGAGGCGTTGAAGACGCTGCAAATGCGTTAAATGGCGATGCAAAAGCGTTGAAGGGCAACGAAGGCGTTAAATGGCCAACAGGAGGCAATCAAGGGCGTTAAATAGAGATGGAAAAGTGTTATAAGGCGATGTGGAGGAGCTAAATGGTGAGGGGTATGTGTTTAAAGGCGAAGATAAAGCGGTAAGGAGAATGCAGAGGTGTAATGGCGAAGGACATGCATTAGAGAACAACGAAGGCATTAAAAAGACAAAGGACTAATGATAAAGATTGACGCAGAAGCATTGGAAGGCAATGTAAAGTTGTAAAAGATGCCACATAGGCGTTGAATGGCAATGGCAAGGCGTTAAAGGGCGATAGAGAGGCGTTAAAAAGCATTAGAGATGTGCAAAAAGATGACAGAAATGCGTTAAAGAGCAATGGAGAGGCGTTTGGGGCGAAGAAGAGGTGTTAAAGAGCCACTGAAAGGCCTTCAATTGCAACGAAGAGGCGATAAACTATGGTGAAAGCTCTTGATCCAGTCTTAGTTTCAAGGCGAACAAAAAATCCATTTGAATTTGTGGAGTGTAGATATTTGAGCATTTCGGCCCAACAAGTAATTCAGTGATATATTCAGGTTTGTTGAAAGCTTTCTATTTTCTAAGATTGTGGAAGTGAAACACAAGTTGGATACATAAGTGTAATTTTTCAATTTGTTTTCAAGAAGAGATATTTTTAACTGGTGGTCTTATATGCGCATGTCTGAAATTTTGAGGAAATGTACTAGTTTCAATTGAAATGTTGCTTTTATAAGGGATGAAAGTTATTAGTACGTCAAGACAATTTTTCAGCACCCTTGTAGGAGTGGAGTTCACAACACATGATGTTGACGATAAACCCAAAAAAAGCTTTTTAATTTCATCTTGTGTCACGAATTCAAAATCTTTCATTTTAGATTCAATTTCAGGTCTTTGGCACTGCTACAATATTTGGTACTTTACCCGTAAATTTGGAACAGATAGTTTCAATTTTATCTACAAAATATGTCGAGAAATGGTCACAAAGTGAATTCACTGATGTGAATTCTGGCAGAGCAGGAGGTGGAATTCTACAAATGGTGTTATTTATAAAATTACACAAGTGACGCGTATTGTCCGAATTGTCTGAAATAACATCAGCTTAATATTCGATTTCGCTTTAGGCATCATTCTATTATGCATGTGGCACTGGTCGTACTTTAGCGCCTCTTTGTCACCCTTTAACGCCTCCTCATTTACTGTTAATATTTTCTCTCATTGCTCTTCAATATCTCCTCGTTGTCCTTCTAATTGCCATTTTACGCCTCCTAGTCGACCGTTAAAACGTTTCCTTCACTCTATAACACCTAAATAACTTGCATATATGCTACAAATCATATTTCATCCTGAAATTGACTTTTGACCTTGAGGATGACCTCAAATCACCAAAATACTAGAAGCCATGGATTTTTCTGTCAAAATTCTGCTAAAAAAAATATTACACACCTTCCTATAGCTTATATTTGTCTTTCACGTTACTTTGAAATTGACCTATAACCTTGGATATGATCTTTAATCATCAAAATAGTACCAGAAATGGATTATTTAATCAAAAATGTACAAATGAAGCTAGGAAAATGGCTGCTGAAATGTGATAAAACACCCCTTATGAATGAATGAATGAAATCTTATATAGCGCATGTATCCAGCCGGAGGCTGTTCAGAGCGCTGAACATAGAGAGTATCTTAGCAAGGCCTGTTATCATTCGAATTCCAACTCAGTCTCCTGGGAGATATACAGCTGAGCTGTCATTGAGGCGCATCAAGCTATTTTCATTCCAAGCAAATTCGCCTTATGTGCCAAGTACTCACACACTGTGGATTTTCTGGGGTCTCGCCGGATGGAAACTGCGCCTACGTCCATTGAGGTTCTTTTACGTCCAACTCTAGGTCAGTCAGACGAGCCATCTGATTTACGTGGTTCTCTGAGCCCCACGAGTGTATACAGCACCTGGCAGTCACCAGGCGGTCACTCATCCAATTATGAACCGGGCGCGACGTTGCTTAACTTCAGTGATAGAGCCTACCACGCTGAGCGAACGCCGTATTCCGTATTATGTGGATCAGTTTGTGCTGTGTCAATCACTTCCAAATTTTTACTGGGGCAAGATGATGAGACACTAGACAGTTTCTATACTAGTTTGTGACATTTAAAAATAAATTTATATTTTTAAATTTCGAAAGTTTATTTATAAAATAAAAAGAAATAAACATTGCCAGAAATTAATTTTACGACATTGATAAATAAAAACCTGCCATTAGAAATGAAAATATAAAAAAATGCCAAACTTCCCCTATGCTTCTAATTATGGTCGTAACAAATTTGAATTAAAAACGAAATATATTTTGAAGCCTTCTATAGGAAAATGAGAATATGCGGACGTGGATCACTTTACATCTAAGCCATTCACAATGTTCCTAACTTTTCTTAGTAAAAATGATATCTCCTTTGATTTGACCGTGAAATTGGCCTTTTGGCCTTGAAGATGACCTTGCATAATTAAAATTGAGGTATTACACTTGCTCCTAGCTTCATTTTATGAAAAATCATATTTGACCTTGAAATTTACATTTGACCTTGAATAAAAATGCCTAAATGTTTCAAGCTAGCACTCAACGGATTTGAGTTCGTCATAAAAAATCTATAAGAAACATCAAAACAACAATGTATAGTAATGTAACAAAACAAGGTTAGGCTCGGACTAATGCGATTATTTTTTGAAACAAATATTTCCCAATATGCTCAAAAATGGCAAAAAATGTACAGAAAAAGAGGTAATACACATATTCCTAGCTTTTCTCAGTAGAAATGATATTTTCTTCGACTTGACCTAAAAATTGACCTGTTTGGCCTTGAAGATGACTTTGAATGATTAAAATAATTTCAAAAATAGATAGCACAGTCAACATCAAATAAAATTGACGTATTAAACTTGTTCTTAGCCTTATTTGTTGAAAAAGCATATTTGACCTTGAAATTGACCTATGACCTTGAATTAAAAAAAATGCCCAAACTTTTCAATTCTAACCAAATGATCAACAAAACCTTTTCAACAAATACTCTTTGTAAACAAACAGTTTTGTTTCGCTCAATGCATAATGTGGATTTTTGGACTTCCCCCTTAAAAATACCCTACTGGAAATATTTTTATAATTATTTTGGGAATATATATTTTTCAAACAATATTGATAAAAACGACAATCTGAAAGTCAACATGATCATGTTTCTTATCAATCATCACAATCTTTGTCCAAGGGCATGACAAACTGTTCAAAGTAGCTATGGTAAAAAATATCCAGCCACAGCTAGAGATAGTGTCACCTGTCAAATAGCATTAAGCAGGGTGTCAAATATTTTTCTAATCGGGTATTCTATAAAAAAAGGTATCCACTTATGGTGCTACTTGTTTAATCCTAGTTTTTAATATTTACTAGAGCACGTTCTATTTTAGCTACATTAGATAACATTAGTAAGCAAATGAATAATACAAATTTGTGTAGCTGAACCGATTTATTACTAATTATTTTATGTGTATTAACCTCGTAAAATGAAGAGATCCTTGAATATGTGCCTATACTATAATAGAATAAGGGTTTAAGGCTTCGTCGGTCGTTGAACAAACCCCCTGACCATATATTGCTATTTGCCGCCACCCACTATATACCTCACGCAAAACTTTGATATTCAGGGATGGTTGTAATGCATATTTATATTTCTTAGAATTTGTGTTTGTACCGTAATTATGTCTCCCCTCTAGAGAGGTGGAGACATATAGCTTTACCTCTCACCGCTAATGCTGTCTGTATCCCTGTGTGTGCAAGCGGTCAAACGCGACACGTTCACGGCAGGCCAACATTAACCCAGCTTTGGTTCAAAGCATCGTGCCGGTAGTAGCCTACAGCTAGCATTAAGTAGGCCTACTGAGTAGGTTTGAATGGATACATGCCAGCACTGGAGACGCTGGCCTGACATTTAACAGACATTAGGTCGGTGTCGGCTTGTTCTCGCCACCAGCACTGCCAGACCAGCAAACACGAGGCGTTGAACCAGTGCTGCTTTTATGCTGGAGAATTGGACCAGCATTGGGTCAACGTCTCGTGTTTGCTGGGAGTGCTGTGAGGCCACAATGTGTTTTGAACATCGCCGGGTGTAAAAAATATTAAAACTGTTGCCCCACTGAATTAGTCTAAAGACGATTTAGTTACTGTAGATCATCTTCCCGGCAGCAAGTGTTGACACAGCGAGGCCTCAGGAGTAGCGAACCTTGCGGAGGAAGATGCTGTAGATATAAAGAACGGGTTCCACCACATAAAATACATAGTCTCTACTGTCCACAGGAGCCATTTAATAACATTAATTACAAAAGCCATTGATACTACATCTATTAGCTATCAACCTTTATGGTTATGCTGCTGGATTTTATGTATTAGATAATTAGTGAAGAGCACAGTATTATTAGAAAGAAGCCTTCGAGGGCGTAGCCCGAAGAGGCTCCTTTCTAATAATACCAGTGTTCTGACCTGATTATCGGATATAGTCGTTACCAGAACTCCTCCCCTGTGTCTACCCCACCCTTAAATTCCAAAAATGAACCCAAGTTGTGTTTATTGTTGAAATTCGGACACGCCCATTTAAAGGAGAGGGGTTGTTCATGCATAGAAACGGATGACAAAATAAACCTGGTGTCATTTGTAAAAAAATAGTAGTTGCTGGTGAGATGTGCTTCGTCACAGTATCGATTCTTGGTGTTTGCCAGTCCTGAATAAATATTTGGTATGTACAATATAACCTTTTTTTTAAAAAGTTATGTTAATTTGACAAATAAATTTGTTGATGTAATATTTATATATATATTAAATTAGTTATCATGTGTAGGCCTATATTCATGTTTATTTATCTCTGACATTCATCATCAAACTAATAGTCAATGGCTTCTAACAAATCATAAACAAATCAAGAGTATAAAATATAATTTCTGGTATTGCATCATTAAAATAAATGCTGCTGAGCCCTAAAAAAAATGCTGGGTCAATATCATATCCCATCAAACAGGATACATTCACATTATGTCGGTTGATTGTTGGGCCAGCATCGCAGAAGGTGGACTTGTGGGGATAGCGTTTCACCCGTCCGCGACTGCTCGGTTTTTCCGACCACTGACGAGTGGCTGGGCCCGCCTAGCCTTGGTCTGATCAGCCTCTGCCACCAATCGAGCGTGCTTCCAGCCGAGAGCGCTTCCACTCATCTCGTTGCCACTGAAGCATACAGACGCTCCGTCTCGAGCTCAGGGCCAAGCCGCATGGCGTTAGATCGTCGTACTCCGCCTGGGGACTGTGTGCACTATATGCATGTCTAGACTATAATAAAGTGAGAAATAATCGAAGAATGAATTAATAGGAGTTGTTTATTCCCGTCGTCCCAACGGAAGAGTTGATGGAAATGTGGAGGAACGAAGCACTTCAACATACATATTGGCGACTCGATCGTTCCTCAACATACCCATATTGGTGACCTCAGACGTAGAAACGTACTCGCAACTTTATTCAAGCATATTATTTTCACAAAGCAACCAAACGACAGTGCAAAACTACCGGATTTGGGACAGCCCAGAATAGTTTTAAAATTAGAGGATGTTTCAAAAAATGATACATCATTTTTTTGCAAGGTACGTGATGGTTGTAGGTCATTAATAAATAATGCCAGTGAGGTTAGTTAGAAAGGTTATCTGAAGAGAGGTACATGCGTTTTCGCTTAAAACTGCGAAAATTTTAACAATTTGGACGACAACCACGTGCGATCAATCTTTTCCCAGATGGCCGAAACGCTAGAATGCGCAGTAATTGGACTGATTGGGTCATCCCTAAATAGTAAGAATTTTAGGATTTTTTCTTTCTAATTACGCCGCTTTTTTGCGATTGGAATGGAAATATTTTTAAATATTGATTTTAAATCGTTCAACACCATAATTGGGTGATTTGATTTTCTCGGCCAATTCAAAAAAATATCACTAATAATTGTTCTTGTCTAAACGTCAAAAAATTTAATTCCAAATCAAAAATATCGCCTCGACTCCAACCATACTTTTATTTCAGAGGAAGCAGATATATTTTTGCTATGAATTGGTAAGGCAGCCATCTTGGCAGCTTGTTTCCCTATCATTTAGCTCATCTGGCTGCTGCATAGCCCCACGTGTTCCCGCCTACCCGGAATGCACTGCGAGATCGCCTCATCAGCTCAGATCGGCATAATTAGCATAAATTAGGTCGCCATCCTGAATCAGTGGCGCGAACGGCAAATGCAGCCCACAGGTCAAGGACAAATAGGCCTGCAACAGCATCTGGAAATACAGTCTAGACAAGATTAAATTTTTCCAAAATATCTTTTTCAGTCAGGAAAAAGAGACTGATTTCATTTTAATATGTGTTTCTAGATGTTGCAAATTATGTCACACGTTGTGTGATATTTTATGATTGAAAATTAGATCTATTTTTCCATACTGTCGTGCCTGACACGTTTTCTGAGAGGTCAGAGTTCAAATAGGCTAAGCCATGCGCCAACCGTCGGCGACATACTTAGCTGCTAAATATGTTTATGTGCCATGAGCTGATGTGGCGCATCGTACGGTCATACGCACACCACATACACAGTGCACAATAGGTGAAGCGCTCACCGCCACAATAGAGGCACAGCAGCGTGCCGCCATACATACACCTCGCACATCACACATCCAAAAAAAAAGGATGTTCATTATGGAAAATACTCATCAATGAATTTATACTACGCAGTCTTCTGTCAGTCAAGAATTTCAACAAATGATTCTATAAATTCAGTCGAACTGTAAATGCATATTACAGTCGCACTCAGCCTATTTTTACGAGAACGAAATTTTCTCACGATGGGTAGAATTTAATTGTTACTTATTTAAATCTGAATTTGAGACTTGACAGTTGCGCTACGGTGACTATTTTGATATATTGTGTGTTTTTCGACTTGTGTGGACAATTTTTCCACACAGGTCAAATTACCAAATACTATTACCCTATAGCTTAGAATAGCAATTTAGCATTTATTCTGGCATTTTCGCATACAGTTCACATCCTACAATCATCACAATTCATATGTTAAATGAAATAGTATGACCTCTACCACGCACACATTTCTGCATAGAGAGTTTTCAGATATTTCAGCAGCCCCTGCACTCTACTACCTGCGAATTTAAATGGATAATTTTCATACACATATTTATCACACATCTAGGCTTTTTCTCAAACTAGAGAACTGTGCACACGGTTCTCCACGGGGAGTGCGACAATCAAAATAGTTGGTATGTTTTAAATGCATACCATTTCAATAACCATCTGAGCATTGCATAGTAGCCAATATGCCAGCAACTCAGACTTTTCAATTTTTAAAATAATTTCAATAAATAAACATTTCAAAATGGCTGCGAAAGGTGACAGTGAAGGTTTAGTGTCATCACCCCTCGACGGACAAGGGGCTCGTCATAAGGACTCGTATTTTCCTATAAGTGATGAGAACACAGCAGAATGAAGACACCGATCCGATGCAGAGTTCAGAATGTTAAAAGCTGATGTCCTGCGGATTGCACGCAACAGACGTCGGAGAGATTTGTCACGGAGTGAATCCTCAAGAAGCCCTTCGCCAGTTAGACGTCAGCCTCAACGGCGATCAACCAATCTGTCGAAATTTAAAATAGCCACCTTTTACTCAACAGACGTGGAGTTGTGGTTTAATCAAATTAAAACACAATTTGATTTACACCAGATAACAGACGATGACGAACGTTAAAGATTGACATGTGCTGCACTCTCTGGCGAGGTAGCGGCTGATGCTAGAGACGTATTACTACAGCCTTTCCTCACTCACAAGTACGAGAATTTGAAAGCCATCTTAATCGAACGACGGGGTTTAACTACACCAGAGAAAGTAAATAAAGTGATTTCAGTAGAAAAACTGGGATCGGACATAATGTCTAGATTTCTCAGACGGTTACAGAAGACAGCTGGCTTTGAAACCAAAGCAGTGATAGGAAAGGCAGTCAACCGTCAGGCCTTTATTCGACAAATGCCACCATCAGTCCGTGCTCATTTAGCTACACAGCCAGATAATGCGTCTTTAGAAAGTTTGGCCAAGTTGGTCGACCGTGCTGTCACTGCAGAAAAGGACGTCGACGAAGCTAAGCCAGGGGTTGCTGAAATACACGTCAGCGAGAGAGACAGCCACAGCCAAAGCAACACAGAAGAAGACCTACAGACGCTCACAAGCAACCGAGAATCGTGCCACTAAGACACAGTTCGTACCTGATGTGCAAGCCAAACCGTTTGTGCCTAATAACCAAAATGTTACTAGACAAGATGTTTCAACGAACAATAAAAAAGATAGTCGTCCTAACTCACCGCCGCCGCATATACAGCAAAATAACGCTGTTCAACTGACCGACACAGTCAATGCACAGGTTTGCTACTATAAGCAAACTTTCGGTGAAATGGCGTGTTTGTGCAGTGAACCCTGTTCGTGTTATAAAACGATAGGCTAGCCCGAAGTAGCGAATATTGCGTCATATCCGTCTAAGGTATTATACGTCGCAGACAAACACAATAAGTGCAAATATCTAATAGACACGGGCGCAGCAGTCAGCATTTTACCCAAGTCTTGCGCTAACAGGACTTCAGACGCTACCTGTTTGCCCCTTGTTGCAGCTGATAATACGACTATAAACACCTTCGGTACTAGTAGACGCGTCGTCGACGTTGGTCTCAAAAGAGTTTACGCTTAGACATTCATAGTAGCGGACGTCAAACAACCAATTACAGGAGCTGATTTTCTCATACATTACAGCTTACTGGTAGACTTAAAAAGTCGTTGTCTGAGAGACATGCGAACCGGTTTAGCTATACCAGCTACTTTATCGTCTATTAAACCGTTATCACTGAATAAAGTTAACACTGTTCAGAACGACTACACAAAATTATTAGGTCAGTTTCCGTAACTGACTCGTCCTACAACGAAGGGCGAGCCAGTCAAACACGGTATCACACATAAAATAGTAACCAAAGGACACCCCGTATTAGCGCGCCCACGACTTTAGCACCTGATGAACTAGTCACTGCAAAACGCGAGCTCGATGACATGATAAAGTTAGGCGTTATCAAACCCAGCGACAGTGAGTGGTCATCAGCGCTTCATATGGTGCCTAAGCAAAACGAAGACTGCAGACCGTGGAGAGATTAAAGAAGTTTGAACGCTCAGACAGTACCGGATCGATATCCGATCCCCCATATACAAGATTTTGCTAAACGTTTGGACTTGGTACGGGCATATTACCAGATACCGGTTGAACCGTCCGACGTACATAAAACAGCTGTTACCACACCTTTCGGTCTGTTCAATTTCACTAGGACACCGTTTGGTTTAGGAAATTCTGGTCAAACCTCCCAACGTTTTAAAGATCACGTTACGCGCAGACTAGATTTCGTGTTCGTATATTTGGACGATTTGTTGGTCACAAGCCCCGACCATCGTACGCATACGAAACATTTGAGAATGCTTTTTACCCGTTCAGCAGAATATGGTATCATCATAGGCCCGGAGAAATGTCAGTACTGTACTACCGAATTAAGTTTTTTAGGACATCATGTTTGCGCAGAAGGCATTTCACCGCTACCCAGTGCCGTAGACGCGATAGTTAATTTCGTTAGGCCCGAAAAGCAACGAGCGTTGCGTCGATATCTAGAAATGATAAACTATTATCATAGATTTATACCCCATTGTGCGGATAAGTTGGCACCGTTAAATCAATTACTGACTGCTGCTAATGAAGGACATACAAGATTGGCACCTAAGTCAAATTTCGACTTGGAGTGGAATGAAAGTGCAGATTTGGCGTTTATCGAGTCTAAGCAAGTACTTGCTAACGCAACCCTCTTGGTACACCCAGACCACTCTGCCCCATTGAATATCACATGCGACGCTAGTGATTTCGCCATAGGTGGCGTTTTGGAACAGTACATCGATAATGTCTGGCAGCCACTTTCATTTTTCAGTAAAAAACTAATTCCCACAGAGACACGTTACAGCGCGTTCGAGCGCAAGCTTTTAGCAGTGTACGCTACTATTAGACATTTCATGCATAACTTAGAAGGCCGTTATTTTTTTGTAAACACCGATCATAAATCTTTACCATTCGTCACTGAACGCCCGTAACTGCGACAAACAAGACAGTTGGCTTTTATCGCCGAGTTCACAATAGACATAAGATATGAGAAAGGAGAGAAAAATTTCGTCGTCGACGCTTTGTCACGACCGACTGTGTCCTTCATAGACAATATATCAACCAGAAATTATAAAGAATTAAGTGCAGATCAAGCCTTGGACACAGAATTTACGCGGTTGCGACATTCAAAGTCGTCTACCATGAATTTTCAATTACTCAAATCATTTGATAACAATTTAATTTGGTGTGATGTAGTAACAGGACACATTCGGCCGTATATTACAGCAAAATTTCAAAAACTTTCTCGAATTTACACGGATTAGGTCATCCATCGCATAGGGCTACAAAGCCGTTTATCAATACAAGATTTGTCTGGCACAGACCGCTAAAGTATCTCGCAATAACAAGCCAGTTTTCGGCAAATTCGACGAGCCTACCCAGAGATTTGACCACATACATAGCGATATAGTGTAGAAGTAGAAGCCATACCGCTAGTGGATATTGGAGCTGAAACAGTCGCCGATGCCTTCTTTAGCGGGTGGATAGCACGGTTTGGGACTCCCGCCACTATCACCACGGATAGAGGTGCCCAGTTCGAATAAAAATTATGGGATGGTTTATGCAATCATAGTACCAAACCGCACAACAAGTTACCACCCCCAATCGAATGGCATGGTCGAGCGTTTCCACCGTCAGCTTAAAGCAGCCATTACGGCACACGAATCATCAAATCCATGGACAACAACACTACATGCTGTATTACTAGGCATTCGTTCCGCCGTTAAAGAGTTATTGGGTAGGTCAGCCGCCGAAATGATTTATGGTACGACACTCAGACTACCAGGCGAATTTTCACAGAAGTACATCGTCGACGCACCTACAGACTTAGATAACTATTCTGATGAGCTCCGCGTAGCCATGTCGTGTCTCCATCTGTGCCCACCGCGCGACTCACCTCAGAACAACATTTTCCAATATAAGGAAATCGACACATGCTCACATGTATTTTTGCGAAGAATCGCAATTGCACCACCTCTAACCGCCCCTTACGACAGCCAATACAAGGTCATCGTAAGGAGCGGCAGAGTCATGAAAATCCTGATAAAAAGCAAGGTGGAAACGGTCTCCTTTGATCGAGTTAAACCTGCACACTTAGACAGCGAGCCTGAAACAGGTACAGAGAAACAGCGTAAAACGCAAAATAAAACGAAGAATTCGAAAACTACTGCGATAGTTAGAAGGGTACCAAAGGATCAAATTAAACCTAGTAGTGCTCTCACTCAGAATTCCTACAGAAAGAGAGCTGAACCGACAGTGAAAACACAGACACCGTCTGAAACGGTTAAAAATGGTACGAATTTGGCCACTACTCCACAACATAAAGCTAATAGAGTAAATTTGCCTTAACAATTCACACCTTATGTAGCACCGCATTCGCGAACCCCCGCCGTTTCTCGCGCTAACAGGAGCAGCAGCGGTTTGCGAACGTATTCACGTGTACCTTTACACTTACGGGGTGAAACCCCTAATTCAACCAACACGACGAAAACATCGAATGTTAAAAACAGTTCGAACATCGCCGACGGCGACCAAATTGCACCAGACGCAACCGTAAAACAGACTAGAGCTGGACGAAAAATCCACACGTTTCGTGCTGATGGTCCACACCTTAGTGGCACCTGATGACATCTACAGCGGGATCAACTACACGAACAGTAATATTCATAATTTGTAAATATAAGTTTGCCAGGCCTGGTATAATTAAAATAATAATGTGAAATGTTACCTAATTAGGTTACTTACAGAAGTAATTTTCTTACTAAGTACCGAATGTATTAATTAGATTTATATAGGTTGGCCATTACCCGTAGCGCAGCAGCATAAGTCAAAGGACAATGCTGTTAAGAGGATTGGAACAATGGTGTTAAGAGGACTGGAACAATGGTGTTAAGAGGATGGGAACTTGGATATAATTATTACATATTAATTCGTTATGCTGCGCCTGCGATGTAACCGACCACCCACGATGTATTTTCACAACTGACTGTTTTACTGTTTGATTACTGCATTTTGGTTTTGTGCATTTCCCAAACGGAGTGGCGAGCCGACGGTATAACCACAAGTTGGCTTGGTTCATACGTTTACACTTAACCTGGGGGTAATGTGGGGATAGCGTCTCACCCTTTCGCGACTGCTCGGTTTATCCGACCACTGACGAGTGGCCGGGCCCGCCTAGCCTCGTTCTGATCCAGCCTCTGCCGCCAATTGAGCTCGCTTCCAGCTGAGCACGCTTCCAGTCATCTCGTTGCCACTGAAGCAGACGACGCTCCGTCTTGAGCTCAGGGCCAAGCCCCATGGCGTTAGATCGTCAAACTCCGCTTGGGGACTGTGTGCACTATAGGAATGTCTAGACTACAATAAAGTGAGAAATAACCGAAGAATGAATTAATAGGAGTTGTTTATTCCCGTCGTCCCGAAGAAAAAGTTGATGGAAATGTGGAGGAACGAAGCATTTCAACATACCCATATTGGCGACTCGATCGTTCCTCAACATACCCATAGACTATCAATAAACAAACATTGTTTTGACGTAGATAATCATAAGCGCTGTTTTTTAAGTTATAGGTCTGTGCCCTGTGAGGGTACGGCTCCCATTTTTTTTTAATTATAAGGCATCAAAAGGGCTAATTATAAATATTTCGGCCTACAGGCCTTATACGGTCGTGTTTTTGTTTTCGGTACGTAGCACAGAGGGGGGGGGGGTACTGCCAGCGACCCCTCTCTCGATCCGTCACAGAGCTGTGTGTCTTAATGCGGGTCGTCTGTTCAAGTGACTGAGCTGCTCGCAGAGATAGGGGTACCAAGCATTATTAGCCAAAAAACACGCAACATTGGTCAGAAGCTGATTAAATATTGACCAACGTTGAAAACGTTGGGAATACATGACGCTAATGCTGGAACAATGTGGCCTTTTTGTCACTTCCAGATAATGCTTCGAAGACGGCCAGATAGAGCCCAGTAGACAGTCAAGACAATGGTCTGGGCGTCTAATAATACCTAGGTCAAATCTGATAATGCTGTATGAACTGAATCAAGACGGCCCTATGTCAGAGAATGCCCAGTAAATAGCAATAGAAAAACAGCTCTGGTAATGACTATTCAATGTTCATCACAAATTTCAGGGGATGTTCGTGTCCGTTAGGGCCTGTTTCCATTGGTAAGGTTTAACCTGCGCGGTACCTTCGCAGGTGCCATATTATCCAGCCTTCATAAAATCTATTTATGATTTCCATTCACGCGGATCCCGCGCGGGTGATTTGCCGTGCGTGTAGAAAATCCAACAATGTTGGATTTTTTCCGCTCCGCATGGCAAATACGCATGGGGAATTCCAGAAAATGACGTCACACAGATGGGCTTTCCCGTGTATCGCAGAGTGTTTTTCAAAATTTGGGAGGATAAACCTAGCTTGAACCTAGCTGGTAATCTGCAACTATGGCAAACAAAACCACATCTTTAAAACCATTAAAGATGGAAGAGCTCATAGACCTTTTCGGTCGAACCTCGGTTTGTACACCTAAACGAAAATGATACACACAAAACAAATCTGGACAAGAAATGTGTGGCAGAAAATTTCTGTGAAGCTAGATGTAGACAGAATAACAGGTAGGCCCATTTATATAGCCTACCCTAGTGGACAGGGGTCTAAATTAACGCTATCCCGTGGCTGAAGTGCTATTCTCGCTTAAAACCTATTGCACATAATCTGACATAGTATCCAGACAGATGCTGATCCGGTGTTGAAAAATATACACTTTGGCACATTTAGGGGGAATTTGGCAGAAATAAAAGGATGTGCACCCACACTGCCAGACACTTGCCCGTGCCCCAGTCAAGGGCGCCTCGACCAACATCACCAACAACATCACCATCAATGGGATCATCACCAACCATCAATGGCATCATACCACAACCAACAACAACAACATCGTCATCACCACCACCACCATCATCACCACCACCACCAAACATCGTTATCACCACTAGCACCATCAACACCACCACCATCATCATCACCATAATCGTCACCACCACCATCACCACCACTATCATCACCATAATCATCACCACCTTCACCATCGTCATCACCACCATCACCATCGTCATCACCATCACCAAAACTACCATCACCATTACCATCACTACCATCGCAGCTGTCATCACCACAATCACCACTACCACACCACAAACACAACCACCATCACCACCACCATTACAGCTACCATCACCACCATCACCACTACTACACCACCAACACTACCACCATCGCCGACACCATCACCACCACCATCACCACTATCATTACTACCATCACAGCTACCATCACCACCATCACCACTATCACACCACCATGACTACCACCATCACCACGACCATCACCACCACCATCACCACTACCATTACCACTATAACAGCTACCATCACCACCATCACCACTATCACACCACCAACACTACCACCATCACCACGACCATCACCACCACCATCACCACTACCATAACCACCATCACAGCTATCATCACCACCATCACCACTACCATCAACACCATCACAGCTACCATCGCCACCATCACCACTACCACACCACCATCACAGCTACCATCACCACCTTCACAGCTACCATCACCACCATCACCACTACCACACCACAAACACTACCACCATCAGCACTACTACAACCACTATCACCACCACTACCACACCACCAAGAATACCACCATCACCACTACACCACTACCAACAACACCAACACAACCACCACCAACACCATCATCACAACTACTACCACCATTACAACCACCACCAGAGTCAACACTACCACCACCATCACCACTACCACATCACCAACAAACCACCAACACCACCACAACCACCATCACCACCACAATCACTACTACACAACCACCACCACCATATCCACCATCACTTCCAACACCACCAACACCATCACTACCACCATCATCATCATCATCATCACCAACTGGTCCACCACCAAGGAGATTACTATTATCAGCGCGGGTGTCACATGCGGATTTATATCAGAACCGCACCAATGGAAACAGACAACCCGCGCGGGTACCGGCACCGGACCCGCGCGGGTGGACCATCGCGGCTAAAAAACCTTACCTATTGAAACGTAGCTTTACAAGTGAGCACGGCACTAACCTAACCACCCTCTGTAGACCTGTCATGCAGATACTCTCTCTAGCATGGTGTCATGCGTGATACTCCCTCTAACATGGTGTCCTGCTTTCTAATGAGCCGACAACAAGCGCATATGACGAACATAAATTCACTGTTTTCGCATATTTACATATGCTAAAACTGTTCAATTTCTGTATTAGATATTTCATGAATAGCTGTTGTACCACCTTGCAAACACATGTACGAATTCAAATCGATTAGGTGTGTTCATAAGGTGAAATAGACGCCTGCTCACGAAATATTGGCATGAAAAATGACACTTTTGCTCATTTTATTTCAACATGGATAAACCTGCTGCGTCAAAAAATCGTCTGAAAATGCAGTATTGTACAATACATCAAATCGATATCCCACCTGCTCAAATATTATCCTCCAAATCTACGATATCCAGCAAAGTATTATCAAAAAGTGTCCTGCTTTCTAACCGTCATTGTCCTGCTTTCTAACAATAAATTGAGCAAGTATGTCCTGCTTTCTAAGCGATCTGCTCAATACAACAATATCAAGATATAACTGTTGCAGTTAAGTATTGACAATTTGAAAAAGGTTGTAAATCATCATTACATGTATAATAATACTCTAACAACTGATGCGCACACGGGGCGGCAACCAGTATTGTGTAAAATACATACAAATTAAACTAATTATCACTGGGGTGTAAATTAAACCGACTGGATCGCTGAGCACATGATGTAGACCCACCCGCATGCGCATCATAACCAACGTCCAAAGGAAAGGAGTCCGTCAAAAGTAAATATTATAAATCAGTGAAGCTAAACAACTTAGTCTACATGAACTTTCACGTTTTTTTGTGTATCTTTGTAACCTTGCAATATCAGTCACGTCGTAAACCATATATTTATAATCAACAGAGCTGCTAAGAAAGAGGGGCTATTCAATATCCGGGGGGGGGGGGAGGGGCTGGATTATTTATCCACGCATGATTTCAACTGGTCGTGGCTCTGTGGCACACTGAAAATTTCAATTTGATTAGGCCTAGTCTAGATTTTAAAATATATTATTTATTTCATACAGAGCCTGTCCGGGTTTTTTTTTTAAATACTTTACCCCCCCCCCCCCCCCTGGCGATTGAATGGTCGCCCTCTAGAAATGTCTATTCTTTGCATCTTCATCTATCCAGTTGTCTGCTACCGGCGGACTCCTGGATATCACGTATATGTGCTATGAGTTCAGAACCCCCCTCCTCCCTGGCCAATTCAGGCAGCCCAAACAATCTGCCCTGAGTGTGACATCCACACTGCAGTCAGTAAACCGGTGACGTCACAATGAATATTCATGTTGCTCGCACCCCTCCTTTTCGTATCGGCTTCACACACACCTGTTGTCAAGGTCAGACTGGTAGTCTGACGGTCAGACCTGATAGGGCAAGGTGATTCTTTGGAATGCAGTGACGTCACCGGGATGACTAATCGTTGAAAATAATGTTATGTAAGACCCCACTCCCGATTCTTCATTGTATTAGCGAGGTCAGTGAAAACATCCGAGGTCAAGGTTTTTGAGTTTCACAGAATAGGCCTATACTACAGTTGGGCCTACCTGTAATTAGGCCCCAAATGTATACTTTGCTAGGGGTTGCGAGTGTGTGATATTTTATAGATTATGACTCCACCGTCAGGAACACACGTAGCCGAAACTAACACACCCGCTGACACAAAAAATTCAACCAGCACTGTCTCAATACTGTGCCAACATCTCGACAGCTGGCACAACATTGAAGTTGTCCCCGCTTTGACTTGCAAACGCCGCAAGCACATATATACAGAAGCGTTGAAACGAAATGACAAAAATGTTTTTTCATCCCGTTATAACGACTTATAAGTCGTTAAATCGACTTAGTATAAATCTTTATAACGACCTATAAGTCGTAAATTAACTTAGTATAAATCGTTATAACGACATCTAAGTCGGTAAATCGACTTAGTATAAATCGTTAAATCGACTTAGTATATATACAGGGGCAGATCCAAGATTTCAAATCTAAGCAATTGTGAAATATAGGGGGCTATATGTGCCTCCTGGATCCGTCTATTAATTACCGCGGTCAAAAAAAGTGTACTTATATAATCAAGTAACGTGAATTGATAGTTACCCATAATTATTCTTATTAATAAATAAATTATGCTAAATACGATGAATTAGGCTAAATAATATGCACTGTATTACAATTCTTTGCTACAATAAATTATCATGCTGTGTATACTCATGTTATTTTTATACATCATAACATGTTTCAATATTTACTTAGCAGTGGTCTTATTATAAGACATATATAATAACCTAGTTTTTCCCGTGTGGAGCACCGATCAAATCTAGTTTTTAATGATTTTTTGTTACATAGGACAACTTTGGTGCTTGTACAAATGCCAGAAGTTCACAACCTTATCAGCCATATTATTATTCCTGATAATACTCACCCTCAATGTGGTGTGTGATGCACTTTAGTATATTTTGGTCCCAATGCTGATCTACTATTGATGGCTTGTGAACTGGTTAGGAACTTCTACAATTATTTATTTTATTTGGCAGCTATTTTGCATATTATGCATATTATTCCATCTCCACAAAATATAATTTGTTAAAGCATTTCAGGTAGCTCATAGTATACAATGTTTTTTTACACAATTCGGAACTGCTGAATCCGAATCTTTTGTATACCAAACTGAAATTTTACTTTTAAGCTTTGAAATTGAGGAAAAACAAAATGGAAGTCATTTGCACAATTGAAATTACGTATTTGCTAGAATACTTGTGTATTTCATACATTTTTTATTTATTTTATATATCCTCGCGTTCGTAGTATGCCTAGGATGGCCATGGATGTAAAATTATTTTTTAATAAACTAGCTTTATTTTCTATTTAATATGCAAATTTTAGCTGCTATTAGCGGACTTTGTATATATCGTTTTAACATCGCGATCATTAATGCTAGAGCGATGAATAACCCAAATTTTTAAAGTCAATGAACGTCTATAAGTTCATGTGTTATGAGTAGTTTTGCTATTGCTGACTATAACACAATATAATGTTATAATCCAAATTCTATAAACATAAATCTAATTTCATGCCGATCCATAAATACGATGAAGACATTTTTACTAGTAAAGCTCCTTAGAAAATGTCAGTTGCATATTATATGGAAAAATGTTAGCTCACTGGTCCAAAACAGAGACCAGTGTAGCCAAATAATTACCTCGATAGCCAGAGTGGTAATTAGTCTAGTCCGTCATACACACACCCGACTACACTGAGGAACACACAGTCACAAGAAACATGGGAACAAATTAGGCCAATTGACACACTTTGGGAAATGTGGAAAGCACATTTAAACCGACATTATTTACGTTGATCGGGTATGAAGGCAGGATCTATTAAAATAATCTCCATACATGTCTGTACGATTTGCATTAATATCCCATGATATATTTTAATTAAATGCATACCACACCATAAATAGCACTGACCTTGACAAAAATATTTCAGAAACCGATCCTTCAGAATGTGTTTATGACAACGTCTCTCTGGCTCATCCTGTCAAGGGTAGTGATACAGTAAATCAATTATCTAAACAATTCCCATAATATGTATTAGTAGAGGTGTTAAGGCGACGTAGTGTTCAGATTGTGATAAAGCACCTAATTTCACACACGGGTACATTTTGATTTTCTGAATCAGATAAGACGAACACCCCGATCGACCCGTATAATATCTTAATTTGCATATTTAAAAATGGCCGCGAAATCAAACTGAATCGGGTTTGTTTACACTAAATCTCGATTTTTATCTCTGCATTTTGTGATTTAATTTGCTTTTAAAGTTTTGTATAATTGTGTCTCAGTCTCTTTGGATATATTTTTGATGGCTATTGAACCCGAAAACCGCCAGAATTAGCATAACGGAATTATCATATTCAAAGATTACATTAAAGTTATAATTTTCATTATAACAGGTTATTTCACTGTACACACTACTTAATTATGGCTAAAATTATGTAATTAATAAAATATCCGCCAATCCGGAGTGCGAAACCCAAATGGCCGCCAACATTATCATATTCAAAGATTTAATTTAAGCTATAATCTTCAGCTTATTGTACTGCATACACTACCTAATTTGAAGCTAAATATTATGTAATTAATCAAACATCCGCGATATTTTTGTTATGCTTACGTAAAGCGCTCTGCATTTTCTGACATAAACACATAAAGGTACATTTTTTAGCTACGATGCCCGCACAAAGAGCTCGTGAACTGTGTGTAGGATTTGTATTTAAATTTGCAATGAGAGTTCTTAATAAACTTTAACTATATGATTACCACAAATGTATTGAAAATGTATTGAAAATAAACTAGGTTGGTACTTTTTTACTTAAAATTGTTGGTGTAAAATAACATTTTCCTTCATCACCATTAAAACAAATACGTAGGGTGTACATAGTACATAGTGTATGTCTAACTCATTTCATCTTATTTCATAGGCAATACATTATATTATACCTTCTTGTTCAGCTGAGATGCGGATTCCGGAGATAATGAACATTCTACGTTTAACATGCGTATTATTAATCCATTTCAAATTCCAGTTATATCAGCCACTAGATAAATAAAAAAGCCTAAGAAATTCAGAGAGAGCCAATTTAATATAAACGTACATAAATATACTTGAAGGTTTTTACTACTGTAATACTGTTTAGTCCACCGAGCTTGTAAAAACAGTACAAGCTCGATGTAGAATATATATAGGAGAGATAACATATCATATAGGAGATAACACACATCAATGTGTATGTCACAAACTCGTAGCAGGCATATCTTTGTGAACATAACATACCTTAATGCAAAATAGAAAAAAACTACTTAAATTACAACACCATCAACGGGTGTATTATGCACCAGGCAATGTGAAAATGTAAACACATTACAGTAATGTCGCTATGAAGACGCTCGTGAATCTTGCTTCAAATCTCTGACATATATTGATATGAAGAGAAGAGAAAGTGTTGATAGGAACCACACATCGACCTGTAGGTAATATCTGGTGAGGGAATTAGTCGTTTGTGGGCAGAACATTGAAAGTGAGAGATACTGAGTGTGATCACACCAGTGATGAACTCAAAAAGAAAATATGATTACTAATTACAGATGCTCGTATACGAGTTCCTTCGTATATTTTTATCAGTATGTATAATACCTACAGTTATGAATAACATTTGGAAACTGGTGCATTTGGAAATTTGGTGCATGTGCTGGATAACTCTTCTAGATGTGCAACCAAAACTACTTGTCCAGAGTCCTGTAAATGTAAATAGATTAGGATAATTTACGGGTTTGGTTACACAACGTTTTATTTTCAATGGAGAAAATCATTTGAATATGATGTTTGCGGCCATTTTAAATTCCTTCATTCTAATTTGGACGCGTTTGGGTTTCTATAATGATCATATATATATCCAATGATACTAAGATACAGTTACACTAGTCATAGAAGTAAATAAAATCACAAAATACGTAGAATAAATCGAGATTTAATGTTAACAAAAAAAAACATTTTAGTTTTTATTTGCGGCCATTTTGAAATATGCAAATTAGGTCATTTCACAGTTCAAAATCTAATGGGGTGTTCCTCCTATATGACCTAGGAGATGAAAATGCACCCGTGTGTGAAATTAGGTGCTTTTATCACAATCTGAATACTTTGGTGGATTTTTGAACCTTGGCACCTCTACCATAGTACTATATAACCAGGTTGATTTCTGTGCTTGTAGGGTGTGTTTCTAGGGAGTCTCTCGGAATATATTTAAGTTAAAAAACTATGATAATAATTATATTGTTATTTTTGTATTGATTAACAAAACAAATAACACATAATCTTTTATATTTTTGTATCTAACCTTTCAAGATTTTATACACATCAATAATATCTTAACATAAAAACATATCTGCTCGCTCCCTGAAAAAGAACGAGAACACTAGCTAATAGTGTGAAGTGATCCAAAATTATATCTGTTTCTGCTTATTTCATTTTGGAAAAGTTAGATAATTATACAAGAAATAATATACTATAATATCTAAGCCATGAACATTTTAAGACTTCTTTATCAGCAAATATGTTTTCACTTTTAAAGTTAATATTTTTCTTCAATGAAAAGTTATCGAACTCATTGCGATTATATGGGAACATTTCGACCTGGCTCATTTTACCTCTGAGACATACGGGAAATGGCAGCTGACATGTTATAAAAACACCCCCTATATGGATCAGTCTGTGGTATGCCAATCATTACCAAATTATTACTAGAGCAAGATGATGAGACACTAGTACAATGGACTTTTCCCGGCCATGATAATGAGGGTTGTAACACATACGGTAATGACTTCCTCATGTCTCCCCTTTTTCGATTTGGGTGGATGGTGTATTTTTTCTTGAAATCCATGTCTAATGTTATCAATAACTTTAAGAACTGTCATTGCTGGCCAAACAGCAATAGGGCTTAATCTGTGGTTGGCCAAAGTTTATAATTATTTTACATTACACTTTTTAGCAGAGCCTCTCACATTAAGCTATTTCAACTTACCTGGTATTCAACTACCGATTCGTCAGATGTGTTCATGATGATGATAATCTTGATTCTAACTGGACATGTACTTCATGAACTACTACAACATACATGTTACCCTGTTTATCTTTCCAAAGAACAGTTTTATCAACAATCAACATGCTTTCTTCACAATAAATATCTTCATATCTTCTATATTACACTAGGTTTAAAGATCGATTAATACTTATAGCTCCGGAGATCAGCTGTGCGGATATTATATAAATCACACTTTATACCCGGCCTCTTGGATCACATCAAGTGCGAAATTAAATTCTTATTTATTTCTGTGGTGTATCAAGTGGATGGATTTATTGCACATCTAAAGCGTTGATCAATGTAGCTCATACGTCTAAATAGATTAGTACAAATCTTCATTTTTTTAATGTTTGCACGAAATTGAATACGTTTGGTAGCCTATGTTTCATAAAAACCTTATCCACACCTGTAGACATTCATACGGCGGCGCCTTAAGAGGTCCGTATAATAACAGCTTGATGCATCATTGCAGCATGCTTATATAGTCCAGGCGATTTGTGATAAAATATGGCCCAACCCAAAACAACTCGCAAAAGTAATACACGATATACCAAATTAAAGCTTATACACTCTTCTATAACATATAAAAAAATCTAAGAAAATATATTGAGTGGAACAACTTTTTGGTGGGGGGACACATTGACCTTATAGTATATGCCCTTATGTATTTTCGTGCAAAATGTTTGTTAAAAGTGATTTTCCTGTTTATTCCCATTTGGAACATAGTAGTGATGAGAAAAAAAAGGGATTGCATTTTTTTCTAACCCTTTAAAGCTATGAAAATTGACTAAATCCAAAATGGCCGCCATGCTTCCAAGATATTATCTATTTCACCATAATTTTTGAAATAATGAACACAAAAACATGTATAATACATCGATTTGTATAGTTTTTAAGACGAGAAAACTGATAGCACCATTAGAAATAAACAGTTTAAACTTGTTTTTTTTTATTTTAACCAACAAAATATAAAAACATAGCACAAGTTTTCTGCTACGTCTCCGAGAGGTTGTGTGCTAGGCCTTGGACGGAATTTAGGATACTGTGTAGAGGGCAGTGCCAATTCTGATACATCTCTCCATGCTCAGGAGGTTATTCCCCTATAGAGGGTGGGGCACTCGGTGAAAATTGGGTTCGATATGCAGACAGGATAGTCGAACCCTTAGTCTTGAATATACATTTGTGGCCAAAAATATACCTTAGAATACACAAATTTTGCCGAAAATAACTAAGCCTTATACAGTTTCTGGCGTAAACATACCCTTTAATAGGCCTATACAGATTTGAACAATAATACATACATACATACAATGCTCGTGATAGCCTAAAAGTTTTAACAAACTATCTGTCACTGTCTAAAAACATGAAAACCCTCTTTTTGCACAGCACAATTATCTAGGCCCAATGTTCGACACACAAAGCAGCCTTTGAATGAACACATGGTACAGCTGGGTTATTTTATTGACCCTTGAATATGCAGTACATGTGATTTTCATACCCTTAGCTATACCACAATTGTCACCTCTTGAAAATACGGAAATCGGAACAGCACTAATACACCATGTACACGGAAAGTTATCCTGGTCCAGTTTAGTCATAATTTATATGTGCAAAAAAGTTTCCGAATACCCCAGTCATTTGTTCACTTATTTTTACCCCCCCCCCCCCGATGATATATATTATCAACGAATGTCTAAAATATTATTCAATTATTTACCATTTTAAAATATTACATAAACATTATCTTCAATGCAAGGAATTACCAAAGGCAGTCACTAAAATTACATTCTGGCACACAATAAACTTCGGTTTGCAAAATAAATGTGTTTTTTAATGACAATATATAACTATAGTGTGGAAGTTTTACAAAATCTGTGATTCCAACGTCAATATCACATTTTTAAACCTCCGAGTCGGGACCTAAAACATGTCGAGCATGAAGTTATATAATCATATTATTAAGAATGCTGCCACAAAAACACGTAAAGGTTACAATTTTGGTTTTAATTCTAGCAGTCGAAGAATGTAATATGAAAAAACTTATTAAACTGTTATGCTTACCCCTTCTAAAACATGTAACTTGATTTATTTTATGTTACTAGCATCATTATATGTGCATAGCATCGATTTATCTGATATAACAATACCAGTCAATATTTTCGGAACTATCCTTTCTTTAAATATATATCGAAAAAGGAGATAATTAAAAACAAAGTATGTTTCTGAGAGTGGTTCTCTGGCTCAGCTCTTAAAAAAAGGTTTTGACTTAATACGTACTTTGGATTCACGTTTCACACACGTTTTGCCATTACATAATATAACTGCATCTCTATATCTATCTTGTGTTATTTGTTAGTGTAATATTGAGGTATCATTGAATTAAATGTATCGATAAAAGTTTTCATAAGGTTATTGACTTAAAGTACCGGTATATTACATAATTATATGATATAAATAAATTTAAGGATAATGACTTTACAAAATCATGATCATAGCTATAATAGCTCTTTATATAATAATTTTCTTTCATTTCAGCTTAATTTTCTTTCATTTCAGATCAACTCATTTAATTCTCATTCAAATTGTATAATGTACCGTACATTTATTTATTATAAATAATATTCTGCAATAAATTAATAAGATTTATCGTAGTAGGGAAGTAACTCTAACGCTAAGTAACTCAAGGTAAGACCATACACGGTTAAGGTCATCTTAATTTCAAACTCACTAAATGTTGAGTACATTATTCAGACATACGTGCCACAAGGATACATTAGGGAATTTCGTCTCTATATCTAGCCTATCTGGTGAATGCGCAGCACAAAAATTAAAAAAACGTTTGCAGTTCTTGTCTATGGACATGTTTACATAATATAGTCATATTATGAAACCAAAATAAAATCACCGATTTTTTTATGATTTTAGCGTGGGCCTGTCCCTTTAACTTACATTCTAGGAATTTCAAAACAGCAATGCAAGATCCAGATGGTACTGCCGCCTTTCGCCATCACTATAATATTATGACCAATGTTAGTTTCAACTGTTCCAAATTGGAAGAAAAAAATAGGCCCAGCTGCAAGAATGAATTGATGCTACAAATGAATAAAATATCTTTTGCGGAGGATAGTTTAGATTGTATGACAACTAAATTCCAGAATTGCGTAATATTTGTTTTATGTACGAAGAGCTATTATTGGACTTTACAATGACCTTAGGTTGTCCTTGGTATGATATTTATTTGTTACTGTAAAGGCCAACCCTGCAACCCGAACCAATATGAATCTTTATTTTCTTTAGCATACCCCTTTCCAATAATGTGTAAAACATTACATTTTTGCGTCAAATTGTGCAAGTGCTTGTGGACGGGTGTAAAAACAGTATGGTAAGACCTTGTTCTTGACATTTTGCAAATAATTTATATATAGCATCGAGTAATTAATACCTATATGCATATGTTGACCTGTGTAAATATCTAAATATGACAAATAGCTCAGTTATTCTTCCACTTTTTTAATTTAGTATGTACCACATGACATCATTTAGCATTTTTGACCTCCAGAAGTTTTACTTGCGCATTTGACGTCTTGCAAATTCAGAATTATGCGCAAAATATACCAGATTGGAATTAATTTCTTAAGATTTCCTTTGATTTTATCATGATATTGAAATGACATTATAAAGCACCCATCGGGAAGGAGACCCTCAGTGTATCAGAACAATTACACTTTAATTCATATTTTAACCTATAATGCAGTTAGTTGTGTTTATGGGTGATGTGTACTACATGCATATAATGAATAGATGTGCCGGTGTGTAATTTACTTGGGAATATATATAATAAAGCTTATTATAGTATTTTAGGCAATATAATGATGTCGAATGATGACAGGATTTGTTTTATTGTAGTTCCTGATAAAAATATTATGGAAAATATAACTTCAGTGATTTCATGGCAGCCATTTTGAATTTCATGTTTTACAAAACATCCACAAGGATGAGAGCTCCACATCCGCCCAGATATCACCATAGGGGAACCAGCCAAGCAAAATCAAAGCAGAAAAAAAATATTAGCCAAAACAATGTTAGCCGCAGTTTCACTGCAATAACCGGTTGTGTTTGCTCATATTTGCATAAATATAGACTTTAGAATATTCTTTTTCTAAAAACAAATGAAAGAATTGGCTTTCTCATACCTGAAAACATAAGAATAGACATATTATTTATTTCTCTAGCGTATGTGGTTGCAAAATTATTTGTATTATGTTTATTTTTATATACTTTGGCGGCCATCTTGGATTTCGCCATTTTAGACCTTTTCTTGACCTATAAAAAAATGATATTTTGAAATAGTGAAAAATCAATTTTAACAGACAAATCGCACGAAAGTGTTATATGTGACATATGAGCCTACACTATTACGTTCATCTGGATATCAAGCGTTATCTGTGATATATACCCCTTAAACATTATTATATCAAGACAAAGATTATGTAGTATTACACATAAAGGTGAGGTAGACCATATATGATCAGATAAAATAAGAAAAATATACTCTTTTCCAGTACATAGCTCCTAAAATGAGGTGCAATGTAGTGACCATGAAAAAGATATGTGCGATTTACTAGGAAGCTAGTCATGTATATAATACACTACATGTAGGCCTAATATCAAAGTTGTTTTTTTGAGTGAAACTTCTTACATTTTTCCCGAGACACTTAAATGAAATGAAATGAATGGGGTTTTAGGCCACCTTAATGTGCACATGTAGGCTAAATTGGGCCATGAGAACCTCCTGAGGATGGTGAGATGAATGATATTTGTAACATTGTATCAATGAGCAATACAATCAATTTAGTACAGTTCATGTCTCCTCGTCAGATTCATATAATCAATGTCATTAAAATAAATAGCACTTAGTGGCCTATACCATTGCACTCAGAAATTGCTCTGACATTCTTCTGCGTGACATATAAACTGTACTGCCCAAAGATCTGATCATATGTTTCTCCTCTAGTCTACGGGATTATGTGCAAGAAAGCGCCACCATCTAAGACATATTGCACTGTTTCAGTTGGTCCAGGCAAATTTGCAACTTCAGAACAATGTAACAACTTCAAAGATGGGATTTTGTGGTATTTCGAATTGTAGGCCTATTGACAGACAGAGCTAGTGGTAGTGACAACATTTGTGATCAAAGGCAAAGTGCTGGTGACAAAGTTCATGATCAAAGTCTGTAACTCGCCATTCTTCATACCAACTGCCACCAGCCTCTGTAATATACTGAGCTATCAGTGAGTGTCACAGTCACCCACTGAGATTTTGGGTGGCATTTACACATATTCAACACCAGGGGTCTCTGTCGTCTGTTACGTCACCATCTGCCAACCCGCAGCCAGCAATTCATAAATCAGGCACGAGCGGTGAGGTGGATAGGTGATTGGTCAGTTGTGTTTAGATGCACACCTGCCCATCCGCTGCCAACACATGGGAATTTGTGCACGCAGTGCTCGTCATACAAACCTGAGGGTATCCATGAGTGTCCCACTTGCAATTTTATATTTATTGATAATTAATTTAATGGAGTTTTTAAAAGTAGAGGCTAAGCACAATTTCTACTATATACGGTAAATATCAGTGTTTATTCAGCCTAGATATTTTTATCTCATTTTCGCACTCTCTGAGGCCATCGTTCTGAAAAAAGCGGGGTTTTTCCCACGCATCTAGACGCTGCAGTACAGAGAGTGGCTGTGAAATCTCTCCATTGAATGGACTCCATTGACATAGATAAAGTAGCACCTGTGTGTTTTAGCACTCCCTGATAGTCTTGAGTGGCTTCTTTGTGTTTCTCACTTGTGCTGTGCTTCACATCAATAAGTTGAAGCGTGGAGTTGTTAACCTTTGCATATGCTGTATGACATAGCCAGTACCCACAGAAGGCGTTCGGCTTCAGAGAACCGCTTGCATATCTGTTCAACCCATATGTTGTCATGATGCTCTTTATGAGACACTGCTCAGTTACTAAATCGGGGAATACCCTGGAATAACAGCAATCCGGCAGACAAATGGTATGGAGGCCTTCTTTAAAGTGCTGGTGGATTCCATGTTGCTGCTCAGGAAACGTTGTCATCTCTGAAGGTGATCCACATATTTGAGGTACAATCCATGTCCAGATTCTGCGAAGAAGGGGAATGTTTGATACATTCTTTGATAATGGAGGTCCCAGTTGCCAAGGCATTCAGCTTTGATGAGCCTTGGAAACAGATCAACTGACAATACAATACAACAGTGAACTTTGGACCCGAGCCTCCTCGGGATAACTGCCTCTCCACTCTGACCTCCTGGAACAGTAGGCCATATTATATTAGTGATATTATAATCATTGACATTATTATATTAAGCGGTAGATTTTCAAATGGTCTACACAAGATATGGTCCAAAGGGTTAATAGACAATTAAACATATTTGATGCCACCCAAAAAGGGCAGTGAGATCAAAATCTTTATAACGGATTATGTTGATTTGATAGCTGTGAGCTTCCTGTTTCATTAACCTGAATAATTTTTTGAAAAATCATTACAATTTAAACAACAATTGTTATGTAATCATAAATTAAATTTAAATTACGTCATAAATGATTGTAATAAAGCCGCCGGGATGTACCTTCTCGCATGGCGGCTCAGATTTTTTTTAAACCTAAGCAAAATGCTGTCAATTCGGATTCTGCAGTATGCATAATGACAATTCCTCCCCCCCCCCTCTAGAAAAGGTTTCCACTAATTAGTTTTTTCTAGATTTTTTATATGTCATAAAGATGCCTATGAACATTCATTTGGTATATATTTTATTACTTTTGCAATTTCTTTTGGGTGCGTCCTTATTTCTCCTGGACTATTACTATCACCGTAGAAATAATGGTGCTATTAGGCCCCTATTGGGCCATGTATTTCTATTTCATATACGAACGCCATTTCTTACGGCCTTCTCAGGACGATAAAAAAAAACATTTTTTATCACGATTTTAAATTTGCAGCCATTCTTGGACCAGTCTATATGAACATTACTAATTCCTCAATAAACCTTCATCGTGGGTGGGCGCATGATCCGCCTTATGAACACCATAAGAGTAGTTCTCAAAAACTATTCCACCTATAAACTTGGTTCTGGTGTCATCAGAAAGAGCGATAATGTATCATTAATTTGCCATTGTTAATGAATTTTAAATATCACATGGGAGGATGGTAATATCCATCAGATACCATGCTTAAACTGCCTGTCCACATGTATGTCCCGGAGTCCTCTGTGATAAAGTGGTGTCTCATAATTATAATTAGCTTGTAGCTGTGACAACCAGCATACTTTTCTGATAGGCCGTTTTGGTTTGTTGTTGTATCCCTTTGTGGAGAGCTAAAAACTGGTTCTCAAACGAATACAATAGCACAGTTATACAATACTCACAGGAAATATTCTGGTATGTCTGTATAATGTTTGGTAGAAAATTTACCATGGCTCGTAGCACAACATGGTATGTGTTAGAGACCCACACCTGGATTAAAATGTTCCAAATATCTCTGATCCAAGCAGCAGATAAAAAAGCAGATAAAAATCACACAGATAGCTAAGCATGCATAATTATAGAGTACATAATAGAAAAAAAAGATGTTTGCTCTTAGGAATCATTTGTTTTCATCCGACATTCCAAATGACATGTCTCAAAATAATCCACCAGGTCATAAGTCACATAAAACGTATACTTTGGCATAATAAAATTGATTTTTCACATGATTCTGACTAAAAAATATCATGAAGATTAAGACCCCATAAGGCTGTAATTTTTCTTTAGTTACAATATACAATTTGAATAAGAATTAAATGAGATAATCTGATATAAAAGTAAATTGTTACATAATCGTTAGTTTTTAACCTTTTGGCTGCTTGCTCAGCAGGATGCGTGAGCCATCACTGCTGACCAAGTTTATCCTTTCATCACCATATTTTTCTAAATAAGGTTTGTTAACATCAGGCCAGCCATAGATAAATAGTATTCCAATTTGGAATGAAAATTGCAATAATATATATATTACAGGCCCATGTATGATTGTCTGCTTTTATTGGTCACTTATCTGTGTTTATCTGGTAACCATGGCAACCAAATACAATGAAAGCAGGGTCAAATCAGCTTGAAATGAATGAACAGAGCTATTTGGAGAGTTTTGTTCAAATTCTGTTCATTCCAGATGTCTATGGTGGTGGAAACTCACCAAGACCCCCAGAATAGAGCTATACCACAACACCCCGAGAGGTTACAGGGGGGTAATATAAGGGCTGGAGGGGTAATACCCCATCAAATTACCCTTATGTATGGCAGGAATGGACCAAATGAAAAAAACGATTGTCATTTTGGACCAATGATGAATCCCAAAGCAAGTACACATGGTGAAATGGGTTGGGGTTGCGCTCACAGGGGTATCACCCCAAGATCATGATAAGGTCATCTCAAGGTCACAGGAAGGTCAAATCAGCTCAAAATAGCTGAAAATAGCCTATTTTTCTTGGTGTTGCTTCAATTCAGCTCACTTGAGATGTCTATGGTGGTTGAAACTCACCTAAACCCCAGCATTGAACTATAACCAACACACCCTAAGAGGTTACAGGGGTAATATAAAGGCTAGAGGGGTAATACCTCATCAAATCACCCTTATGTCACTCCTTACTCATATGGCAGAAATGGACCAAATAACACAACGGTTATCATGTTTGGACCAATGGTCAGTACGGTACTTCAAATACATTGGATGAATCCCAACCCAAGTACACTTGGTGCCATGGGTTGGGGTTGGGCTTGACAGGGGTTTTACCCCAAGGTCATAACAAGGTCATCTCAAGGTCACAAGAAGGTCAACTCATCTTAAAGTAGGTGAAAATAGCCCATTTTTGTTGGTTTTGTTTCAATTCAGCTCACTTGAATTGTCAATGGTGGTTGACACTCACCTAGACCCTAGCATGTAAATAAATCAAAACACCCCCAATAAGTTATAGGATTAATATAATGCTAAAGGGGTAATACCCCGTCAAATCACCCTTATGTCACCCCTTTCTCATATGGCAGAAATGGACCAAATAATTCGACGATTGTCATGTTTGGACCAATGTCCAGTAGGCCTACTTCAAATACATTGGATGAATCCAAAACCTAAGTAGACATGGTGACATAGTTTGGGGTGGGACTTTACAGGGGTGTTACCCCAAGGTCACAAGAAGGTCATCTCAAGGTCACAGGAAGGTCTAATCAGTTTCAAGTAGGTAAAATAGTCTATTTTTGTTGGTTTTGCTTCAATTCAACTCACTTGAGATGTCAATGGTGGTTGAAACTCACCTAGACCCCAGCATGGAAATATACCAAAACACCCCAAGAGATTACAGGGTTAATACAAGGGCTGGAGGGGGGTAATACCCCATCAAATCACCCTTGTATCACCCCTTTCTCATATGGCAGACATGGACCAAATAACTCAACGATTGTCATGTTTGAACCAATGGCCAGTACTTCAAATACTTTATGATGAATCCCAACCCAACTACACATGGAGACATGGGTTGGGGTTGGGCTTGACAGGGGTGTTACCCCAAGGTCATAACAAGGTCATTGCAAGGTCACAGAAAGGTCAAATCAGCTTAAAAATAGGTGAAAATAGCCTATTTTTGTTGGGTTCGCTTCAATTCAGCTGACTTAAATCACAAAAATAATGGCACCAACGGATTCCCCATACCCGAAAACCTAGTTGTAAAGCCATTAATTGTTATTATATGATTACAAGGTACTGATATATATGACACATTTTAACTTTCTGGTGACTGACATGACCTATGACATTGACCCATGGTGTGACCTTGACCTTGAAACACAGAAATAATGGCACCAACGGCTTCTCCGTATCCGAAAACGTAGGTGTAGAGTCATTATTTGGTTTTATATCAGGACAAGTCACTGAGATATGGCATATTTTAACTTTCTGGTTGCTGACAATGACCTATGACATTGATCCAGGGTGTGACCTTGACCTTGAATAAAAAAATAATGCCAACAACGCATTTCCCGTACCCGAAAACCTAGGTGTAGAGCCAATATTTGTTTTCGTATGATGACTGGTTACTGAGATATGGCACATTTTCACTTTCTGCACTATTCTTGTGGCGGCCATTTTGAATATGAAAATTAGATCCAATTGTAGGCAACATATTTTTGAAAATACATTTTTTAGTAATACTATGGACCAATATGAACTCATTTTTGATTATATTGCCTTTCCAAAATTGTGTCTAGGTTGAGGTTTTTTAGTGGTAAAACTAGGGAAATATTATATTTTCCTTCGTTAAAATGACCACAGTAGTGTTGGTGAATAAACCTTTGCTGTCAGCGTGCACCTGTTATTTGTAGTTCTAATATGCCCGCTAGGTTGCGCCATTGCGGATAACAATCAGAAAAACTAGACACACAATGAACTAGAAACACGATCCTCAATTATTCCTACCACGTATGACAAGCATAATACTTTTATTTTTAATATAATTAGTTTTTCATTGCGACAATACCCACTCTTATTTTTCTAGTTTTCTCAGACGTATATGTACGTGTTTAGCAACGGCAGAAAACGTATAATTATATACGTGTTTAGCAGTCTAAAGGTTAAAGAGCTGTTATAGTTATGATCATCTGATATATATTGATATACAACAGCAGTAACGTAATGTCAATGAGCTCACGGAAACGGTTATCTGTACATTTAATTTAATGATACAAAAACGAAATATCTACCCAGCGCTGCGACGCTGAACCAACATAGAATTTAACCGGCATTGGCTGAACATTTTGTGTTTTCTGAGTGGTGGCTTGAGAATGATCCAGTGTCATATACTTCAGATCAACATTAAACCAGCAGTGCTGGTGGAGGCACGTTTTTTTCATTTATGGAGTCGGGATACAGTTAGTGAGAGTTCATGTGATGAGAGGGACATTAAGGCTATATTACCGAGTTCATGTGACGAGAGGGACATTTAGGCTATATTACCACATAAATGAAATGAAATGAATCGGGCTTTAGGCCACCTTTGTGCACATATAGGCTAAATTGGGCCAGGAGAACCTCCTGAGGAGGATGGTGAGATGATTGAAATGACACTGTCCTCCAGATCCACAATACTGACTTTCACACGTGGATGGGGAAGAAACATTTTTTGTTTCTTTTTAAACCGCCGAGACCGGGAACCGAACCCTGAACTCTGGCGTGAAAGGCAGCGGTGCTAACCACTACCCTAGGGCCCCCGCCCATATTACCCCATAACAGACATTGAACCAATTATCTTGTTTAATGATTGCCAACCATGCTAGGTGTCCAGGCGGATACCAGCATATTTGAATCTTGCAATTCCAAACCAAATATCGGTCTAAAGTGGACAATTTTCCTCAGCGTACCACCATCTCCGATGCTGGCCCAACATCGTCTAATATAAACGTGGTGTAATTGGCAATAAGGTGTTCCATAATAGACCACGCGTAGAGTACAAACATTCCGCAAACAATTTAAACATGAGTCCACAATATACCCGACAGCTCAGCCCCACCCCCACGGTCAAGATGAACAACAACTTGGACTAACCACACAGCCTGAATGAATGAATGAATGAATGAATGAATGAATGAATGAATGAATGAATGAATGAATGAATGAATGAATGAATGAATGAATGAATGAATGAATGAATGAATGAATGAATGGTGTTGTAGGCCTGTAAATATTCTAACCATTTTACAACAAAACTCAAAACTGGTTCAATTTTGAACCACCATCTACAACACTGAGCCCTTAAAGGAGCATAAATTCAATGATTCCCATGGTAATATTCATAACTAATCGTGGTACATTATTGGGCAGACGATGAACCAGCATCGGTTCAACGTCTGATGTTTACTGGGTTACTGAGCTGTAAAAGCTGAAATACGTCTGTGATTAAACAAAATCAACATTTGACCGTTTCAAATTTATTAATAATTCATCATATTAAGTATACAGTTGCAAAGCTAGCTCAACATTATACCAACATTGGTTCAACGCATCGTATCCATAAATTGTATTCATTAACTGGAACGTTCTCTAGCTGGGATACAGGGCGGGGGCACTGGGTGCTGTGGTTAAAGCTGTCGACCTGCTTGGAAAGTCGGAGATCGCGGGTTCAAACCCCGCTCTGGCATTCAAGTTTCAACGAAACAAGTTTTTTCCCTGCTCACTCGTAAATATTCAATATTGTGGGGACCGGGAATGAGAGGTAGCGAGCTCGGCATCAGACCGCGCGGGTTCGAATTTCGAATCAAGTGTCTGGAGGGCAGTGTCATCTCGCTCATCTCACTATCTTCAGCAGGTTCTCCTACCCCAGTTTAGCCTATGTGTACGCAATGGTGGTTTAAAGCCCCATTCATTTCATTATCTGGGATACAGAACAGTAGACAGTCTAATACTAAAATAATCTAAGAGGTTTTTATTTATCCTGCAAGATTGGTCTAATCCGCACCCCACGGCAGTGTCCGCACCCCACGGGATGGATGGCCACGGGCAGGGTGCCGCACCCCACGGGCAGGGTGGCCACGGGCGGAGTGTCAGATTGCCACCCTCCCGATATTTAAAAATCCCGCCACGCATATAGTAGACCAGAAAATTAAATTTGGAATTTGTACTTGAAAAGGTGTGAATGGTGGCCAATTTAACTCAGATCAGCGATTGTTTAAACTGATCGACAGTTAGTCTACATTATTAACAAATTATTGGCTGATGGCATTAAATTCTAGATTGTGTTGTCGGGTGGCTAAATTGTACTATAATCTTGCCCATAGCAAACAATGGGTCATATAAGAAATCTTTAGAAGTGAGTGTCCTAGGGTTTCTTTATTGTGCCCATTGTTGTCCGTTAACTACATTATTTTAGATCTATTATTGACCCACATCTCCTTGCAGACGACAAATCGCCTTTGCACATAAAAAACTAACCCTTTCACGACTAACATAAAACGTGATGTTGTTCTAGGATACGTCTGCGCACATTTTAAGATGGATTGTAGATTTTTTGCGTCAGAAAACAATGCAATCCAAGCATTTTGCATTGACTTCACTTGAATTGATTCAAGCTTAAAATGGGTTAAATGGTATAAACCTGTGTCACTTTTCGATTGATTATCAACACACACATTTTTAAACCATGTAATTATGTTCTCAGCGTACATTTTCTATTTTTTCTTTTATGTATGTGAACATGTAAAACAAAACAAGTAGTAGCCATGTGGAGGTTTGCAAATATATAATGAATTTAAACAAACACCCTGAAAAAAAGCACCCTGAAATTCATCATGAAGGGGAAGGGGGAGCTCATATGATGCTCACGCCCATCTACACCAATTGACAGCTTACAAAAGACGCTCAACCAATGCAGCTGTTTTATTGTTGGTACACCATCTATAGAGCTCAACCAGCATTGAACTAACATAGATATAACGCTTTTTGTTTGCCAGGAGGAGGCCCGCAGATGTAACTATATTTTATAAGCGCTTATGCACTATCGTGATTATTATGTGCTCCACTGAGATATTATGAATGTACGCCGATGATCTATCAATAAATTAAATTATCAATCAATCAATCAATCAATCAATCAATCAATCAATCAATCAATCAATCAATCAATCAAATAATCAATCAATCAATCAATCAATCAATCAATCAATCAATCAATCAATCAATCAATCAATCAATCAATCAATCAATCAATCAATCAATCAATCAATCAATCAATCAATCAATCAATCAATCAATCAATCAATTATTCAATCAATCAATCAATCAATCAATCAATCAATCAATCAATCAATCAATCAATCAATCAATCAATCCATAAATCAATCGATCAATCAATCAAACAATCAATCAATTATTTAATCAATCAATCAATCAATCAATCAATCAATCAATCAATCAATCAATCAATCAATTATTCAATCAATCAATCAATCAATCAATCAATCAATCAATCAATCAATCAATCAATCAATCAATCAATCAATCAATCAATCAATCAATCAATCAATCAATCAATCAATCAATCAATCAATCAATCAATCATTCAATCATTCAATCAATAATTCAATCAATCAATCAATCAATCAATCAATCAATCAATCAATCAATCAATCAATCAATCAATCAATCAATAGATCAATCAATCACTCAATCATTCAATCAATTAATCAATCAATCAATCAATCTATTTTACTGATATATTTTAAAAGTAATTAATTAATTAAATAAATAATAATTTAAATAATTAAATAATTAAATAATTAAATGATTAAATAATTAGATAATTAAATAAATAAATAATTCAATAATTCAATAATTCAATAATTAATTAATTAGGGTGGTGGTTATCACCGCTGCCTTTCACGCCAGAGTTCCGGGTTCGGCTCCTGGTTTCGGCGGTTTGAAAGAAACAAAAAAAATTCTTCCCCATCCACGTGTGAAAGTCAGTATTGTGGGGAGCCTCTGTGACCGAGAGGTAGCGAGCTCGGTCTCAGACCGCCAGGGGTCGAATTTCAAATCCTGTGTCTGGGGGACAGTGTCATCTAATCATCTCACCATCCTCAGGAGGTTCTCCTGGCCCAGTTTAGCCTATATGTGCACAAAGGTGGCCCAAAGCCCGATTCATTTCATTTCATTTTATATAAAAACGATCAATAAATGTTAACAACACAAATATAGAAAATACAAAACATGAAAAAACTTTTGGGTGTGATCATTGACTATAACCTATCATGGCAACATCAACGCTTCTCTATAGGCTTTGATATAATATTATTATTAGATAAAAACCCCATCTGGCATACTGTTGTTCTGTCTGGGGACATGAAGTAAAACTGAGATCGACTCATAAAATTGAAATAAAACGCCTAATCCCAGATGCAGACCGATGTCCCATCCGCTCCTTTATTTTCTAAACTTAACTGATAAACGTTATTAAGGCCTTGAACAACCAAGCACTCACGTATCTAATAGATTTGTTTCAATCTGCCTGCACAAACACACATCATGTTTTAAGATAAAAAAAACAATAACTGTACGTATCAAAAGCCCACCACAAAAAAACTCAGATATAATGGACAAACAATTGGAACTTTCTTAATGATAACACCCGTAAAGGTAAATCCATTAGTCAATTTAAAAGTGAATATACGGCGTTTCAAAATACTCACAAAACGAAGAAGTTGGTCAATGTAGTTTTTAACTTCATAACATCAAAATATGTGTATTTCCCGCCATAATAGAACATAATCACCTTGTGCATTACACTCATTATTACTGGTTGTTATGTCTACTATTGTTCTGCACTCTTATAATAATAAAAAATATTTAAAATTTAAAATGATAGAAAATAATTATGCTTGACCATGTTATCAGTATTGAAATTTTCTGTATTCCTTTATGTCACAGGTAAATTAAAACATTGTTAGGATCAAGTGTAGCCTACATATTTTATTTTTAAGATGTATATGATGTTTAAAATGCATCTACCACATAGTCCAGTAGAAATTTCCATGGACCCGGACATTTTCCATAACAGCTATTTTGTGTTTTAAATGTTAGATAATTATGGACCTGGATAAGGTATAAAAAAAAATTAGACGGGTTTCTAACTTTTTGTCATATGACATTTACATAATACACATAGTTACAATACATATACAAATAGATATACATATATACATATACAAAATGTGCATTGTTCAATTTAAAATAATAATTTCAGAAATACATAAATTTACTGCCTAAAATTAACAGGCCGGAGTTATACATTTCTTGTTATGTATTTCTGATAATATATAATAGTAGGTTAATCAACGTATATTTAAAGCATACGTAGGCCTATGATTGCCTCATATTTTAAGGAGTAGCGAATGAAACTTATTGCACTACTTTTTCGACACATTATTTAAATTTACTAAATTCCATGCAATGATTTAAATATAAAACATTTATGAGCTGATGTTAAAAGTTTAGTTCAGACATTGAAATCCCCATGTTATTAGTAGACATGACAGTGAGTACTTGTGATTCATGCTCGCTTGGTCCTATTTGGTAGCAGTTACCATGGTTATGATTATCTTTTTGCTTTTCGAAGAAGAACGACAAGATGGACAAAGTTTTATTGCTGGGCTTGCATCATGTACATGGTCATCTCATAACATTTAAAATATATTGGTACCTTCCCACTACTTATTGGCATTATCCAGGGCGGATTCAAGATCTGAAAAACAGAAGCGGAGAGGTTTTTGGAGCAAAATTCGGGGGAATATTTACGAGAAATTAGAGGACTCCCAACAATTTGGCAAACATTCACCACTGTTATCCACCTTGCGGTCGTTTTCTCCCTCGCGTACATGTAGGATGGACTGCGTAAAATTTCACCAAGCGCTCACTTGGTGCTGTTCTTGTAGACAATAAAAAACATAGCTGTGTTAGCTGGTGGCATCTTCTTTACAAACACATAGGCCTACTTTAGATATCCATGTAGTAACATTACAGTCATATGACGAAGTTGTATTCCTTTCTTCCACAAATATGCAGAATAGCGCCCATGTTCTATAGTTTCCTTAAATGCAGAAGTATTACAAAACACAACTACATGTTATATTTTGAGGCATATACCGTAGTAACTTTACGTACATCACCCATGTCATTAAACACAGATATGTAGTATAACATTCTGACAGTCATTCATGATGATCTGTATGGATAGGTTAACAGACAGGTGGACATAGTGGTGACAAAATATACCTCACAATATTTATACATTATCATTTGAATTTGTTCATTATTATTTGGATAAGTTTACGTGTTGTACAACATAAACACATTTAACATTCATTATTCGTTCGAACGAGATGGCAAAACACTCATTTAAATAAACATGGAACTCGCCACCCAATTCGTCATATAGGTCACATACTCGCAATAAAAAATTGATAGAATGACCAATTGTCATGCGGATCAAAATAATGTAATTTCTCTTCTGCATGAAAATGTCTGCCGGAATACTCGGATGACAGAACAATAAAACCAAAATATCCTTTCCGTGTGCAATTACACTGCCAGTTTTCATAGTTCCCAGTTGTGTGGCAGTCCATCTGCTTTTTCATCATCACTGCATCTGCATCACCAGTATGTTGAACTTGAATTTCACTTCCTCAAAGCTAGTTCGAGATGAAAATGTTTGTTATGATGCTTATTTGAAAGAAAATATAATTCCAGGCACGGTAAATTACGATAGCCTAATCGGGACATGACACTTGAAGTCTGTGACGTTTTTCTCAATCATTGGCTGGTAACACATCATAAATATGAATACCGGTCAACTCGTACACATGTCAATTCGTACCCATGTCAACTCATACCAATGTCAACTCGTAACCATGTCAGCTCGTACCACCAATAGATGTCAACTCGTACCACAAGTGATGTAAACTTGTACCACCATCAAATGTCAACTCGTACCCAACAAGAAAAATATAAGATGATGGTACGAGTTGACATCTATTACCACACAGCTCTTACCCATGGCAACTCGTACCAATGTAAACTAGACCACTAATAGATGTCAAAACCCCATTCCTTTCATTGTTTTGTCCAGTTACACTTTATAAAATGACATGAATTACTTGTAGGTATATGTTATCATTTGTATGAGGATATCATTAGATTGAATTTTCTTGCCAGATGAACATCCCCAAATACATGTTATACATAAATAACACAAACCAAACGGGCTCTTATGTATAACCTACATTAATTATCCTCTGGAATTAACTTTGGTACGAGTTGACATCTAATGATGGTACGAGTTGACATCTATTGGTCGTACGAGTTGACATGGGTACGAGTTGACATTGGCACGAGTTGACATGGGGCGAGTTGGAATGGGTACGAGTTGACTGTCACCCATACATATCATAAGGACAATCCACAGAGGAATAACAGGATAATAGTGCTCTGTAGACGAAAGAGGGGTAATATGGGCCATTTTTTAATATTTGAGCAAAAACGGTAAAGACATGTCTTCAACATTATTTCATTATTGTTATCATTTAATCAGTTAAAGACATGTATTTAGTTTTACAAGCATTCATCTCGGAAAATCAATTTTTTATTCGATATAATATGCTTCATTTGTCTTCACCGTGAGGTTTGCGATTTTTTGAAAAACTTGTTAATGTCATATAATTTCATTATTGCAATTCATGACAGGTTGGCCTTATTTCTAAAATGTCTTTTCCTGATAATAAAATAAAATTTGTATAAAAACGTTGACTGAATCACCAGTTATTCAATATTGGGCTGTGGTCCAAGTTTTCGAATGCAAATGTCTTTACCGTTAACAAGAACCCATAAGGCCTATTATTTCTGCAAGTATTCACCAGATGGCTCTAGCACATAAATTCCCGGATTTAGTCAACTATTTTTTTCTTAAAGTAATTGTGATTTGATTTATGGACAAAGATAAATGCAATATAAGTGTAAAATAGGATGTCACAAATAAAATGTCACAACAATAGGATGTCTTTACCATGTGTCTAATAACATTTGTTGAAAAATTAAATAACTGTTCTAGATAAATTTTTTCATCAGTACATGAAGAAAATAACGTTGTGAAGTAAAAAATATGCACATAGCTTGTAAAATGTTTATGTTATGCCAAATAGTGTGTCTTTACCGTTATAATGATTTGTCTTTACCATTGAAACGGTAGAGACCGGCATAAAACGGTAAAGACAAATACTATTTTAAAAGGTAAATTCTGTGGTAGTTCTGTGTCCCTTTAGTCATAAGGTGTGGAAGTCTGCATACAATTATACTGAAAACCAGGCATGCTATATAAAGCTTATATAACCTATTTATTTAACGATTTTTTTTCTTCACCGTTACAGCAACATCTTTATCGTTACAAAACCGTCTTTACCGTTCAATGTTCTGTCTTTACCGTTATAAAATTGCCTACTATTTAGGCCATACAGGTGAAAACAAAAAATATTTCCATTTTTGTCTCTAAAAGTGCTAATATATAACATGCTGCTTGGATATTGCACATTGCTGCTTGGCATAGTATCCTATATGCATACATAACATTTAAATTCACAGAATCAGAATTATTTTTTCTCAAAATGTCTTTACCGTTATTACTCAATTTTTTTTGAAAATGGCCCATATATAGGCCTATAGTTACTTTCTTTGTTGCCAGCTCGGATCGAATTCAATTTATTTCTCAGATTACTTCTCTTATGATCATACCTCTGCCACAGGTCTGCAATCCCATTATTTTTTTTATTTAAGACTTGAACAAAGAAACGCCATACTAAAGCAGAAAAAACACAATAATTTTATATTTCTAAACCATATCATCTTTTCTCTAGCTTTCCAAATATCGAATGTCGAATATATATATTTATTGTTCCAAATACCCCTGAACACCAAATGAAGTATTTGACCAATGAACTTCAGACGTTCGTTGGAGTTCTATATTTTTTCGTATAATACGAAAAAAAACAATATTTATAGTTTCTCACACAATCTGAAAGTAACGCTTCACAAAACTACCAGAACGCAGACGAGCGTTGGAGGATGCTGGAGATCGGAGGAGCTGCGCCAAATGTCTATTGTAGGTCGTTGGTAGTCGTCGGAGAACGCAGAGGATCTCAGAGAGTTTTTGACATGTCAAATATGTGCAACGTCTACCAACATTCTTGGTGGAACGCTCGATGAACGTTCTGTGAGCGTTCTAGACGGTGGACGGTCGTTAGAGGTGGGTGGAGGGTCGGGATGGAGACGCAGACGGGCGCACGATGGGCGGTGAAAACCAAGCGAGCGCCCTCCCAACGCTCCCCAAGCGTCCTCATGAAGTCCATGTGCCGTTCTTGCTGCGCTCTGTCAACGTTCATTGACGTTCACTCACCGCTCTCCTAAGTATTTGCCGCCTTTCTGCCGACCTAAACGTTCCGGTATACCGACCGGATACAGATCTTGTGTACAGTCCTGTGAGGTGGTTAAAAAAAGGAGATTCCTCTGAGCTACTCCTCACTTGCTCATATGAGCTCAACCGACATGGAACAACCCGAAGAGCCTGTAGAAGGACCACGAGCATGAAGGCGACGTCGTCGAATCTGCTGGCCCCAGCCCTGGATGATGCGTCGCCCTTAGTTTGGTCTGTACGATCAGCTGATGGTAGAGTTACGGCGAGAGGATGAGGATGCCTTCATCAAATTCACAAGGATGCCTCCACAATTGCTCGATGAGTTCTCACATTGTATCTCCCCGCGCATCACGAAACAGCCCACCTCGCGAGGATGGGCGGCTGAAGGTCGTCGAGGACGGTGGCAGAATGGCAGGAGAACGTTGTAGGACGCAGTAAGAACGTTGACTGGGCGGAAATAGAAGGACGCCATGAACGGCGGAAGGACTGTACATGGACGCAATCAGGTCAGCGAATGGGACGATTTTCACAACTTTTTAAAATGTTTTCCAACGTTTTGCTCAGAAAATAATTTATCACTAACGCAGACGTTTAGATTAAACGAAATATTCTCATACTCTGTGCTGTGGTTTTCACTATGAGACGTGTATCGGTACCAGCCCATATCGCACTCTAGCTGTAGTTTTAACTAAAATGTATGGCAGTTATGTCATGTGTGACATGGTCGTGTGAGAAAATACAAACGTTGTTCATTTTTCGTGTGATATGTAAAAATACAGTACATGTTCCATAAATAAAGTGCTCACACTTTATTCATGGAACGAGTGCTGTATTTTCCCGTTTCGCACTCAAATGAACACCGTTTGCATATCGTAAAAATTGCTAAATAATGAGTAGAAGTGAACGTCATAAAATCTCAATGGCTATAGGAATGGTTATATAACAACTACAAAACACATAATATCCGCTGACATGAGGTATAAGGAGTCAGAGATGTAATCTCTGAAGTGAGAATGGGACATTCACATCTGGCGTAATGCACACGGCCACCACCAAGCAAAAACAAGTCACCCACCCAATGCTGAATCAATGCGTCTTCACCGTTTGCCGCGCAAGCTCAACACTGAAACAACACTGGGCGCACGTAACGTGCCTGCTGGATCGGCTCGATAAAGCGTCTTGCTCAGCAAACTGACCACCGGCCCAATGCGGCCACAGCCTACCACTCAGGATCAACACTAAACCGGCATCAAATACATGCGCAGTGTCCACCGAGCCCAAAGCAAAGACAGAGCGGCAGCCACTGCTGTACAGGATGATGCTCACGTGATGAATAGGTAACAAGTTTTGTCGTTGCCTACTGCCTGACGACAGCTACAGCACATGGTGATGATAGTCCTATCCAACAAGCATGGCACTTTAAACCAATGCCGCCTGAATGCTGGCCAGCGCTACTAACGGCTGGCCAACATCGAACAGACATCTCGTGAACGTATCCCGCTTGCTTGGGTGAAGTAAAGTGATCAATATACACAAAGGTTAGCCAACCCAGGACGCTCAGGTAGGGCAATATCCGCACTTACTCGAGAACAAATACTGTAAGCCTCACAACAAATTTGCTTCACATTTACTAGGCGACTAAAATTTTAATACAACAAACAAAAACAGAGGCTAATCGAAAAACTACGTTAATCGAGATGATATCTAATGCGAAGTAAATAATAGTGAAGCATCTCAAAAGGGCAATCCCTTCAATAATCATACATATAAAACTACAAATGCTCAAAGCAAATAGTTACTCACCGATGCTGAAGTATAAAACTTAAACATAAACCTACTAAACATTTCATACCTGTAATTTGTATCTTGTATAATTGTTGGCCAGCGACTTTCACCTGAACAACAGTTTATTCACAGTCGACGATATAACTCCAAAACAATCCACGATATCACAAAATAACAATACTTAGAAAAATAAATAAACAGCAAATAAAGACTAGTTCATAAAGTATCCGATTGATATATCCCAGAAGTAGTCCAAAAACAACCTTATACGAAAACCATTATAAAATAGCTAATATAAGCGTTCTCCTTGAGCAGCGCTGACAAGTGCCACGAAGCTGCATCAGCCTAAGTCCTATATAACTATTCCCACGTGAACTCTCTTACTCAAATTCTCACTACCTAGATACACTGTCAATAGCGTATACTCTATAATAGTAGGATCCTCACTACAATTTCTCCACTGGCCTTGAACCTGCATTTTACCTGCCTGTTATCTGCTTTATTGGGATACGACATCAATTTAATATTTCAAACGCTTCCATAGTGATATAAAGTGGACTATGACTTCGGTAGTGATCCTGTATACTTAAACAAAAGGTCAAAATCAGCAATTTTGCTTTGAAAAAATTCCCAAATTCCCGGCATACTCCCCGCGCTCTCTATGGGGACAATTTTACAATTTTAAGACAAGATAATTTTAGCGCATATCATGTTATGACCTTGCTGTCGTGAAGATATTTTTTACAATTTGCATGCGAAGTGGCAATTAGCACGTTCTCACTTTGGGACTTTGTAGCTACGACCACACTAACACTGCGTTATTATTAATTTGATGACTGTGTTGCGTCTATAACGAAACCACAACGTTATATTTTCCAGTTACCACCCGTATATTACCTCCTCGTTCCGTGAAACATCAACCACTATATGACACACATTATTCTGTGGTTTAGTAACTTAAATAATTAGATATAGCATTTGATGCCCCCATTGAATTTGGAAAGTACAGTAGGTTTAGTGGCTCTTACAAAATTTAATTTAGCATGTAATTTCACTGGTGTCAATTTTTAGTTAACGTATAAACATAAAAAGCTCAAAAACTCGAATAATATCGCTCATTATAAAACAATATTTTGCACACAGATGCGGCGCACCATCGGCAACATTATGCATTATCAGCTCCGTAATAGTCCAGTAAAATTAGGACAAAATTTGGCAATGATCGGAAAAAAATAGGAGGGAAATCACATTTGGTTCTTGAGCCCCATCTGGAAAACATACTATACGTCACCCGTGATCATCTTTGTGCGTTTCCTGCTAGAGGGAAAAATCAAATATGGCCACCAATAAGACAGAAAGTACCATAACGTTTTTTTCTAATTGGCATAGAAAGTTATTTTGGTGCCTAAAAATAGTTTTTTTATATCAAGAAATCTACTACAGAACAGCAATAAGCTCTAACTTCCATATTGCATGTACTAAAGGGGGACAATCCGAGATGGCCCTGAATTATACAGGAAGTAGAATAACTGTTTTTGGTGCCTGAATATAGCTGATACACAAAAATGTTCAATACAGAAAAATAACTCTAACTTCCATATTACATGTAGGTGGTGAAAAAAATAAAAATAACACATTAATTATACATCTGAATTGCATAAATGCGATCATCTTGCATAATGCTAGAACAGTCACCCTCATCAATATATCACATCTTTGTGCAGTTTATGAATGGCTGCAGCGACTTCCACGATTGGACGTCATAGGATACTTCCTCGTGGTCCTAATTCACACACACACAGTGACACTAAGTGTGATCATTCTTCGGGTGCAAGAGGGAGCGTTTAGATGAGAACTGGTTGCAATTGATCATCCATCAAGCTCTAGCCACAATCTCATAATTGTTATCTGGCTAGAGTTGTATTTACTGCTACATATGCCTAAAAGGTAACTAAAAACAAGTCAATTCAAGTAAAATGTATTAAAGTGTCACCCACAATTCATTTGCTGTTGTGGCAGAGCCTGTTCACGAAGATGACACATTGAAATACCCCAATAGGCATATGTTCTAGTTCTGCTTGTTTATGAACTAATTTAAATGGCTTCTTTTAAGAATTGTGGAAGCCTTTGAGACGGTTCTCATCACATTGAACGGTACATGTTACATTAAATGTCACCAGCTCTAGGTTTACATAACTAACTATTGTTATTGAGTGAGAACGTTTTGAAAGCATATTGAGCATGTTTACTCCAGCTGCTACGACTACCATATAATATTGTCAGTATCTAACAGCTCAATTACCGTTGTTACATTTAACGTCTCATTTTTCACACATAATATCAGTTTTCCGTGAATGGTAACTTGACATTGTTCAACATTGCATTTATTATATTTCTGCAAATTGAAACTGTAATACCCTCATCCCTGGTTCTGTACTTTATCTGTAATAAATTCATCCGCGATAACATCACAGGCTGCATGGGACTGCTTTTTATGTTTTATACCAGTGGCTTGTATATTATTAGGCGACCGATCTCGATTACATAAGAACCAATGTAATAGATACTCTATAATACTATCATCACCTTATATATATAATTATGGTGATACTTATTTTTATTTAACATGGATACCTTTTTCTACAATAAACAGTGGTCGCTCGAAGTGCTAGCTCAAATGCTACATAGAGTGCTTTGTGTTCCCATAACACTTAACACATCTGAACCAGTTGGGTAACTGTATATTATTTGAGAGTGAGAGCTTGTATCATATCACCACCACATCTAGAAAATGCGTGTATTTATGTTAATCTGCATGACACAATCCTAATCGTGTCACGAAATGAAATGAAATGAAATGAATCGGGCTTTAGGCCACCTTTGTGCACATATAGGCTAAACTGGGCCAGGAGAACCTCCTGAGGATGGTGAGATGATTGAGATGACACTGTCCTCCAGACACAGGATTCGAAATTCGAGCCCTGGCGGTCTGAGGCCGAGCACGCTACCTCTCGGTCACGGAGGCTCCCCACAATACTAACTCTCACACGTGGATGGGGAAGAAACAATTTTGTTTCTTTCAAACCGCCGAGACCGGGAACCGAACCCCGGACTCTGGCGTGAAAGGCAGCGGTGCTAACCACTACCCTAGGGCCCCCGCCCTAATCGTGTCACGAACGGTATCAATTGCCCCAATTACAACATAGGCCTACTCTGCATGCACCAATGGGTATAGCATATACATGTAGGCCTATTGTTGCAATAGAGTACCCAATCATCTTTGGTGACTTGTTCATGACTGTATATATTTGTTAGTTGTCAATAGTAGGACAGTTACTAACATCGTCTGACGATGGTGTATCATGATATAGTCATAAAATGACTTCATCGTCAGTATTTTCAAAATTGCCCTCACAAATATGTGCCATTCGAAGCTGTATGAAAAAACTGGAAGCAAAGTTCTCAAGAAAATGCATGTGCGTTCATCATCTATCACCTCTTACAAAATGATTATTGTAAATATACATCGTGCTTACAAGCTTACATTCAAGCTTACAAATGGCAAAATAGTTATTCCTTATGTGTGGTAGTCCTTCTGATATTTGTGAATAGCTCTATCTTCATCGCTCAGTTTGGATTGATGTTATATGCTCAACAAATAGATAAGTCAACTTCTGCACTAAATTAAATATTTCCGATATCATGAAACTGTATGTTGTCAAAGTTGTTGTCGGTGACATCATCTATCTCATCTTTTTCAAGGTTAGATACATTACAGTCTTAATTGTGTGAATATCTGGATATCCGATGGTTGTGACTTTGTTCAATGATGTCTGAAAACTGTGTTATCGGTGCACATTACCTGCCTAGGCCTATTCTATGATGATGATTGTATTATGTAAAGTGGCAATCCCATTGCGATTTTTTTTAATGTTATGTGCACGTTTTGATCAACACAATATATACCCAGTTACATATTTTTTTCCAATTTAAACACACCATTTTTCTCAATGTGGTGTAAAATTTCAACTAGCTGTTCTTTGGTTTTCAGCCAGTGGATTATGCTAGCAGAACGGAACATACATGTACATATGTGTCATCATTGTCATGGTTATGCAGACCACCTTGACATGAAATGGTTCTCACCATTCTAACATGGACTACATTAACATAATTTATCAGTGTTTATTGCTAATCTGCTAACGGCTTGAATACATTCTCTGGTCATTCGGTTGTTTTCAGGTTATCGTTAGCCTAAACCATTGTCAAGTAGGCTTAAAGGGACTGGTTCAGGCTAAAATTATCAAAAAATCGGTGATTTTATTTTGGCTTATTAATATGATTATATGATGTAAACATGTCCCTAGACAAGAACTGCAAAAGTTTTTTTTAATTTGTGTGCTGCGCATTTACCAGCTAGGCTAAATATAGAGACGAAATTCCTGATTTCTTTTTTTGGACAACCATGTCAAAAATAAAAAATACGGAAATTTCGTCTTTATATCTAAACCAAAATGAGCCACCACATCAAGGTTGGTTATATAAATGCTACGATCAAATTTTTATCCAACAGAGCTTGTAATACAGAGTTAAATGATATCTTTCTCAAAGCTTTACATATAATACAGTTATCCAGAAACTCGACATAAGTTGCAAAATCTGTCTTGAGATGTGTTTTCATTTGATAATTAGTACACTTTATTCAGTTTTACAAGCCATAACCTCATTATTATCGACGCTTTATGGTGGTAATGTATATTCCTACAACAATTTCTGAAGTTAGTTTTATTTTGCATGGAAAACATGTCCTGACCTATTGCTATTATTGTATTTATCTCATTACATGTACCGTATCCCCGCGCATAAACGTGCATGCACTTATAAGTGAAACTCGACTGTTTTAGGCATGGCTACAAACATATTCTTGTTCGCTCATAAGTGCATGCACTTATATTCGAATACTACGTGCATGCACATATATTCGAAAATTACTACACGTACCACTGTGTAACTCTGCAGATGAGAATAATATGAGAATAATATTGATATGACTGTATTGATTTACAGAGACCATTACTAGTATATGCCCATAATGATAAAAAACATATTATGTTGATCGTAAACACAAACTACATTATTATTTTCATGTATTAACGGGTAGATATTAGGAGAGAATCGCTCCATAATATAGATATGCGCCAACAGTTTAAGCCGTCAAAGCAATAGGGTATGGGACCGGGTGTGATAGCTGGAAAGCGTGGACAAATGAGGTGTGATATGACAGTTCAGGTAGTGTCAACACCCTTTGCCTGGAGTCATTCCCGCAAGTTAACTTCAAAGTAACAGTCAGTGATTACTAGCGTTCGCTCAGTTCACTTTGGATTGGAATAAATCAAATAATTACGATTTTTAAGAATTAGAAGAAATTTATTATTATGTTCGAATATAAGTGCATGCACTTATTTTCGAAAACTAAGTGCATCTTTAAATATAAGTGCATGCACGTTATTGCGCGGGGATACGGTATGTTAGTTATCAGATTATCAGTTTATGTAAATATGTTACTAAATGTAACACCCCATTGGACACGCAACGCTGAGCAGTCGCTGTATCGATGTTCGTTCAGTGTCTACGATGCTGGTCCAGCATCAGAACGGCACTAGGGCGTCTGCGTTTCCTGGAATGGTGGACTAAAGATATATATATATTTGACTGCTGATGTAAGGTGTCCGTCCAGCGGCTGCGTAGGTATGATAATGGCCCACTATAATGGGTCTGTGTTGGAAAACCTCGACTCCCGGCAGGTACGAGACGTTGGACCATATAGTTGGCTTTGCAGTGGTAATGTATATTAATACAAAACGTCATAGAATTAGTTTCATTTTGTATGCAGACTTCTTGGCGAAAATAGTAATTAAGGAGTGCATTAGACAACTATCCTTAGGCAACTTATCTTCACAGATAACGTCTTTTTCGGTGGATACGTATTATATAGCCTGTACTTCTGGAAATACGCCATGTTGACGAAACGATGAGCTAAAGTTACTTCAATGTTGGGCCAGCGTTGAAGACTGTGGTTTAACATTAAACCAGCATCGGGTGAATGTGTCGCGTTTGGTCTGTTTCTAACTTTACTGCGTGTACACTTCTATATTTTTTAAACTTTACTCTTTAATATAATAACGTGTGGTAAAATTGTAAACTGTCCACAAAAGTCTGATCACGACCAGGCCAGGTCAAAACCATTTTTTTCTATGTTCGTGTTTTTTCCTGTTTTGTAGAATGATATGTGTGGTCGTATGTAATGTCTGAAAAAAATGACGCTTTGCTTTGAGGTGGTTGGTGAATTATCAACTGTAGGAATGTATATTTTGGCTTTTCTCGTTTAGATCTATGTTTATCCTAAGCTTGACCCCTTTTTCTCTGCCGAGGATGTACTAAATTCAACATTGTTCTGGCTACCTAGCCTCATTAGTATCAACCATATTGAGGCTGCCAAACGTTTCTGGGATATACAAATCTTTATTAGGTGAGCTTAATAAGATATTTACTAGCTGAAAAAATATATGTGGGCACTCCCATCAGGGTAATCAACGTTTTTTACCAGGCGCAGGCCTTCTACAGAAATCCATTAGACGTTATTATGAGTAGCTGTAGAATAATTAATTACATCAATGTATACGGGGTACTCTTTCATCTTCCAGAAATGCATTTAATAAATTGATAAGTTGAAGCGACACAATCAGGCCAAAAATCATCCAGAGGCCAGCATTTTATTATTATTTAGAATATGTGAACATGTCCATAAGCTAGAATCGTCAAAGTCTTTTGAATCTTGGGTTGCTGGGGCAACGTAGCAAGTGTGCCGAAAGCCCCATTAATCAGTTATAGTCGTATTTCTTATTTTAAAAATTTTAATCTCTTTCTTATTTCTAGTTTAACTGGTAAACGCGCGACACAAAATTTAAAAAAAACATACGCAATTCTAGTCTATGAACATGCTGACATTTCAGGATCATATCAAGGAGCTACAATAAAAATGATGACTACTGCCTGATTGTGTCGCTTTAACTTCATATTTTAAATTTTGATTATGCAATATACATTAATGTTGCATAATATTTAACAAAGCATAATGTAAGTCTTATTAACTGTGTATTCATGGTATTTGAGTAGATAAAAGTATTCTGATATTTACATCATGTAGATGGGCACTGGGAGGAGGCTTTGCTAGATATATACTGCGAGGAGGAAAAAATTCACTGTGACAATTGATTATTCTGATGTTAAACGATTATTTCATGCATATGCCTACAATTGTAACTATTTACTGATATCTGTATCGTTCTAATTCTTGTATCTGGTCAGTTCTATTGAAGAGCATTAACATAAAAACGATAAAATAATAGGCGATGTGTCACCGAATTTGTATTTTTACATTGAAAACAGTACATTATCACTGGTTATAGTGAGTCCACATTGGCGTTCACAGCTTTGAGACGACTGTACCAGAGACATGTATTATATTTTTTAGATAGGAATACTTGTTCACAGTTGGATAAATGTAAAATTCAACATTAATTCCTTCTTGTTTTCAGGGAATGTGTTTTTTTATCACGTCTTCTCGTGTGTTTGGACTCGGAGGCGGCCGTTTATCCTGCAAAAGGGATGTTTCGCCTCTGAAACGGACTAACGATTATAACATGTGATACCGATGCTCATTTTATTGCGAGTACACGTCTATATTTCTGAAAACGTTACTCTTTAAATAATAATGTATTATAAAATTTTAAACTGTGCACAAAAGTCTGATCAAGGACCGGCCAGGTCAAAACAAATTAAATCTTATTTTTCTCACTGTATTGACAAAAAGACGACACAGCTGGTATAACAAAGTAACATTATGAGAACCACAAACGTGGTATGTTAGGTTATTCAGCAAAATAGTCATGCATGTCTAAATTATTTTGTAAAGTTATGTGTACTTGTATTCACAACATAATTTATCACTGTGTATTTCTTCATATTTGATGCCTTATTACGCAAATCCACAAACTTATCTGGAACACTGTAGTACCCGTGCTGGAACATTAAAATGCGTGAAAATAATGTCTCTTTTTATCTTCAAAACACGTTAATTTGTTTATAGGGAGTGATATAAAATAATGACGCATTCGACAGCATCTAGTAAAGATATTTTAACCAATAAGTTGCAAGTAGTGTTTTATTTCGAAGCAGCAGCATTTAAAATGCAAGTAACTATACGGCTGATGGAAATATTTTTTATAGCCTAGCAAAGCGTCTTCCCCACTACCCTTGAAACGCTAATCAAGAGGGCCCCATTATGGACATCTTAACCCTTTCAAGCCTGAATTTACCGTTCTCATCTTCATCCACTACACGCCGCGACTTGCTGCCGCAATTTTCGACTTGTCAGCTTGTAGTGGATGAAAATGACTTGAAGTGGGTGAAAAAATAAAGAAAATTGTCATGTATTTGCAAACCGGTTTCATGGTAATTTCCTTTCTAAAACCCTTGGTTGTATGGAAATCACTTGTGTTTAAGTGCATCGTGAGAGCTTAACGTGTTTAATCTGTTTTATGAGATGATTAAATCACTGCTATTGAAAGAGAAATGACAAAATGTATAGTGAACAGGTGGAATTTAGCTTTCAATGTGTTCAATGACCATAACGGTTACAACTGAAATAAATATCCTAGTCTGGTATGTTCCAGTCTTCCCAACCTGACGGTAATGATCACACAATAGTTTTCCTTTGCTTTACGTTCATTTAACTGTTTGAGTTTTTAAAAAAGAAATTCAGATGTTACTGCAGACATAGATAGGGGGCCTATCTAGGTCATTAAATACATGCATTAGAACCAATAATGAAAATAAAAATATTGTTGATGGAATGGCGTCTAATAGTATAGAGCAATGATAATTACATTTTAATCCTCGAAAAATAATTTGACGATCCATAATAAGCAGTTGTTATTGGCGGGTTTCCGTGCCAGCATTACTGTGGGATATTAGGATATAATTGCATCGTGCTGATATAACACATTTTGCTGGTCGTTGTCAATTAGCGTAATTCACGAAACAGGACAGCGCAACAACAACAAAAAAACATACATTTCATTTATATATTCCATGTTTTCTGTTATATCATTATGTTACTCATTCGATGTTCCTGGTGTTTAATGAATGGTTTCTTCTTGTTCGGTAGAATTATATATGTGGTCGTGTGTAATCCCCTGCGAGATACCAGTGAACAGTTCATGAACTTTCTTTAAAATATCCTGAACTATTCATGAACTGTATTCATGAATATTTCATGAACAGTTCAGAAAAGACTTCAGGAACTGTGCAACGAATGTCCGTGAACATTAAATGGCCCAGGACAGCTCATGATTAATTTATGTGCACCATTTACTTGAACGGTTCATGAATAGTTCATGCCGCAAAGATACCACATTCACATGAACTGCTCATGTGATGTCTATGTGACTTGAACTACTCATGAACCTTTTCAGCAATATAGTGTTCATGAATTAATCATGAACTGCCATGAACTGCCACGGATATTTATTGAACAGTTCATGAGCTTTTTGTGAACTGTTCATGATATATTCATGTATTTGTTTTTTTAAATGTGCATGGATATTTCATGGACAGTTCATGGAAATGTGGCATGGAATGATTCATGAGCGTATGATTAAGTGTTTAGAAAAAAACTTAAACTTAAAGTTCATGATGTTCACAGTTCATGCTGATGTTCATGAAAATTCATTTACTTCCGTGTCTAAGACTTTTGACCTGTGAAATACATATAGTATCTTGATTGAGGATTATATTTTTTTTTTAGGGCACTTCCTAACTAAACACAGTGAGCTTAATAAAATGTATTGTGTTAATTCAAAAAGACCCCCCCCCCCCCGCCCTCAAATTATTACACAGAACTGAACAGAAAACTGTGAACCTAATTATTTGGTATAAACATATTTATTGGGATTTCCAAGTAGCACAAATGCTAATACAAAGGATCTCCGGTATACATAATACATGGTTATAGTAATCATAACAATATATCGATCGTTGTTTACACATTTAAAACAAAATATACATATAATTTGAAATGATTAAATAATAATAATAAAATAAATAAATTCATTATTAGAGATTTTGGCACAAATTTTTAAATCGTCCAGTTTTTTCTAGATATTCATGCACGTATTGAAAAATAAATCTATTGTTGCAGCTGTCTAATAGTTCAGAACCAAGTAATAAAACTCGAGTAGTAAAATGCTGTTGGTCAAGTATAATATTTCTGACTTGTGAAAAAAGAATATTTCGTTTCTTGGGTAAACTGTGAACATAGAAAAAAATAATGGTAAGGTGTTTCAAGTGTATCACCACATGAACAATTAGGGCTATTAATACATTGTCTCTGATAAAGATGAAAGTTGAGTAATTATTTCAAGATATTATGTATTCTGTGGTTGATAATCTAACCCAGAAAGACACAATTATAAAGAGAAAGTCGCTAATTAATTAGTTAATTAGCCATTGCGTAGTTGACACCATACTCGCCAGGGTAATTAGACCACAGTTCATGAACATTCATGAACAAACCATGAACTAAATAATGAGACTAATCAAGTTGAGAACAAATGGACAATAAAAACACATATCAGCTTGGGGACAGTGTGAGTGTGTACATAAATTTAAAAATTATCCTGTACAGCCAACAAATTGTGAAATTAGGCAACACATATGATGACGAAAAGCTTTTGCAAATGTTACGACCAGACATTTAATTACTAAGCTGCGAAATAATCCGTTATTCGTGAACGCGTTTAAGCATAACACTTTTGCACAAATGATCACGTTGAGAATGATACCACATTATAAAAGGGAAACAGCGCAATCCCCGACTAATATAATACTGTATATCACGATTAAGTTTAAAAGAAGGCAGGGAGAAAAAAGTTTGGTCACTGTGCTCGTGAATATTATTTGGATGAGCATAATTTAAGGGATAATTTATTGAAGTGACATGCTCATAAAACATGCATGAGATGCTCATGAAATATTCCAAATGACTTTAGAAAAATATTTTATGAACTTATGTATTCTTCAGTTTTCATCAAGTGCTCATGAATAATATACATGAAAATTTCAAGAATGAAATATTTTGTGAGCATTTCAAGACTACTTAATAAATGTACCATGTTCATGAATAATTCATCAAGTGTTCATGAAATTGTTCTAGACCTTTTCAAGAAGATTTCGTTATTATGATTTTTTCATAAAAAGATCATGTACTGCTCTTGAAATTGTTTATGAACATTTAAGGAAAAAAGTCCATGAACTCCATTCTAGAACATTGCTGAGCTGTTCGTGAACTGTTCATGTCTGCTCATAAACAGCTCATGACATCATGAACATCATCTCACAGGGGATTTGTGGAAAAAGATGCACGCTGTGCTTTTAGGTGGTTGGTGAATTATCAACCGTAGGAATAGATGTTTTGCCCTTTCTCGTTTACGTCTATATTACAAGCTTGGCCCCTTTTTTGCTTTCGACGATGTACTAAATTCAATTTTTTTCTGGCTACCCCATCGCCTCATCAGTATCAGCAAGAATACATAACACCATGTTCTGTATTCTTAGTAGCAAACGTTTCCAGGATATACATTTCTGTACTATGAGAAAATATGTTTTTAGTAGGCCTAGGCGTAAATGAGGGATTCATACACTATGTAAAACTGAAGCGATATATGTAGGCACTCGCATCATATTAATCAAAGTTTCCTACCAGGCCTTCTACAGAACATCCATTAGACGTTATTATGATTAGCTTGGGAATAATTAATTTGATCCAAAATTCACACAATGTATGCAGGGTACTCTGTCACCTTCCTGAGATACATTCAATAAATGAATAAGTTAACTTCATATTAAAAAAATTGATAATACATTATACATTAATTCTGCTTATTATTTATCAAAATGTAATGTAAGTATTATAAGCTGTGTAGTTATGTATTCATGGTAATTGAGTAGAAGAAAGTATTCCGATATTTACGTCATGTATAAATGCGCCTGGGAGGAGGCTTTGCTATAAACTGCGAGGAGGAGTTAATATAATATTTAACTGTGGACACTGAATATTCCTACAATTGTAATTATTTACTGATGTTGTATCGTTCTAATACTTGTATCTTGACAGTTCTATTGAAGAATTTTACTTTTACAACGAAAACATTACGTTATCACTTGTTATATCGAATCCACAGCTTTGAGACGACTGCATCACAGATATATATTAAATGTTTTAGACAGCAATGCTTTGGATAAATGTAAAATTAAGTATCAATTCCTTCTAGTTTTCGGGGAATGTGTTTTTTTATCACGTTGCCTTGTGTGTGTTGCCTCAGAGGTGGATGTTTATTCTGCCAAAGGGATGTTCATCCTCCGAAAGGGATTAACTATTATAGCATGTGATATTCTAGCCTAAGCTTCGCCATCTTTTCTATTTTTTTAACCCCCAAGGATTAGCTGCACCTATAATGCACATCGGCAGAATTCTTTATAACTTTTCTTCCTTTTCACTTTTGTGAACATCCAGCATTATTTTTTCTAGCATTACTACTTGTTTAACAATGCTCACCAGTTTCTTTCTGGAATGGATTGCATGATGACCGGACCACCCAGCTGTTTGTAGTTGCTAAAACAGTTTGCTCGAGATAGTTGCTATTTACAATGCCTCTGGGGTGAACCTTTACCTTCATAGATAATGTGGTTTAATGGTTTAATGTTCAATGGCGTGATTGCTGCAGAACGGAATAGTGTTCTTGTTCACACAAAATTTGCCTTGCTGAAACTCGTTGCAAATTAGTTGGTCTGACGTTTGAGGACTGTATGTACATTTGAACAATTCGTCCAGGAACCATTTTGTGCATGCTGTGTGTCTCTCATGAAAAACATAATTCACAACTGTTCTAGTTAAGCCGAAAGGCAATACCAGAGCATGCACATAGGCTTGTGCGCACAAGCCGCATGGCTTTAATAAATGAGAGTAGAGTCAGCAGCGCATCCATGTATCTACGAATCAGTTTGTATTATGCTGTCTGATTTATTCTGATCATGGTATCATCTTCAGCTACACATGTCAATATCTTGATGTGTTTATCCTGGTCTACTGTACGTCTAAGCAGTCACTGAACTACTACTGTGCATTAGAAACATTTACTTGCGTTTTAGGGTCATGATCTTTAGAATCCTTTAAGCTTCAGAAAAAAATATGTTTTTGCTTTTTGGCTATATTTTGTAATCTTTTTTGTACACACAGTCTCATACAATGTGATATATTATGTATTGGAAACGTTTGTAAATATCTAGCCGTGTGTGTTAACATGATTAGGGCCAATACCTTTTAGAGTATATATATATATTGACTATATACTGGTAATTTCCTTCAAAGTAATATTATTATTACCTCACTATGTTTTTTTTTTTGAATTTCCAATATTTTCATAAATAGCCGTGTGCGTTTAGAGCTTTTCAACATCAGGAAATGACATTTAAAGTTTCAGAATTGTTTTTATTGGTAATTTAGACTATGTTTTGCATACTTCCTGTAATTTGATATATTGCATGACTGTGAAGAAATTTGAATGATTTTCTCATATACAACTAGTGTTAAAGTTCGAAATCGTAGAATATAAGTAGAGTGTGCTATGCTAACATTCAGCCAATCAATCAGAGCTTGGCTTGAGTTTTAGTGTTGTACCAACGCCGTACTGACAATGGCAGGGGATATTGAAGGTTATTTCATTAGTTAAACTATAGATACTCTTTACTCAAGTAACAAAAAAAAAGATCTTACGGTTCTCTGTAGATGTAATGACGTGTTTAAGAAAACTCTGTCTATTCACTTTTAATAGTTAATTAATTGAAATAATCTTCCTAGTTATCGTTGTTACTGGTATTTTCATGACGGTCAAATTATTTATACTTGATAAAATACTAGAAGTCGTTTGAAAATGTGCCCTCATGCAATCTCACTCAATCTTACAGCGTAACGACGCGTAACATCTAATTTGCATTAAACTTCTCCGGGACATGAATATGTCAAATTTCATTTGCCCTGCAGGCATGTGTTGGGCCTGGAAAAATTACCGCTAATCACAGTTTGATTCAGTTGACTTGATCTCCTCAGCTGGACCTATTAGTCCCAGAGCTAAGGGTTTTTTATTTGTGTTGAAAGCTCCATACGATACAAGAGTTCCACCTGTAGTGAAATTTTCTGAGGATTCCGAATCTGCGAGTCTTACAAAATCACCGTAAAAATCCTTTACACACTAGTACCGTCAAAATTGCAAACCGCAATTTGAAATATTTTGTATGCAGTGATTGTTTGCTAAAACTGGTAACTTTCGATTTAAAAAAATGTTAAATCATTTATTTTCACTCAGACACAGGCTTTCACATGGATGTAAAATATTTTGTGTCTGATCAATGACAAATGCACAATATAAGTTGGTATTTTAACACGTAATTTTACCCATTTTTTCATACTTTTTCAGTAAATAGACAAAAATACTTTTCTATCAGCCGATTTTGGAAGGTATAAATGTTTAGTTTTGATTCAAACAACTTCTAGAACTATTGTTGACTTAAAATTAACCCATTTGGAATAAGAATAATGAGTTATGTGAACATATTACTCGCTTTTTTGGTTAGACGTAAAATTAGCTCGCTTTTCTTCAGGCTCGGGAAAATTGACCATATCTCACGTTATTGCCCACTGAGTAGTGAAATTTTAAGCTATATAAATATATTTGCTATCAATAGAAATCCACTGGCACAGACCTTCATATGAATTTAAAATATTTTGTGTGTGATCATTGAAAAATGCACAAGAGAGCTTTAAGTTGCTTCAAGTTGGTATTTTAACCCTTAATTTGACCATTTTTCATACGTTTCAGTAAATAGTCAAAAAACTTTTATCTCGGCTGATTTTTGTATGGTATACATGTCAAGTTTTGATTCAAACATGTTCTAGAACTATTGTTGACTTAAAATAAATCTATTTGGAATAAAAATAATGAGTTATGGTAACATATTACATGCTTTTTTGGTTAGACGTAAAATGTGCGCGCTTTTCTTTCGGCTCAGGAAAAAGGTATGTATCTCACAGTTTTGCACAATGAGTAGTCAAATTTTGTACTATATCAATATATTTGATATCAATTGAAAGCTACTGGCACAGGCCACGGATGTAAAATACCTATATATCTAATCTTTGACAAATGCACAAGAGAGCTTGAAGTTGGTACTTTAACCCTTAATTTTACCAATTTTTCTTATTTTTTCAGTACATAGTGAAAATACTTTTCTCTCAACTGATTTTTGTGTATAATAAATATTTAGTTTCGATTCAAACATGTTCTAGAATAATTGTTGACTTGAAATAAACGCATTTGGAATACAAAATAATGAGCTATTTGATTATATCACACACTTTTTCGGTTGGATGTGAAATTTGAGCACTTTTCTTTTGTTTCACATTTTTGCCCAATAAGTACCGGGTAATCAAACTAGAAAAAATATACCAACATCTTTGATATCAGTTAAAAGTAAAGGGCTTTAACGTGGATACATAATATTTTATTTCTGTTAAATACTAAATGTACAACAAATAAGCGCTAACTTTGTATTTTATCCCTCCATTTGAACAATTTCCAACGTTTTCTTAGTGAATACCAGCAAGACGTCTCGCTCATCTTAATGTTATATGGTATAAATGTTTGTTATTACTTTTACATTCTGTGGAGCCATTTTTCAAAAGACGACTGAAGAAGTGATCACATCCATTTTTAACGTTATCTCAGCCACTACAAAAGTGATCTTGGCCACTGAAGAAGTTATCACACCAGCTTTAAAAGTTATCTCAGTCACTACAAAAGTGATATTGGCCACTGAAGAAGGGATCACAGCAACTTTAAACGTTATCTCAGCCACTACAAAAGTGTTCTTGACCACTTGACCACTTCAGATGTCAGATGATTTTTAAAGTGGATGTGATGGCTTCTTAAGTGGTCAAGATTACTTTTATAGTCGCAGAGATTACGTTTTTAGGGACTGACATAAGATTGTTAGTGGCTAATATCACTGTTGTATCAGCTTAGATAACTTTTAAAGTGAATGTGATCACTTCTTCAGTGGACAAGATCAGTTTTTTGTGGCCAAGATCACTTTTACGGGCTGACATAAGATTGTTAGTGGTTAAATTCATGTGAAGACCTGTACCAGTAGCTTTCCATTGATATAAAATATATTGATATAGCTCAAAATTTGACTACTCAATGGGCAATAATATGAGATATTGTCAATTTTCCCGAGCCTGAAGAAAAGCGAGCTAATTTTACGTCTAGCCAAAAAAACGAGTACTATGTTCACATAACTCATTATATGTATTCCAAATGGATTAATTTTAAGTCAACAATAGTTCTAGAACATGTTTGAATCAAAACTAAACATTCATACTATACAAATATCGGCTGAGAGAAAAGTATTTTGTCTATTTACTGAAAAGCTATGAAAAATGTGTAAATTTACGTGGTAAAATACCAACTTACAGCTATATTGTGCATTTGTCATTGATCAGAGACAAAATATTTTACATCCATGTAAAAGCCTGTGCCATATGTGAGTGATAATAAATCATTTAAAAATTATTTATATAGAAAATTACCACAGATTTTGACGGTACTAGTGTTTAAAGGGTTTTTACGGTACCTTTGGACAGGATGATTTTTGCAAGACGCACAGATTTGGATTCCTCAGACAATTTCACTATAGGTGGATCTCTTGGATCGTATGGACCTTTCAACACAAATAAAACCGCCTTAACTCTGTGACTACATGTAGCTGAATAATTATTGTAGTAGCCACAAAAAAACCGTAGCACTTATAGGGGAGCGGCCAACTAGCTAAAAGATGCGTATTTTTCGAGTTTAATTAGCCCTCCTGGCATCAGGCTGAAATATGTCTCAAATGAAAGAGGAGACCCCACTGGTAAGTTTTTGCCCTGTTGGCATTGCTACATCCCGGGGGTTACCATGACAACGGGGGTGTAAACAAACCCTTTCAAAACCTTCCGAATCCTAATAACTGACCAGTTTCTCCCATGTGATTTACTTGTTGTCAAAGAAATTCATAACATTTATAACATATCTCCACAATAATTGATTTTCATTGTATAAAATAACAAAATTGTATGCATTCTTCACAACAAAAACATAATTTGTATAATTCTGAATGTTTTTCACATTTAAAGTGTTGCCATGTTACTATTCACAAACTAACTATTTACCCCCTCTTGCAACATGACATTTCAAAGCCTTGACCATGCCCTCGACCAGACCTGGGAAAATATTTTAGGTATTTTATGTAAATAACTATAAGATTATACATAACTTGTTTGGTATAAATTTTTTCCAGTCCTCAACAATAAACATCTAGAAAATAATCTAGTTCTCTCTCAATAATACTTTCCGTATATATATTTTAAAAATTCCTGTATGTTATACAAAAATATTTATATATGTTTTTGTATCTAGACCTTAGCTAACTATGAATTCAAGCCGTATCTTTCAACAAAACATAGATTGCAATTGGCGAACTTCATGGATTTTTACTTTTAGACTCTTATTCAATTGTAGTCCCTCAGAATTCAAGCAGTGTATGGGTAACCATCGAATATCTCCATCCTGAAAATGAATCTTAGTGAAAACAGGTTGACCTGATGATTAGGAGGCTTGTAGTATTGATTTGATGAGATGATACTGAGACGAAGCTGATACAATCTTCTTAGCTGCTGGCTGCATAATTGGTACATTTTGTACTAGTGGTAGTTGTTCAACTGGTTTCTTACCTGCAGTTTTCGTAACTGTCTTGTCAATTGGACCATTCTTCACTGTTGTGTCTGTATTGGTGGGATGTTTCTCCCGCTTTTTGTCTCGCTGCATTCCAGCCTCCCTCTCAGGGCCACACTAGCACAGCTAGGTGGCCCTGCTACAGTGCTTTGAGAATCTCTTCGTCCTGATAGGGCATCAAAATTTAGTGTACCGTGACCCCAAGCTTGACTTTTTCCAACTGTGTCAAATGTGACATTACGTTGGCCAATCACCGATCTAGGCCTAACTTCCCCTATCATCGTCCACCTCCATGTGAATCGCAGACAACATGTCCGCGCTGACTGATTTTTAGGTTATGGTTCTACAACTGGCTGTGCCCTAGGAGGGTACGGCTCCTCGTTTTTTTTTTATTATAACGCTTCAAAAGGGCGAATTATAAATATTTTGGCCTAGAGGCCTTATATGGTCGTGTTTTTGTTTTGGCTACGTACCAAAGAGGGGGGCATTGATAGGACCCCTCTCTCGATCCGCCACAGAGCTGTATGTCTTAATGCAGGCTGCCTGTTCAAGTGACTGAGCTGCTCACATCGATATACCAAGTATTATTAGCCAAAAAACACGCAGCATTGGCCCGAAGCTGATTAAATACGTTGGCCACGTTGGAAATACAAGACGCTAATGCTGGACCAATGCGGCCTATTTGTCGCTTCCAGATAGTGTTTCGTAGACGGCCAGATAGAGCTCAGTAGACAACCAAGACAAAGGTCTGTGCCTCTAATAATACCTAGGTCAAATCTAATAATGCTATGTGAACTGAATCAAGACGGCTCGGCCCTATGTCAGAGAATGCCCAGTAAACACAATAGAATAACAACCCTGGTAATGACTATTGGAAACTAAAACCTTTGACCATCATTACGAGACCAATTCTAGGAATTAGCGTGTAAACAGTGTTAGTTTGACTCAGGCAGCAACAGCTTGACAGCCACATGGTGGGTCAGTGTATTGTTTACATTTCGTTTACAAAGTCAAGGACATACTTTTGTTAAACATATCCTCATTGGGTGGCCGGAAAATTGGGTCAAGCTCATGAATATCTTCAACGGAATACATTTCACAGTGCAATCAATCAGAGCCACTAGCTGACGCTAGTGGAAGGATAGTAGGTCTGATAAATGAGAATGGCTGATATCGTATAAAAAATAAAACACGTATTACCGACAGTTTTAGAAAATGTTGCAGGCGAAGTGCCTTCTGGAATCCCATACATTGCACAAATTAATTGCAGAAGACAGTTCTCCAATGAATAATATATTGTTTCGCTTATTTCTTGAAACTGTTAGATGGAACTCCTTACAGTAAACAACACAAATATGGTATTGCAATGAAACAATAGTTTTTCAACATGGGTACTACACACAGTGCTCAAGATAATGTGTAGTAATAACGCACGAAATACACAGTGATAAATTATTTTGTGAGTACCGTTACAAGTGCACATACCTTATTGATTTGCCCACACACAGTCATTTTGCTGAATAACATAACATGCCACGGTTGTGATTCTCATAATGACGTGCGTCAACCAGGACGAATACATTTTGCGGACTCCTCAGTCAATTCTGAACTAGTTTTCATGACATTTTGCTCAACCGATTGACCATAGCCATGGGGCGACTATACTTTTTTTTTGCAGGTTGCAGGTTGATCCGAGGTCTTTAAAATGTCGTGAAACGACTTCCATGGGGTGAAAACCCCGAGTATAGGCACCAAACACACCACTGTGTGTGAGTTGGTTATAGAGTTACAACATTTATAGGTTTTTGTCTTTAAATATGTTAGTTTATGCTAATTTATGCAAATTAGATTGATCCGAGGTTTTCAAAAGTTGGTGAAACGACTTCCATTGGGTGAAAAGCCCGGGTATAGCTACCAAAATCACCTCTGTCGGTGAGCATTTTATAGTTTTCTTGCTTGAATTATGTTAATTTATGTTAATTTATGCACATTAGGTTGTGCTGTGGTCTTTAAAATGTAGTGAAACGACTTCTTTGTTGTGGAAAACCTAGTTAAAGACACCCGGAACTCCTCTGTGGGTGACTTGCTTGAAAAGTTAGAGCATTTTTAAGATTGATGGCTTTAATATGCTAAATTATGTTAATTTGGACAAATTTATGCAAATTAGATGGGTTTGTGGAATTTTAATATCAACTATGAGAAAATCCACGAAATGTCAACCTGGATGGAAACAAGAAATTACATTATCAGAAAGTGTGTCGAAACGTTCAAACCTGTGTCGAAATTACATTTTTGGACAAAAACACACGTTTCTGTGTCGAATTTGCACTGTGTAGAAATTGCCTGTATCGAAGTGACACCCTTGACAATGAAATTCTTGAACGAAGCTAGTGGGTTTATAGAGGGCGACATTTTTTGTTAAAAACTTCATGCTAAATAAACTTTTCAAAGTAGGGCTATACAATATGTTTCAATGACATTTTCAGAGTAGTTGCCCCATAAATGGACAATTTCATGATAAATGGTTGAGAATTGACTTAGAAATCAAAGAAAGCATAATCAGTTGCAACTTCAATTCACCGTATCGCCAACATGTCGTATATGCCGAAGTACAGGATAATAATACGTATTTACGCAAACAGTATGGTGTCATTATATTTGCAGACTGTGAAAGGGATTTGCTATTGTCTGCGAGGAGGAGCTGCCTAGTGATAGCTGACTAATGGTCCCCTTAATTACTGTTTTCACCATGGATGCAACATGCAAAATAATACTAAATTCATAAAGTGTTGTGGGTATATACATTACGATCTTTAGTTTAGTGATGTTATGGCTTGGATAACTGAATAAAGTGTACTTATTGTGCAATGATAACACATCATAGCACATATTGTCGACTTATGTCGAGTTTTTAGATAGCTGTATTTTATGCAGAGCTTTGAGAAAGGTATCATTTAACTCTTTATTTCACTCTCGGTTGGATAAAACATTTCTTATAACACCTATTTAACTAACTTTTGTGTGGTGGCTCATTTGCGTTGGGTGCTCATAAAAAACACGATTTTAAGCGCTGAGGGGGTGTTCCAATGTCTTGGAAAGGGACTTTCGCCTCTGAAACGGACTAACCATTATAGCGTGTGTTCTTGTTTTTTAATAATACGCGCTAGCTGTCCCATCACTGTCCCAGGTGTGTCATCCAGTGGTTGTGACAGACCCATGGATGTCAACCTTAAACCAACAAAGATGGACTATATCCTGTAGCGTAAACTTCACTACAATTGAGTGCATATGTGCATGGGGCTAAATAAGTATCCCAATCAGTTTGACTTGTAATAACAAATGAGCGTAAAGTTGTTAGTATGGACCTATTCGTACGTTCAACTAACCCTTGCCTCTGTGGTCTCATGGCGCTAGATTTTCTATGATCTATCCCATAATAGCTCCACAATGCCTCAAAAACCTTTGAAATATAGCAAGCACCGTTGTCAGAAGATATGATTCTGACTGTTCATTATAATGAAATAAGTGTTTATAAAATCCTTTTGCAAAGGCTTCACCAGTGATGCTTTTACTTGCCCAAGCCACTATGTATTTGCTGTACCTGTCTACAATCGGTGTCCTGCATGAGACTGGACAAATGGACCCATTTGATCCATCTCAATATGTTCTAAGGGAGCCATTGCCTGATCAAACGGGCGGGGGCCCTAGGGTAGTGGTTTGCACCGCTGCCTTTCACGCTAGAGTTCGGTGTTCGGTTCCCGGTCTCGGCGATTTGAAAGAAACAAAAATGTTTCTTCCCCATCCACGTGTGAAAGTCAGTATTGTGGATCTGGAGGACAGTGTCATCTCAATCATCTCACCATCCTCCTCAGGAGGTTCTTCTGGCCCAGTTTAGCCTATATGTGCACAAAGGTGACCTAAAGTCCGATTCAGTTCATTTCATTTTTAATTACTTGTTATGTGGCTTATTTATACCCATGCGTACGGGAATACAATTGTGAATGTCAAAGTTAGTTACTATAGACGTAGCGCTCAGCACGTCTTGTCTGCATAAATCCTGGAATACATCCAAGTTGGCATTGTGTTTAATTTGGGCTAGACGACACAGAGCACCAGAAACCATTATTTCAGCTTCTGCTGGTACTGTGAATCGTCGCTGAGAATAAACAGCAATTGGAGAGAGACTAAATGTTGTCTCTTCATGTCCAATTTATAATGTCGCATTGTGTTTTTTTAAGAAAATCCATACCAAGAATTGCGTCTATGTTTACAGTGAGAAGTACATGAAAAAATACGTTAGATTTCAATCCATTGATATAAACAGGAAGTTCGACTTTTCCCAGCATTTACGAGTTCGCGCTTGTACAGGTATATGATTGAAAATATATCGATTATTGTATGAGACAAATTTGTTGAGAAAATGAATATCGCACTAACGTCAGAAGAGAAATTGTGGTGGTGGACTACATTAGGTTGAATAAACATAAAATGTGCTCGTACTTACAACTGTATTGCATGTTTGTAACATTGAATGTTCCTTAAGAACAAAAGGCTCATGAATTAGTTGGTTAGGCTAGTTAATTAGATCGTTTTGTGTGATATTCTTACATAATTTTGTTTGTTATATTTATGTTTAATGACTCGATAACTTTTAAAAGTGTACTTTTATTTGTAACTAGCTATCTTCATAGCGTAAAACATAGATGAATATGATAACTAAGTATCTTAAAATTATATTTTGCTTAGAACGTAGTAACTACAGTGAAATCAGTTTCAATTGTTCAAGTTGATTGGTAAGATTGTTTCAAAATTGTATCAAATTTGTCATGAATTCAAAATTATTCAAATTATATATGCATGTAGGCAAATTTCAAATCGGTGGTGAATGATAAAGATAAAATGTTCATGAATTCAAAATTATTTAAATTCAATATTATGCGGGGACGCATGATTCGGATCGGTGGTGAATGTTAGAGATCAACGTTTGTGCCAATATATTCTCAATGATGATGGTTCCATTGGTCAGTCAATTTAGTTCCCTTATTAGTGGACGCATGATGCCGCTATGCAGTGTTGGAATGATGCTGTTTCATAAGTCTAGATGGTAGACCTACGCTAAATGGACAATGGGCTACACCTCAGGCAAAGCAGATTGATGCTGTTGGCGTTCTTTGGTTCTGAGAGTGGTGACTGTGACTGTGTCACGGGGACAGAAGATATCATCAGCTTTAAAAAAAATAGCGTGGTATTTTTCATAAGCATGTTAGAGGTGAGAAATCCAAGATGGCGTCCAAAATGGCCGCCACACTCCAACTATGTGATATATAGGCCAGTATATGTCCTACACATAGCCTAGAAATGAAGTATCTGGATGTATGTTTTTAAGACAAGCAAACTAAAAAAATCATCAAATTTTGGTTATATGCAAAATCTACCGGGCAAAATTCAACATGGCGTCCAAAATGACTGCCAAAACCCCTAAATTTTAGGCTGATAGTAGTATACCTTTGCAAATATTACAATGTGGAAAAATAATATTGTAAGAACAAACCATATATTATTTAAAGACATGTATTGATCACAAAGAATACATGATTAGAAAGTCATTAAAAAAATGCAGATCATATAAACGAACAACCTGAATCCTGTTTTAGTATGGTGGCGGCCATCTTGGATTCCGGCGGTAGGGAGCCGGCAGCTGAGGAGCTAGGGTGAAAAAGCCAGATCAAATAGGTGAGATTTTCCGGAATGTTCAAATTGTTTCGGCATTTCGTATTGGCACAGGCAGGGCATTCCTTAAGGCTGGGCCAGATATAGAGAAAGCTCTTACGAGGAACAACAAATCTATTTAAATTTGTGGAGCGCAGATATGTTTCGGACGGACAAGTGCGCCTAAGTCAACCAGATATGCAGATATGCAGGTTGGTTGTCTTTTACTGTATACTTTTTATTGTATTTAATAAAAGATAAATAGGATCAACAGTCTTTGGGGCTCGAGGGTACCCTTGAACATCACTCATTTTAAAAACTTTACTGCCACGATACACTTCTACACCCACCCTAATAATGTTCCAGGGATATTTCCCTGTCATATACACATATCAGACCTTTGCACTTATTGGGTCAAGCGAATTAAAAAACTAGCAGCTTTTTGACAATTGGCTTTCAGACTAAGTACTCTGCTCTAATTAAAGCACACCACTACAATATTTGCTTTGTCCGACCACTATACATTCTAAGACGGGAATGGAGAGCTATTGTTGATCAAGTAGAGATCAATTATATATCATGGTAGGCTATGTTACTAAAATTCGTCAGGTGTGACCGAGCTGTTGATTATGAGGGATCCTCATTATGGACGGATGTGTTTTAAGTTAAAACCATCGAAGATCTACATTCTTAACTGTGGAAAATTCTTCAGCCTTCGGCTGCAGCCTTTTCCACAGCTAAGAATGTAGAGCTCCTCGGGCTTTATCCTATAGGGAAATACTCATAAAAAAGACAAAAAAAACGGTTTAATATTTTGTAACCGTAACTGTATCGATCTTGCTCATGGGCCAGAATCCTAAATCTCCAGGATATAATTAGGAAAAGAACCAAAGAGCTAAGTTAAAATACATCTTCAACGTGTATTCCTTTCACCACCTTTACCGGTGCTGGCCAACATCCGTTCAATACTTCCCAGTGAACTGTGCTGCCACGTGTTTTTTTCACTCCTTCAAGTGATGTGACACTCAGTAATAGTCAGTTTACACGTCTCTATGATATACCTCGCACACACAATGTAGGCGTACCCACCCACTACCAGTTCGATGTCGGACCAGCGTCGCAGCCCATTGCTGGTTCAATGCTGGTCAATCTTCTAATCTCCCAGCACTAATCCAACACTGGGTCTGCTGCATACTTTGCGCCAGCACATCAGCAAACACATGGCGTTCCCCCAATGCAATATTGACCCACAGTCTTCGACGCTGGCCCAACATTGAAGCAGAATTGGGTGATTGTCCCGTGTTTGCTCTGACTGCTGCACTATGCTGGTGACGCTTTCTTATCCCGTGACCAGCAAGGCCACTTCCCAGATAACACGATACAGCGGCCCAATGCTGATGTAATGCTGGGCCGCTGGGCTAATATTATTCCAACCAAAACCCTGTAAGCTCTAATAATGAATATCATCAGTAATATATTTTTTCTGAACACTTTTTAAACACGCAAGTACTTAATCTGGCGCCCTCAAACGTTATACTTGACTTGTTCATAAGGACTGTTTCTCAGAAAATGTGAGCCGTTTCTCACACGTACCCTTTTGTGAAGAACTAGAAACTGTTGTGTTATTACCGTTATGTGGTTCTCAATCGAATACAATTGCACAATTATATGATACACACATGGAATATACTGGTATGTCTGTATTATGTTGGCTTGAAAATCTACGATGCCTTGCATCACAAAATAGTATGTGTTAGCAAGATGGTGTTAGTAACCCACACCTAGATGAAAATGTTTCAATCAGCTCGCATCCAAGAAGCAAATAAAAGAGCAGATAAAAAACTCACAGATAGCAAGGCATACATAATTATACATAATAGAGAAATAGATGTTTGCTCTTAGGAATCATCTGTTCTTATCCGACATTCCAAATTGCATGTCCCAAAATAATCCACCAGGTCATAAGTCACATAAAACGTTTACTTTGGTATATTAAAATAGATTTTTCACTTGATCCTGACTTTAATATATCACGAAGATTAAGAAAAATAAGGTTGTCACTTTCTTCTAGGTGCAATATACAATTTGAATAAGAATTAAATGAGCTAATCTGAAATAAAAGAAAATTGTTACATAATCGTTAGTTTTTATAGAGCTGGTATAGCTATGATCATCTGATTGAGTAACGTCATCATCCTTAAATATATATTGATGTACAACAGCAGTAACGTTATGTCAATGAGTCCATGGAAATTGTTATCTGTACATTTAATTCAATAATACAAAAACGAAACATCCACCCAGCGCTGCGACGCTGATCCAACATAAATTTAACCAGCATTGGCTAAGCATTTTTCTGAGTTTGAGTCATTAATATGCTTTTCAACACAAGTACATACGAGACGTGTATCCCATGGTGGCTTGATAATAATCCAGCGTTATAGTCGTTAAACCAACATTAAACCAGCAGTGCAGGTAGAGCGTGAATACGGTTGGTGACGAGTTCATGTGATGAGAGGGACAATTAGGCTAGATTACCACATAACAGACATTGAACCAGTTATATTGTCAGTCTGAAGTTGATAATTTTCCTTTGCGTACCACCCTCTCCGATGCTGGCCCAACATCATCTGATATGGGCGTGGTGTAATTGACAATAAGGTATTCCATAATAGACCATGTGTAGAGTACAAGCATTCCGCATACAATTTAAACATCAGTCCACAATAGGCTCCATAGTTCAGCCCCAGCCCCACGGTCAAGGGCGGGGGCCCTAGGGTAGTGGTTAGCACCGCTGCCTTTCCTGCCAGAGTCCGGGGTTCTGTTCCCGGTCTCGGCGGTTTGAAAGAAACAAAATTGTTTCTTCCCCATCCACGTGTGAAAGTTAGTATTGTGGAGAGCCTCCGTGACCGAGAGGTAGCGTGCTCGGCCTCAGAACGCCAGGGCTCGAATTTCGAATCCTGTGTCTGGAGGACAGTGTCATCTCAATCATCTCACCATCCTCAGGAGGTTCTCCTGGCCCAGTTTAGCCTATATGTGCACAAAGGTGGCCTATAGCCCGATTCATTTCATTTTTTCCCACGGTCAAGATGGACAACAACTTGGACTGACCACACAGACTGTGAATTGTTCTGTATTGTACTTTACTACACTAGCATTACTAATTACATAAACCATCAAATATCGCAATTAATCAGATGAACTCGAATGAATGAATGAATGAATGAATGAATGAATGAATGAATGAATGAATGAATGAATGAATGAATGATTGAATAATTGAATGAATGAATGAATGAATAAATGAATGAATGAATGAATGAATGAATGAATGAATGAATGAATGAATGAATGAATGAATGAATGAATGAATGCATGAATGAATGAATGAATGAATGAATGAATGAATGAATGAATGAATGAATGAATGAATGAATGAATGAATGAATGAATGAATGAATGAATGAATACGTGAATGAGTGAATAAATAAATAAATTAATTAATTAATGGTGTTGTAGGCCTGTCAAATATTCTAACCATTTTAGAACAAAACTCACACATATCTTTTATATTATATTGCTCTTGCAGTTACCAAAAGGTTATGATAATTATTAATGTGACAGAAAACGTTTCGTTGATTATGAATAACGGACTCTCTTATCTCAGGCAGGAGGGCATAGGGGCCTAGACTGTCATCATTTCGAACTGTTATTCAATGATTCCCATGCTAACATTCATAACTAATCGTGGTACAGCGTTGGGCCAGCGTTGCAGACGGTGAATAGCATTGGCTCAACGTCTGATGTTTATTGGGTTACTGAGCTGTATACGCTGAAATACGTCTGAGATTAAACAAAATCAACATTTTCTATGACACACAACCGTTTCAAATGTATGAATAATTCATCATGAGTATACATTTGCAAATTATATAAGTACCAGCTAAACTGGGCCATGGAACATCCTGATAATGGGAAGATGATTTAGATGACACTGCCTTCCAAACCGATGATTCGAGATGCGAAGATTGGCAGTCTGAGGTCGAACATGATGTAGGTCTATCGGTTACAGAGGCTCTCCCATTCTGCCAGAAAAGTTTACGAGTGCACTTTCTTTCAAATCTGAATACCGCCACAGAGGACAAAAACGTGAGAGGCATTTGGCGTAACCACTATGCTAAGGACCAGCCCTCCATGCGACAAACAATTCACAATAACTGTTATTTGGGAGTTACCACTGTGAATTTAATGCTGCTCCAAAATTAGCAATTCTGGCACATCATTTAAGCAACAGTTGCTAAACTATATAAGTAGGCGGGCCATATCTGTGTATTTTCTTCACTGAGAATTATTCAAGCGAAATAGGGGGGTGAATGTGCATGTTATTGTTATTCATCCAATGCTGACTTAATTTTGGTCTACCGTCATCGACGCTGCCCCATCGGTTAAATTTGTCCTGTAATTTTTATTTTTATTTTATTTTAATTTTTATTGCCAGGATTTTTGTTGGCGAGCAGACACTAAACCAATATTGAAGTAATACTGAACCAACCTCCTAGACATCGAACTGCCATTAGACTGGCATCAAATGAATGAAAGCAAGAAAGAATGAAAGCATGACTAAATGAAAGCAAGAGCGAATAAATGAATAAACGAATAAATAAATAAACCAATGACTGAATAAACGAATGAAAGAATAAATAAATTACCGAAACAACAATGAATAAACGAATGAAGAAATAACCGAATGAATAACATTTCAATATACAAATGATTGAATAAACGAATGAATGTGAGAATGCGTGAATGCTACCTTGATGACATCGCAAGGCTCTGGCAACCATTTTCAAATGTAATAGTTAAGTACGATTATGTCTGTTGAAATAGCCTAGTTTTTTTATATAGAATATATTATTCAACAGTTTGCAAAGCTGGCTCAACATCATACCAACATTGGTTCAACGCCTCGTATCTAATAATTGTGTTCATTGACTGGAACGTTCTCCATCTGGGATATAATTCTAAAATAATCTGAGAGGTGTTTTTTAAAACCGAGACCCAACGTCCTGCAAGGGTTGCTCTAAAGCCATTCTCATTTATCAGATCCACTATCCTTCCACTAGCGTCAGCTAGTGGCTCTGATTGATTGCACTGTGAAATGTGCTCCGTTGAAGATATTCATGAGCTTGACCCAATTTTCCGGCCAGCCAATCAGGATATGTTTAACAAAAGTATGTCCTTGACTTCGTAAACGAAATGTAAACAATACACTGACCCACCACGTGGCTGTCAAGCTGTTGCTGCCTGAGTCAAACTAACACTGTTTACACGCTAATTCCTATAATTGGTCTCGTAATGATGTCCAAAGGCTTTAGTTTCCAATAGTCATTACCAGGGTTGTTATTCTATTGTGTTTACTGGGCATTCTCTGACATAGGGCCGAGCTGTCTTGATTCAGTTCACATAGCCTTATTAGATTTGACCTAGGTATTATTAGACGCCCAGACATTTGTCTTGGTTATCTACTGAGCTCTATCTGGCCGTCTACATAGCACTATCTGGAAGCGACAAATAGGCCGCATTGGTCCAGCATTAGCGTCTTGTATTTCCAACGTTGTCAACATATTTAATCAGCTGGGCGGGGGCCCTAGGGTAGTGGTTAGCACCGCTGCCTTTCACGCCAGAGTCCGGGGTTCGGTTCCCGGTCTCGGCGGTTTGAAAGAAACAAAATTGTTTCTTCTCCATCCACGTGTGAAAGTTAGTATTGTGGGGAGCCTCCGTGACCGAGAGGTAGCGTGCTCGGCCTCAGACCGCCAGGGCTCGAATTTCGAATCCTGTGTCTGGAGGACAGTGTCATCTCAATCATCTCACCATCCTCAGGAGGTTCTCCCGGCCCAGTTTAGCCTATATGTGCACAAAGGTGGCCTAAAGCCTGATTCATTTCATTTCATTTTTATTTAATCAGCTTAGGGCCAATATTGCGTGTTTTTTGGCTAATAATACTTGGTACCCCTATCGCTGTGAGCAGCTCAGTCACTTCAACAGGCGGCCCGCATTAAGACACACAGCTCTGTGGCGAATCGAGAGAGGGGTCGCTGTCAGTGCCCCCCCCTCTTTCTTTGGTACGCAGCCGAAACAAAAACAAACCATATAAGGCCTCTAGGCCAAAATATTTATAATTCGCATTTTTAAAGCGTTATATTTAAAAAATATTCGGGGAGCCGTACCCTCCTAGGGCACAGCCAGTTGTAGACCTATAACTTAAAAATCAGTCAGCGTGGACATGTTGTCTGCGATTCACATGGAGGTGAACGATGATGGGGGAAGTTAGAAAAGTTCGTTTGCAAGTAGGCCTAGATCGGTGATTGGCCAACGTAACGTCACATTTGACACAGTTGGAAAGGGTCAAGCTTGGGGTCACGGTACACCAAATGTTGATGCCCTATCAGGACGTGGCATTACAGAAGAGGTTTTCAAAGCACTGTAGCAGGGCCACCTATAGCTGTGCTAGTGTGGGCCTGAGAAGGAGGCTGGTCTAACGCACAAATCTTGGGACACACTCTGAAAGGACGACCAAGAATCAAGACACCACTCCACCGCTTAGCCGTACCCCACGGGCAGGTTGCCATGTGCAGGTTGGCCCCGGACAGGGTCGCACCCGACTGGCAGGTACTCTGGTTACCAGAGCCACACTACGCGGCGTGGCCGAGCTTCATGTAGCCTCTGGTATGGCCCAGTGGCAAATGTTTGTGACTTGTTGCTATTTTTAGATGAAAATAGGGTAATCCCCGAATTCAGACATTTTTGAAAGGTTACTTCCCCGGACGAAGAGTTGTTCACAGTATTGTATTTCCCCTCTGACGCATTTCCTATGACTTGACCCAGAAAATTATTCACTGGCCTCATAACACAGGCATGATGGTCACGTCACTAAGAACATTGGCCAATACCCGGCCATAAATGAAATTGGCCGGGCTCGCAAGGCAAACTGGCAGGGTGGCCACGGGCAGGTTGGACGCGGGCAGGGTATCGCACTCGACGGGCAGGTTGGCCACGGGTAGGTTGGCTCCGGGCATGCAGGGTGCCGCACCGCACGGACAGGGTGGCCACAGGCGGAGTGGCAGATTGCCACCCTCCCGACATCTAAAAATCCCGCCACGCATATATTATGCCATAAAATTAAATTTGGGATTTGTACTTGAAAAGGTGTGAAAAGCGACCATTTTAACTGAGATCGACAGTTAGTGTACATCATTATCAAATTCATGGCTCATGGCATAATATTGTGTTGTCGCGTAACTAAATTGTACTATATATAATCTTGTCCATAGCAAACAATGGGTCATATAAGAAGCGTTAAGAAGTGAGTGTCCAAGGTTTCTTTGTTGGGCCCATCGTTGTCCCTAGTTTATGTTAACTACATTATTACAGATCTATTATTGACCCACATTTCCTTGCAGACGACAAATCACCTTTGCGCATTAGAACTAACCCTTTCACGACTACCATAAAACGTGCTGTTGTTCATGGTCACAATGGGCGGGGGCCCTAGGGTAGTGGTTAGCACCGCTGCCTTTCACACTGTCTTCACTCAAAGTGATTCAAGCTTAAAATGGGTTAAATGGTATTAACATGTGTTACTTTTCGATTGATTATCAACACACACATTTTTATATTATGTAATTATGTTGTCAGTGTACATAGTTTATTTTTTCGTTTATATATATCACATGATGCGAACATGTGAACAAAACAAGTTTAATATAAAATTGGTTAATTCAGGGCCTAATTTATAGCAGCTGATCATCTTACCCCTGACATAACTTCATCTTACCCCAAATTGGCGGGGTATGATGGCGCAGTATATTGATAGTATTACATTGCTATAACTGGTTCCAAAAAGTGTTCACCCAAAAAATAATTTGCTAAAAGATGTAGGACAGATGGAAGTTTTTCTAAGAAATATAAGTTCTGCTAGAGAGCGTGCACATATTTAAGAATATAAGAGTATCTGCTTACATGCGCCCTTTTCCCCCGGTCTACCCTACTAGTCATGTGGATGTTTGCAATTATATAAAAAATAAATGAAATAAAATAAACAAAAAATTCCATGAAATTAATGATGAAGGGGAAGGGGGAGCTCAGATAATATTCAGGCCTATATACACCAATTGATAGCTAACAAGACAAGACAAGACAAGACAAGACAAGACAAGACAAGACAAGACAAGACAAGACAAGACAAGACAAGACAAGACAAGACAAGACAAGACAAGACAAAAGACAAGACAAGACAAAGTTTATTTCCTGAAACCAAAACTTTGGTACAGGGTGAAAGTATGGTGAAATGTGTAAATGATGTCAAGTAAAATCTTCTCAAAACAGTACACACATCTTTATCCTGTAGTAACCATATTCAGCCACATAATATTTGCTATGATGCAGTATGATTAGATAAAAAAACAACCATTTTATAACACAATTC